>JAAVMA010000036.1:0-433586 GCA_022985105.1 Penicillium ochrochloron
AAGAAGAAGAAGAAGAAGAAGAAGAAGAAGAAGAAGAAGAAGAAGAAGAAGAAGAAGAAGAAGAAGAAGAAGAAGAAGAAGAAGAAGAAGAAGAAGAAGAAGAAGAAGAAGAAGAAGAAGAAGGAAAACCACGAGGATGCGAGTTGGGCCTTTTGTGGGCATAGGGCCTTAGGCGCCTTCCCATTTCAGATACGTGCGAAGCATCCAAACAAACAAGGCTAACCTGCTAGTTACTCCTCCGAACGGACTTAACACCCTTAATCGTAACACGCAACTCACTACTATCCATAATATTGCTCGAGATGTAGGTCTACGTTTCAGACAGACTAGAACCACCGCTGAGAAAGGGGCTCTTGCTACCTAAAATTGCAAACCTATTAAAACCTACCGGAAAGAAACCCTTCCCTTGCTTAGTGTACGCATTCTTGCGCCAGGCTGCGGCTCCGGTGTTGTGACCGCCGAGGGCCGGTGTGTGGGAGCCAGGGGTGTTATTCCAACCGGACTAAGTATAATCAATTGACTTTTGCTTTAGAAGCATAAACGCTATTCACTTCTTGTGTACACGGTACCTAGCTGGTGATACCAACAGGTACATACAACGTACAGCACACGAACTGTACGGGATCTCGATATTGAAATCAATTCCCGGTTACTGCGTCGTTCGTATCTTCATCAATTCAATTTTCTCAGGCCCATGAGCACCTCGACTGTTTAAACAACTACCACCGATCACCTCCGGAAACCACCTCGTCGCCAGATTTTGAAACTTAAGCGCTGGACGGAGATACCGCAGTGGATGCAAGCTTGGAGCTCGAACTCTCGTCAGGCAAAACTGTTAGCGAGGGAAGAAGGGTCTCCCAGCCTGGGTTGGGCCCAACGCAGTACGTATTGCCGATCACTAGAACCCCTGTGCAGTTCGTCGCTTAGCGAACCACAGTATTTCGGCCAAGTTGGGTTCCGATTTGAGTGGGTCACTTTGATCAGAACAGCATAAATACCTTGGGTCTCCCGTCACACTCAAACTTACTGGTCGACCTATTGTGTCCATACATACCGATGTTGCCATTACTATTATACGCCCTATCAGAATGTCTCAACAAGAAGGATCTAGGGGCGACGCTCTTCAAGGAGGCAACCTCCATCACCCATCATGGCCTGAACGCTGGTCGCACCCGGAGTTTACCGGTCCCCTTCGAGATCTTCGGAAGCGCTGGTGCAAGCAGCCCTGGTATAAACATAGGACCCGCCGCTCTGTGATGTTTATCAAATGGCTTAGTTGTTTACCCTGGGGCTTTGTGATCTACCGCACTGTTTACACGGCGGAATCCGACCGGCTCTGGTCTGCCTGCCTCGCTAAAATCGATCGTTACGTGCGCTGGAGTATTAGCAATGTCTACGAAGATGAATATCGGAATAGCGATCATTTTCCGGAGAAGTTCGTGCAGGAAACCTACAAGAATCTTGTTTTTGAGGATCGAGAGCGATGGGAGGGGGCATCCCTTGAACAAATCCGTACGGATTTCAAACAATATTCCGAGTTTCTCGGGATGGAAGATGGGTCGCATATTCCATGGTCGAAAGCCTGTCTCGTTATAGATGAATCATGCTTGAACTCGATTGTGAGTGCCTTCGAAGATCCGGAGGAACGTGCAAATTGGAGAGGGCCTCAGAGAGGGTTTGTGATTGAGAAGGGTGGATATATTATGTTGAAGCCGTTTGTGGTGATGATCGACCCTACTTTTGAACCGGAGGAGAGCTATGACACTCCTGGGTACCAAGGGTACATGCGCGTTGAACTTGCCGGTATTTGGGAAGCAGCTGTTGAGTTACGTCTTGCCACGGTGCAGGAGATATGTCCTAATGTGATTCCTACCGAGATGATCCCGGTTTATGATGGAGGAAGCGGATATTTGGTTTGTGTGTGAAAGGATTCCTGAATTCTATGACTGTCCAAAGAGGCAAACGACGACAGTCGGCGCGCCAACAGACCATATTCACACTTGTTGCTTTATGGACACGCTGGAGACGAGCAACCTTGTTCATAAAATATCTATTGACCGAGCTTCTGTTCAGCTAGCCGTGATGCACAACTCAACAGACAGTATTGCTAACTCCTCTGGCTGTTGTGGCAGTCCATCCACGTGTGTTAATCCAACATCTGAAAAAGGTAATCGACTGCATCCTGATTCTTGGCAAGCTTTAAACCTGCCAGATCAACCATGATAGCTCGTCAGGAGCTGCAAAGAGCAGCGTGGCAGCCAGTTGGCAGGAGTAGTATGAAATTTCAACAGCCTGGCCGTGTACTCCTTGCATCTAGGATCACTCCACGCTCGAGGTTTTGTCTTGGCTGACAAATACGTCATCAACAACTTACTCGCTCTGTGTTGAGAAGTATCAGAGGAGGCTTAAAAAGGCCGTGCATGACTGGCTATTACAAATGCATCCTTTCCCAGTCACAGGCGGTGGACGTGGACGTGGCAGGTGAGAAACGCAGAAAGTAGTGCCAACACTGGCCCTGCAGCGTTATTCAGTGAGGATCTCGACGAACCAGATGGAGTGCATCTCACTGCCGGATTTTCTAGCAACAGTTAACGAGATTACAACTATTCGGTAGATGATCGACCCTGTTATTGCCTCTCCCCGTCCACAAAGCTCTATATCATTGCGCCCTCATTTCAACCCTGATCTCCGAATCCAACAATAGCGCGCAGCTACTGTCTATACATTCCGGACCATGTTCCATTGTGGTTCCGCATCCCCCGGCTCTCGAAGGACGACAAAAACGGACTGGCCCATGAGAACAAAACGATTTTTGTTGCCATCCCTAGAACGGTGGCAAACAAGCGAGCTTCTCACCAAAATGTCTTGATGAAGTTCCTAAGCGACCAGAAGTTTGATGGGATTTCGCTTATGATCCCGAGCGCGGCCTCTTTTATCGTGGTGTCCTTTGGGACAACCAAAAACCGCGACCACACCACGGCCAAGCTCTGGAAGAAACGGTTCATTTCGGACGGCGTCGAAATTTCTTTGCAAACCCGCCCTTTCAGGCTTGCTCAAACCCCAGGCGCTGTATGGCCAGTTACTACCTTCCTCGAAACTACCCAAGAAGCTACCGACGCGGTCATTGCACTATTCCAAAGTGACAATGTCAAAGCGACTAAGGCATAATTTAGTGACTTCCTAGTCAAGAGGGTCTTGTACAACAATGTGGCTTCCGCTGTGTTGACTACAAAATGCAGATGATTCACCAGTCATATTCACCACGGCCTCATGGACTGTGAAGGACTTTTTCATGTCTCTCGAGCAGACCATGGCCCGTTATCTTCCATGCCTTCGGCTCTTGATAACGGGGAAGCGGTTGAGAAAGAGATATTTGACCTAGCTCACCCTTCGGACTTACCACTCTTCTGACTACTGGGACTTCGCAAAGGCTGCGGGCCCTCAAGATCTTCTTCCCGTCGCCACTTTTACGCGTGGTTAAAAAAAGGTCTCCTGTCGTTTCCAGGTGAGGACCGACGCTACGTCCCACGCACTTGTTTACCAGTCGAAGCGTAATCAGGACCTTACTAGCGCTCGTCTCCTTATGCTGACTGAGATTCCCTGAATTTCAAGGAATGCAACTGTGTGCACACGTTTGGATCGGTTCATGATCCAATCCAAGCTTGGGATCCTGGACGCGCGGCTACTATCGGCTCTCTCAAGCCTATCTATATTCGCTACATTCCATAAGTACGCGATAATTAACGACACATTTGAGTATGGCTGAATCCTATGCCTTCGCACCATCGTCTCATTTGAAGAATTAGCCTCATACTTCATCTAGGGTAGTCAATGCCACGGATAGGCCAATGGGAATCATCAAGAAGAAAAGTTTATACAAATTTGGTCTGTAATAATAAACATCATAACGACAAAATCTAATCAAAGCGACTGATAAATGAAAGATGCAAGCTTAGGGGCAAAGTCTCCCCTCATCATAGTAAAGTGATTGGCCCCATGCGCCCTCTCAATGTGAATGTCACACCCAGGGAAGAGCCTTGCCCAACCATTATCCGAGAAGTCAGTACGAGCCTCAGTCAAGAACTTCATTCCCTCCGTGTCCTCTTCACAGGATGGTGGCCGTGGAATATCTGCATTGTCCATGACACTCGAACAAGCCCAGATCATCGACACGCGGGGCTTGTTAGCGTCAGTCAGTGAGAGTGGAGAAGCGTAGTACTCGTGCAGTGTGTCGATAGTGGCATTGAAATGGGGAACCAGCCATTCCGGTGCCTGAGCGGGGGCCTTGTCACCTTGGCTGGCGCCAAAGAGATGTACCTTGTTGCAGTAATCATAGAAGTGCTGTGGGAGACGATCAAGCCCATGAGGCACGGGACTGTCGATGAGAGTAAGACTGGCGACACGTTCTTGGTAATCCTCAATCATCATCTGAGTGGCACGATAGGCCAAGATACCGCCCGCAGACCAACCGCCAAAGTGGTAGGGGCCGGTTGGTTGGCGGCGACGGACCTCCTCGATGTAGCTCTTGATCAGATCATTCACGGTACAGTTAAACAGATGTGGTTGACGGTGATAAGGCGAGTTTAAGCCGACGACAGAAACACTGGAGTTCACGCGAGGAATCCCTGTGTAGGATGTCGCGGAGCCAGCGCCATCGGGGAATAGGAACAACGTCTTGTCCGTCTTTGAAGGCGAGCCTTGCAAGAGAACTGACGTGGTGCGTGGCACAGGGAGAGCTTCTGGCTTCATCTCCTTGTCATCACCAGAGGGGAAGTATTCTGAGGTCTCAGAGGATGGAGTGACGGCCCTTGACGCTGGAGTCACATTGTTCTCGTCGGCCGAGCTCGAGTCGTCGCTGCTAACTTGATCGGCCAGGAACAAGACTTTGATCTCGCCAATGGTCGGATAATCAGTGAAGATGGACTCAAGTGGAACATCCATTTCCAGCTCTTCGGCGAATCTGCTGACGATCACGAGTGATAGCAGCGAGTCGATGCCCATGTCAGAGAAGACGCAGTCGTCCGTCAACTCATCGATACTGATTCCACTCTCTTCAGATATAATTGACAGTGCCGTGGTCCAATTGGCAGAGGTGGAGGCCACCTTGGTGTGAGAGATCGGAAGGGGGAATTCTTCGATGGAAATAGGCACCTCGGGGACCGGTGTCGGTGTCAGTACCGTGTCCTCGCTTTGATGCTGACCGAGGTAAGTTTTCAAATCAGCAACCGTGGGATAGGTGATGAAGAATCCTTCAACAGGAACATCTATAGGCAGCTCCTCACGGAATCGACTGGTAATGACGAGAGAAAGGAGAGAGTCCAATCCCATGTCGGCAAAGATGCAGCTGTCTTCCAGCTCGGATAGCGACACACCGCTCTCATCCGAGATTATTTGTAGCGCAGATGCCACCAGCGAAGATGAGCTTGCTGGGGACGGCGACTTTGCAGCCACCGGTGGCATTGCAGTTGGTTTGGCGGGAGTGGCTCTCTGCTGAACCTTCTTGGGGGCAGGGGCGGTTGTCTTGGGTGTCTGCTTTGCGGAAGCAACAAGAGCCTTCTTAGCAGATGCCACGAGGGCGGGGTCTCCACTCTCCATGGAAAGCACATAGCGCAGGACATGTCTCGGAACTCCTTGGGACTGCAAAGAGAGTCAGTACTTGAACTTACCAAAGTGTTTGGGAAAAGAGAGCAACATACCACTACACCCTGGAAGGTTGCAACAACTGTATCTCCGTCCATCACGATCATATCACCCTCATACATACGACTCTCTCCTTCGACCATCTGCACAAACGTAGAGTAATGTGCGTCCGGACGTAAGGGCTCATACACTTGCAAGCTCTTCCACCCATGGTTGACGAACACTTCCCGGTCAAGGTCAGCGTCATCATTGCAATTCATCACGAATCCGCTAGACTGAGCCAGTCCATCGAGATAAGACGGGTGAGTATGGAACTTTCCAGGGGACTGCACTTCAGAGAAGCAGACACGAGCCGCTGCCTCCAGGGTTGTGCTATCGATGATAACCTCCTCAATGGTTCGGTAGTCTTGGTGGAATTCCGCCAAGGGACGAATCATCTTGTACACCATAGCACGGTTGAAACGCTGGGTCTTGCCGGGCTCTATGCCCTCGCGCATTTCGCGCACGTGTTTCTGAATATTGATGCGCTCAGCTTCAGCAGCCGCGCGGCGAGTCGGGCTCGAGAGAAGAATCGTGCAGTGCGCGTGCTCATTGGTGGGCTGGCCCTTTGACTGTCGTAAAGTAAGCATGATTAATGTCAAGGCTGGGGCATTCTCAACTTACATCCATGGAAAGGAATCGACACAATGCGCTACCTGCATCCCAATCGACGGTTGTTACTGCACGCAGAAGATGGGTGCCACTGGGCTTTGCAATAAGCGCCTTCTTGATGGTCATCTCCGTGATGGCAACCACGGTGTCGACATCCTGGCATTGGTGGCGGCTGCGCAGGTATTCACCCACCGAGAGGGCAATATCCGCATATACCGACTAAGAAAGGTGTCAGCACCATAAAGTCTTGCAAACAGTGGCTCAAAAAGGGAACACAAACCGGAGTGCAAAGGGGAATCCCATCGACGTTATGACCTTGCACAATGGGACTCAGATCCTTGCGACACAAATCCGCTTCAACCACGATACCATCCTTGGTTTCCTCCACAATGCGATGGATGGTGGTTGACTCCTCCAGGCGAGCAGTCTGAATGAGTGGCGGGTCTCCTTTGCGCAGTGACCAGTCATTGACGTACTGAACCCAGTAATCCTTCAAATTCCAGTTATATGCTGGAAGACGAATCACATGTTGCGCGGCGGCAAACGAACGATGGTACTCGGTCCAGGCAATGTCCAATCCAGCACGGTAAAGGGTCGACATGGCTTCGCCCAGACTCTGCCAGTCATCGCGTCCCCGTTGCAGAGTTGGCACTGCATGCGCTTGAGATGTTTTGGAGGCTGCCTTGATCAGGCCAGAAACCACTCCATGTGGACCAATCTCGACGAATTGAGTGCGATCATTGATGATACCCGCAGCCCGAGCAACCTGTATGGCCTGGTGGAAGTTCACAGTTTCACGGCAGTGTCGCTGCAGATACTCTGGTCCGAAAATTCCTTCAGATTCAACGATATCGCCCAACAAGGGAGACAAGATTGGGATCGATGGTTTGTTGAAAACAATCGGTTGAGCCGCCTGGACCAGATCATCCAGAATGGGTTGTACCTGTGATGAGTGATACGCATATGAGACAGGGATTGTCTTCGATTGCACTCCACCTTGCGACAGTGTTTGCTGGAGGGCCTCGATCTGGTCATTGGGCCCAGCCAACACGGTCTCCTCGGGTGCGTTAATGCATGCAATTTCATATTGCATCCCAGCCACGGTAGACTCGACGGTAGCCACAGAGGCCCGTGCAACCAACATGCTGTGGGTATGAAGGGTGCAATGCTCTTCCAGAAGCTGTGCCCGCTTACCAACAAGGAAAACAGTATCAGCGTCAGAAAGTACGCCAGCCACGTTCAAGGCAGCGTACTCTCCCAGGCTATGTCCGACGACGGCACTGGGAACAATTCCAAACGACGCCCAGAGGCGGGCCAATGCAATTTGAAGGCAGACACTCGCCAGTTGCGCAGTCATGGGCGAGAAGCGCTTCAAACTGGACTCTGATTCATCCTCGATGAATGGCAGGAAGCTGTCAAAGCCTTGAGTTTGAGCAATACGATCCAATAGCTGCATGTTGCTGCGGAACGATGGCATAGACTCATAGAGCATTCTGCTCATTCCAACGAACTGGCTGCCCTGACCAGTGAAGGCAAATACCAACTTTGGAATTCCGATCGGTCGATTGGCACCATCGCCACGTGAAAGAGCTACTTCCAGCTGGCTCTTAATGTCGGGAATGCTAGACCCCTGGACAATGACGCGATGCAAATGATGCATGCGACGGGCAGTCGTTGTATAAGAAAGCTGCGGCAATGAGAGATCATCTGCAGCAGATTCAATGAAGCCCAGAAGTGACTTGACATTCGCTTCCAGCGAAGATGCACACTTGGCCGAGACTGCTACAAGATGATAAGTTCGAGGGTCCCCTACCTCTGCCTCAGTGATCTCTGGCAACGAGGGCGCGTCCTCCAACAAAAGCGCGGTATTGCCTCCGGCGGCGCTGAAGTTGTTCACCAACACGCGACGTGGTTCTCCTTGTTGCTTTTCCCAGGCTGTTGGAGTCAATGCAATGTGGACATTGCGGTCGCCAAGGTCCGTGGGGAACTTGCGATTGATGCGAGTCTTGATACCGCAGTGGGGTGCGATAGCATTGTGCTCCATCATCAGCAACACCTTAATAAGACTCGAAACACCGGAAGCAGCTTCTCCATGTCCAATATTTGCCTTTGCTGAGCCAAGGTACAGTGGCTGGTCTGGCGTGCGGTACGGAACAGACGGAGGTGCCAGCGTAGACAACACCGAGTTCATCTCACCAGCGTCTCCAGCCTGAGTGCCGGTGCCGTGCATCTCTGCGTAACTAACGCTGTAGGGTGAAACACCAGCTGTACGTAGCAGATTCTGAATAAGATGCTGCTGTGCACCAGAATGAGGACGAGTGATTGATTCGGCATCGGCAGAGTGGTTTGTGCCGGCACTTAAGATGACACCGCAAATTGGATCGCGGTCGGCTAAAGCATCATCCAGACGCTTCAAGATGACGGTTCCAACACCCTCTCCACGGCAGTATCCATCGGCCTCATCATCAAATGTCTTGCAGTTGCCCGTCCGGGACAAGAAATGACCGCGGTCGAGACCCGCCGTGAAATCAGGGTTGGTGAGAATATTGGTGCCTCCAGCAATCGCCGTGTCGACCTCACCACGCCAAAGGGCGTTGCAGGCGAGGTGAATAGCCGCCAGACTAGACGAGCACGCTGTGTCAACCGCATAGCTGGGACCGGTGAACTTGAAGCAGTAATTCAGCCGACCAGGGATGAAGGCTCGATTGCCACCGGGGATAAAGTACGTGTCAATGTTCTGTGCAGTGTTTGTTTCCATCCAATCGTTGGATGTGACACCATACCAGACACCAACACGGTCCTTGGCCGTGGACGGTGTCGCATTAGGTACCAGACCAGCGCGCTCCATGGCCTCGTAAGCCGTCATGAGGGCAATGCGCTGCGCAGGGTCTACTTGGGGAGCCTCACGCGGTGACAGGTTGAAGAAGCGAGCATCAAACGCCGCTGGGTTCTGTAGCCAACACCCGTATGGCGTGGCACTCGTGTTCTTCTTGCCCTTTCCTGGCTCGGCGACATGGGTTCGTGCGTCCCAATGCGAGGCTGGCACGACCTCGTGCACGTCAAGTCCTTTGATAAGCAGGTCCCAGAACTCTTCGTTGCATTCGGCGTGGGGATATCGGCCAGAGTATCCAATGATGGCAATCTTGGACGAGTCGATGTTCTCTGTGGGCTTCACCGACGGGTTTGAGGAAGGGTCAGGCTGATAACGAGTGAGACTGGTGGCGGCTTCAATTGCTTCGGCCAGCCGAGGTCCTGCGGTACTGCCGAATGACTGGACGTGAAACTTGAAAGTGTCCGGGCCCTCATGATCGGGAAGAGTCGCGATCATTCCATTCACAAAGCTTTGCCAGCGGAGAGTCTCCAGGAGAACCTGAGCTAGGGCATATTCAAATCGGGAGCGAACATCCGTTCCCTCGAATGGTCTACCACTTGTACTCGAAATGAACGGGATGTTGCTTGTCGTCTTCTTCTCATCGGCGAGAAGGTTACCCAGGATAGACGCAGAGTCCGCAGGGTTAAAAAGAGTAGAAGAATGATAGGGAGCAAAGATAGGAATGGACCGCGGAGCAAGAGAAGCAAACTCGGCAGATTGCCTCAGGCTGAAGAGACTTGTTGGCGGCCCACTGATCGTGACAGCGTGAGACAAGTATGCGCTGATATAGGGTCGGGTGTGCGATGGTAGGTGCTAGTTATGGTCAGACTTTTTGTCCACTTTCCTATCAAAAGAAAGGATGAAGCACCAACCTGAGCTTCTATGAATCGATCAATTCGGTGTGAAATGTCATCCGGCGACCGTGTAGCAACCACCATAGACCATGACTCCGTTTCGGATTGATCAATAGCACGTCCGACTCGCGATACATGGAGCCCTGTTCGGAATGCGATCTGAATGGTTTGTGCACCGATATTGGGGATTTCCGAAATCGACTGGCAACTGCTAACAGCCGCTGCAGATAGAGATCCAAGACAAAGACCGCCGATAATGGTGTCCGAGGGACTGGTATAAGTAGAGGCGGTGCTTTGGGCTCTAGAGGAGATACCTAGTTAGAATGTCTAACCCAACTTTCAGTAAAGGGACTGAACTTACTGAATAAAATGAGCCAGCTGATTAATACATGTCAGAGCGCTGTCAATAGACGGATGTGCTTTCTTCTGACCATCCCTCCAGTCCAGCAAGCTGGCTACTGAGGCAAAATGAGGATATTGTTGGCGGACTTGGAGCGGCAGCGAGCTGATTTCCGTTCGCACTCCCCGAACGGCCTTGTTCAGAAAGTCATTCAACAATGGCTCCACGTTGGGAGAGAGCAGACGACGAAGCGACGTAAAATCGTCGGTTTGGTCTCCAAACAAAATGATCTGTTGAACGCGTGCCATATTGGTTGAAGATTCGGTACCGCTCAGGGACATAGTAACTGCATCCCAGTATGCTTCCACGGGTCTTCTGCTGTCATTTTAACATGGCGGGCGCCGTTTAAATGACATGTTTCGTATCGGTATGAGTCCATGGCCCGAGACAGCTGAAAGCACTTGCAGGTGTCGATACAGCCCCATCGGGTCAGCATAGACAAGCCTCGGGGATACAGCCTCCCAGGCATTGACAGGCTTACCGGTGACAGACAATGATCGGGGTAGACAAACAAGCAAAATCGGAATTGCGATATCATGACCGAATTGCTGAGAAATTCTGATAATCGAGGTCCGGCCTCCGACTTGTACTCGGAACCCGAGTGGTAATTCAGACCCGGCCTCCGAGCTATATTCGTCTTCATCTTTTCTGATGTCTATCATCTCGTTTCCCCCTGTTTTGATTTTAGAGATTAGTACTCTCCGGAGAATTAGCGCCACCTTTCATAGTATGCTCCACTATCTGTATCAATTTCTTACTCGTGTCATGTCTCCCCTGATTTCCAACTCTCCAGTCTCGGAGGGCATCCAAGACCCTAAGTCACTGCCTGCTGGAAAAGATGACCTTCTCAGCGAGCTGGCGGGTTCCATTTCGTCAAATGCTCAGATCGTGAGCACTTTTCTACAGTCCGAGGGCTACAGTGCGCCATCATTCGGGCGCGATGCTGCTTCAACAGTAGTTCCCGCAACCGCTCCTACCGATGTCCAGGTAGCACGCGAAGCGCTGCTGGAGGCATCGATGAAGATGTTTCAGCTTGCATCAGGGCCCAAAGAGTACCTACCCAACCTCGCCGTGCATGTGGGTTTCTCCTTTTCGTCAAGATTTTGGAGGGAATCTCTCTGTCCCTTTCCCAGACTCGACTAAACTGTCCACATAGTACCAATATCTCTCTTGCCTCCATTGGTTGATTCATTTTGGCATCTTCTCACGGGTTCCTTCCACCGGATCGATCTCCTATGCTTCGCTAGCGGCGGATGCAGGCGTCCCCGAGCGAACATTGAAGACAGTAGCACGTATGATCATGACTAGTCAGGTCTTTTACGAGCCCCAGTCGGGAAGCATCGCACACACGGCCACATCAGCACAGTTCGTAACAAACCAGAGTTTGAACGACTGGGCTCAGTTCATGTGCGAGGCCTCTGTACCGGCTGCTTTGAGTCTTGTGGCTGCTACCGAGCGATGGCCGACCAGCGACTCGCGTACCGAGACAGCTTACAACGTCGCCGCCGACACCGACTTACCGTTCTTCGATCACTTGGCCACGCTACCCGAGCGGACCCGACAGTTTGCCGGGTACATGAAGAACGTCACCAGTAGTGAAGGCACCAAGCTGGACCACTTGCTTTCCGGTTTCAACTGGGCGGGGCTTGGATCAGCCAAGATTGTGGATGTAGGTCTCCCCACATCAAATTTGCTCCATTTGTCGATATGAGACTAACCAGTGCAAAGGTTGGAGGTTCAACCGGAAATGCAGGAATGGCGCTGGCCAATGCATTCCCGGAGCTTCAAATCACTGTGCAGGATCTCCCCGAGAATGCCGCCGAAGGGGCCGCGACGTTGAAACCTGATCTGGCATCGCGTGTCACTTTCCAGGGACACGATTTCTTCCAGCCACAGCCGGTCATCGGGGCTGACATCTACCTGTTGCGCATGATCCTGCATGATTGGGCTATACCCGAGGCGGTACGCATCCTGCAGCAACTAGTCCCGGCGATGCGTCGGGGTTCGCGTATCGTTATCATGGACTCCGTATTGCCACGCCCGGGGTCAATAGCCTCGACCAAGGAGCGCCTCCTACGGGTGCGTGATTTGACCATGCTGCAAGTGTTCAACAGCTGTGAGAGAGATCTGGATGACTGGACTCGGTTGCTGAGCCTGGCGGATAAGCGTTTGCGACTCACGGATGTGGCGCAGCCTCGGGGAAGTGTCATGTCCCTTCTTACTGTCACTCTTGATGAGTGAGTGCGGGGGTCTCCGGTTTCCTGTTTGCAACATGGCAATAACGTATGGGTATCACAACCATTTGAGCGCAGCTTGTTGCATTCTAGCGACTGGTTCATGTTGTAAATAGTTGATTCGTCAGCCAACACAATAGTAACGCACTGGCAGGGGTGGGGCGACGCGCTCTGGTTATGTTTGTATGCGAGGTCATGTGACCGTATATCTATCTATCACTCTTTCTTCAGTCTTGATTATTGTTCTTTGCTTAAGATACATGAGTTAATGCATTGTTTCCAATTTTCTCTTATCCCTTTAGCCTGCACTTTCAATTCTGCAAACTCAGCTTTATTGTATACTAGGAATGCTGTTGTGATCTGCTGTATACAGAGACGATCAGAATATGAATTGAACCACAAGAAATATATATTGCAAGAATGTGGTTAAAAAAGACTACGCTAGCCCGCCGACAGCAGGATGCATCCATTCTTCTCCCCGGCTCATCCCTTTAACCAACAGCTCTGCAATACGCTGAGATGTCTCCTTTCCTCGGGGAATATCATGCCCACCACCATGATCCCATAACGGCGCGTCCTCCTCACATAAAGCATGCAACTGTACTGCAGAGGGGAAACGTGGATCTTTTGAGCCACAGATATGTACAGTGGGTATCCGAATTCTCATATCAGCCGGCTTAAGTGTAAAATCAAGTCCAAAAACACTCGTTTGGTGCTCTAGACCACGGATGACAGGACAAGTACCCGGGACCGGAGCCCATCGATCGGTGGCTGCACCTAGACCAGCCCCATTCTTCCGATTCAGCCAACTATGGTCGGTAGTCTTGGATAGAAGTAGACGCCTTGTTTCGTCATCCCACTCTTGAGCTTCTGAAGAAATCGGAAGACCTAAGTCTTCGAGAACGGGTAAGGGTACACCGCCACAGATAAAGACTGCCAATCGGAAAGGCGGGGGTATGTTCGGACGTGTGCGTTCGTGGTAGAGAAGATAGCTGGCAACTAGACTGCATCCTTGCGAAAAGCAAAGAACGCCATTGTAGGGGCCATCGCGGTCTAACTTGGCCTGTAATCGTTCAAGAGCGGCTTTGATGGCTGGGACTGAACTGCCTTGCCAGAAAGTGTAGTATGGAGCCGAGTAGAAGGGGACTACATCTGGAGCAGGGTCGGACTCAAATGGAGCATCGATGAACTCAAAGGTTGTATCGGGTGCAAGAGATTCAAGTTTAAGGCGGAACGATGCTATATTCTGTCTGTTAGCGCCAATATCCTGAAACTTTGATAATAGCGGACGCTCGTACCAGTTTGGGATTTGAAAATATGGGCGCTGGTCCCGCGCCCATGGAGGCAGAGGAAGCGCATGGTGGATAATCAAGCAAAGACAAACTTTTACGAGTTTGACTAAAACTAAATCATATACTTAGAACGGGCGTGGATGGATGGTCGGGAGTGTGGTCGGGAGAAGTTCCTCGGGGCCCGACATAAACCTTGATCCATGCTGACCCGAGCTGATATCGGGGGTGCATTATGCAGAAGAAGTGAGGAAAAAAGAAAGCAGAAAGTTGTCCAAAGTGCTTAGAAACAGGTTTCGAAGATGCATTTGCAAGCTTGATTGAGAAACAGCGAGAAGAAAAAAGTAATAACAAAGATAAGGTAAATCTGACTGGTATTCGTCTGTTTAGCTTGACAATTTCCTAAGCCCGACGAGAATCTTGCCCGTATACAACCGAGTTCATCTTCTCCACCATGTAAGTCTTTGCCTTAGCCTTGTATACCAACCCACTTGGTACTCGCCAACCCCCGAGTTCCCCGACGCCCCCATCTCTGCCAACAGCCACGAACTGCGTCAGCGCAACCTTTTGCTGATACAATCGTGTTTGACGACCGAATATCCACTCCCACCAGGTCTGGCCCCGACTCGACAATTCGGGATACAGCGCCAATTGGTCATCCCGGAAACTGTCAGCGAGAGGGGGAACGGGCTGGATGGCGTCGAAGAAGCTTCCGTTGGTGAAGGAAGTAACGGAACCCAATGCGTAGACGCCGGTCACGTTCTGTACACGAAGACTGGATTGGTCAGTCTTGACGAAACCCTTCGAATCAAGCCATGTAGATGGTAGGAACGAGGTATTGGGCGTGCTTCCCGTAGCATCGATGTAGACATCGACTGTTCGAGTAGACTGGTCGCTCAAGCTTATCTCCCACGGGCCCTGGTCTTGCTTCTTTTGAATAGCCGATGTGACCCGGAGTTCATGGATCACATCAATATTCAGCTTTTCGAGCATTTGCTCAGCAGTTGCAGATGTCCGGGGGTTTGCATGCGACAGCAGGCAGGCGTTGCCCGATAACAATGTAATTGATTTGTTTGCGCCGGGCCAGTGCTGTCTCATTGCTCCAATCTCCCCGGCCGTTTCAACACCCGTCGGTCCTCCACCAGCCACGAGGATCGATTGGGCATCGCGCAAGCGATTCTGCATCTCCCCGAAGATGCGCTTCGTCTCGATGTGGGTCTCCGTAGAGGAGAACAAAGGGCTGTGAGTGGTTGTCCCGGTGGCAATCACAAGAGAATCGTATTCCACAGGAACAGTCTCGCCAGTATCAGAGAGTTGTATATGGAGAGTTTGAGGCTTCTCGTCAAGACCTGTAGCACGAGCTTGAATGAACTTGAAGCGTGACTCGGGATATTCCTGAAATCCATCTGCGATGGAAACAAAGGGCTCTGGGAAGCCTGGATTGGGATCCACCAAAGCCCGAGGAGCGGCAACTTTCCAGTAGAAGTGAGAGGATGGTGAAATAAGGGTGACATGGTAAGATTGACCAAGGCCCTCTGTCAGAGTTGGCAGTGTTTGTCGGAGCAAATGATGTGCAAGTGAAATTCCGGCGACACCACCTCCCACTATCACGACCTTTCGAACAGCAGTCTCGGTCATCTTGAATCTTTTTTGGCTTAGTATACTAGATACTATACTTTGGCATTGGGGCTTCCCCATCGATATATACTCGATCCTACGGGGACCGAAAGCCGATGACCGATTTACAGGCCCGATTGAAGCAAACACACCACGAAGCAAAGCTCCCGAGTCCAATAATAGCGAAATCCAATTCTAGTCATGAACACAACCTGTTTACTAATTTGAAAAAAAAATAGAACCCAAAATTCCAAGATCTCACCCCCTACTGCCACTTCTTAGTCTCATTCTTAACGCGCAATTCCTCGCTGACCTTCAAGATGGCCTCTTCAGCACCATCCCATCGCTTTCGCTTTCCCTCAAACAAGCGATAATGGAATGGCAGAAGCAGACCATCCATGAGGGTATTACACAGCGTACGATTGGTCAGCCAGAAGTACCATCCTTGCAGGCCGTATCCTAGATTCTCCTTCATCCCCAATCCAGCCGTTTCCTCGACCCAGTCCAACCAGTCCGCACCCTTCACAAGACCGGGGGTGACAGCTCCTTTAGTTGCCAACTCTGCAATCCATGCATGCTGTTTGTCTACCGCCTGAATCATTTCTTCCCGAGGTGGGAGTGGTGATCGGCCAGACCACACTTGGCCTAGGGCCATTGTAGCCAAGTCGAACATGAGGAACGCCGGATTCATGAATGATAGATTGCCCATGAAAGCCAATGATTCCGGATGCTCCAAAGAGAGCAGGTTCTGGTAGAGACGTGGGATCCTGCGCCCATTGGCACTGCGGATATCCGATCCTCGGTAAATCGTGGGATCACTCTTACCCAAGATAGAGTAGTCGACCGTGTACCCGGTGCACCAGATAATGCCGTCAATTTCAGCAACGCTTCCATCTGTGAACTCAATTTTGTGAGAATCAAGAATCTTTTCAATAGGTGGCTTAGAAGTGATGAGTCCCCGAGAGAGATTGTCGACCAAGTAATCACTGATAATGGGTCGCGCTTGATTGACGGATGGCGCCGGGTCAAATCCCCATTCAGGTTTGAGATCATAAAGCTTATCACGCAGGCCCAAAATGACCTTGTTCATAAGCTTTGTCCAGATATCTGGGGCATAACGAGACAATTGCTCGAGGAACACGCCTTTGCGGTAGGTTCGGATGTGATCGACAGGTTTATTGTCGACCCATCGAGGGAGCTACGGGTCATTGTCAGCTATCAGGAAACCTGAAATCGAATTTTGTGGAATAATCTCCCCTTTACTTACCACAATGCTACCGTGTCGGTGAGACAAATACACCTTCTCTGCCTTGCCTGCAAGCTCACACGCTACATCGGCTGCGGTATTTCCAAAGCCGACAACGAGCATTCGCTTGCCAGTCCAATCCTCCGGTCTGATCGGTTAGCCGAGAAAATGTCACCAAGCACGCCAGACAGCTTACCTTTTGAAAGCAATAGAGTGCACAGCCTCCCCTCCAAAACGATCCATTCCGGGAACTGAGGGCACATTGGGAATTTGATCCGGTCCCATGGAGTATACAACCTTGTCAAAGCTGCGAACAACCTTTGGCTCGTCACCAGTAGAGGTCTCGACATCCCAGAGAGCAGTATCAGGGTTCCACTCTGCGCGGTGCACAACAGTGTTTAGCCGAGCCCGTGGCAAAATACCAAAGTGCTCAGCATATGATACCAGGTACTTGTGCATATCTGCTGCTGGTGGAAAATCCGGTGTTTCTAGGAATAGTGAGTATTCAGATCCCATGAGCACCTGGAGAAAAGAAGTTGCTGAATTTACCATCTGGGAAGGGAAAATCCGTAAAACAACCCTAACCCAAAGTTAATTACTGTATCTTGCTTGTCATTTTGGCTGGAACTCACTCTTTGCTTAGAACCATTGGCCACAGTGGCTAATTTCCACCTCGTCAGCATCTCATGTCACAATTCATCGAGAGAGTGACTCACTCGGTAGAACAGAAATTGCGTCCTTGCTTTCATTGTAGTTCCACAAACCACCAACATAAGGGTGCTTGTCATAGCCTGTGACATCGAAGCCTACTTCAAGTAGATTTTTCATTGCCACAAGCCCAAGGGCACCTATAAAATGGAACAAAAATTGTTAAAACTTATGCTTTCATGAAAAAAGTTAAGCGCTTTCAAAATTGGCGTACCTAGGCCAATTACAGCCACCGTTGGGGCCTTGTCAGTCATGGAGTTTTGTGCAGCCATGTCAAGTCTATTGCTAGTATAGTTTGCAAATAAAAACCGGCCAAGTTCCTGCGGTAAGAGAATGGACTTAGAGATGATAAAAGGCCTAGAGACTACTAGAGTATTACTTTGTTGGAATCCGAGAGCTCAACCCCGGTAGAAACTGAAAGCTATAGCTTTGTTCATCACCGAGTAGGAGGTGGTCTGGCATACTTCGTCGACTCGGACTTCTGATCGGACGGGCTAATCGGTTCTCGGGGCTCGGGCTGCAGATCGGGAGGCGGTTCGGGGTAAGATTGGACTCGATGGAAATGGCCCGTAGAACAACTGACCAATCAGAATCTTTGCTGAGTACAGGAGTGATGGAGATGGATTTTTGCAAGTTGGTGACTTTGTTTTTTTTGTACGCCTTAAAATATGGCTTGAGCCACGTGCCATTGGCAGTAATTGAGGCCTGGACGATACAGAAAAATCAACGGTTAAACAGTCAGCATGAGATGAAGATAATCAATTATACTCCAAAAATAGGAGGTCATGTTTCAAAGAGGCAGATTTCATCTCGAAATTGTCAAAGATGAAGCGGGTTCGGCCCGAGCTTCCTATAAGCAATTACAACAGAATAGGTATCTGGTAAGAATGCCAGGAAAAAGACAACAGTCAAAGAGAAACAATAGTAAACCATGAACTCATAATTTCTCTCTAACAAATCTACATTTTGCACGGTTTTTCCTTGTCTTCGCCCATCCTTTCCTAAAATTTGTATATCGACTCGAGCGCCCAAACAAGTAAACAGTAGATAGCAGACATAGGTAGCGTCCATTAGAAATCACACAACTAAAAGAAATTTGTTAAAATATTATGACCCCGGAGTGGACTTGATCGTCTCAAGGAATCCAATCATCTTCTTTAACACCGAGTTCCATGCCTGCGAATATCGATATGACTCAACCATATCCATCTCTGTCGCTTCCTGCACAATATTCTCCGCGAGTAAAAGATCGTGGTCCGGCTTCTTCTCTGGCAAGGGGAGATAAATCCCCGGTCTTGGAATGGGCTGCCCAGGCACAAGACCCTTTTGATTGGGTGCATATTCTGGGGGAATCTCCGGCCATACATCGACGCCATCCAACAGAGCAATTGCCATGCCACCTGCCAGGTGAGTTTCGATGTGGCAGTGGAAAAGCCACGGACCGGGGTTGATAGAATGGTACCTCAGCACCAGCCAGGAAGGTCCATCGAAAGACGTGATAAATGTGTCGCGGTAGTTGGGGTTTTCGAGGTTGAACCGATGTGGCTCGGCGGCCATCGCTTCGTCAACGTCCGTGTAGTTCCAGATACCCTCACCTGCTCCGACTTGCCACATTTTGCCTGTGTGCTTGTGCATCATGTGTGGGAATTCCTGAGGCTGCCCCGGCTGCGATCCAACCTGGATGATGAGATCAACCCAAGACCCATTCCTTGTGCGAATGATAAGGTTTTCGTCTTGGGCATCTGGCTGATTGATATCGTAGAGTAAGGGTGTGTACGCACTGCGATCTTCTTGCCACATACCCCCTCCGCTGAGAGTATACTGCCATGCGCTGAGCCACCGGTGAGTGTGGAGAACATAGTGCTCATCCGATCTTGCCGCTGGCTTCAGTGGTGGGAAAGGCGGCAAATGATCGCGATCAAGTGTTACGACCGCAGTTGTATTTTGACCTCCATAGTTGATAACTCCACGGCTGGTTGATGGAGCGCCCGTACTCCCCGCATAGCGAAGCGTGGCAAACGATGAAATGATTTGGGTCAATCCACTGTCTGCTACGCGTATCGTGTAGTCCCTTGGCTCTTTGTCCAGCCGGATCATGACCGAGTATCGCTCGCCAGCGTACATTTTGACTGTGTCGACCTTTTGCGGCTCGATGCGGTGGCCATCCACCTCGTAAACCCACATGGGATGTTCGTCAATCGTAAATATGGTCGTTTTGAAGGTAGCGGCACCGATAAAGTTCAGACTTGCCCATCTGTTCTTTTGGTCGACGTGGATCACTTCTTGATCACCGGTGGCGGGGACACAACCTTTCTGAAGGTGTAATGGAATTGTCTCTGGTCTTCCCTGGCTGAGATAGGGGCCTTCGGTGGATTTCATAAATGGAAAACATCTGACGCTGTAAGCACTGGGAATTTCAATATTCTCTGGTGGGAAGTGTTTATTTACCCTTTGTCATTGACGTGGCCCGGATACAGAGCCCATTTCATGTACGAGCTGGTATGGTTGACCAAATATTCTTCTCCAGGGCAAAAGATACTCCCTTTGCCATTCAGCAAGATACTATCCACGCAGCTAGAGCAAAATCAATTAGTGCCCAATTCATGCAAACTGAGTTTTGACAAGACATACAAGATGGTAAACTTGGAGGCTTCTTCAGCTTCCATATAATTCCAGGATTTAAAATGTGTCCAGTCAGATACGAGCACCTGGTTTGGATTACTAGAGGCCTTTGCCATTGCTTGGATGTCTGATTTGTCTTTAGAAATTAGGCTCCACGGCCCGGGAGTATCTTGACTCGGCCTAATTAAGAATTAACATAGGCTTGCGTTAGGGTGGCTTGACGGGATGCAAACCTGATGAAGATGCCTCCATATAGACCGTCCAATAGTGTCGTTCGTGAATGAGCATGGTACCTGAAGCACTTAGTAAATGGCAAATTTGAACAAAACCTGATCTTTGATATTTTCTCTCTCACCAATGAGTCCCACTTGGACTGGCTTTAAATCGGTAGATGAATATCTCTTCGGGCTCAATTGGTAGCTGTGTCGCTCCAGGCGCGCCATCGGACCACGGCGTGCCTTGCATCCTTATTGATCATTAGAGGTGGAATTCATGATATTTGAGATTGAAGACTCAAACTCACATCAACCCATGCCAATGGATACTGGAGTTGAATGGCATTTTGTTGTGAACAATAACCTGGATTTTCATAAGTTAATACTTTGTTAGAATCAGAAGGGTAGTGCTCTCAATACCTCAATATCATCATCCTCGTCCCATACAAAAGATGGCCCGGGAAAACCCCGGTTCATCTTGATCATCTCCCTGACATGACCGTTGGGCGCTCCCAGATCCCATGTTAATGTGATCTCCTCGCGGATAAGTTTTCCGGCAGTGAGTCCAGGGAGCAATAGCGAGCACAGCGCCCAACAAAGGGCGTGACTAGGCATCATAATTGCCACATGCGTTAATTCTAAGAAATAAATTTTCGAATCTCTATTTGAAGGATAAATCCAATGGAAAATATGAAAAATAAATTTGTGGTGGATGAGTCTAGCCACATAACGGAACCCCGAGTCGGTTGGAAGTCGGCATAAGCCCTGCATACAACCCCGAGTAAGCCCCGATTAGATCATCCACTGAAGAAATTTACCCAAATATGATCCAGGATGATGAATTGAGATTCAAGTTCTGCACTTTGAGTTGGCACTGAATTGATCATGAAATCATTTGCCAAAAGAGCCCTTTTTCAGGCCCTGCGCGTAGCGCTTGTCGCTGTGACGGTCTCTCTAGCTGTCCAGACATACCTGGAGGGATGGAAGAAGCCACAGTCCGTGGTAATAGAATCTAGAGTTGAGATCAACGAGACGTTCCAACCCAAACCTCCCATTGAAGAGACATCCCCACCCAAAACACTATGGGAATCTATTCAAAATGATCCTTCCTTGAGCAAATTCGCCAAGCTTGTGGGGGAATTCGACGATATTGTCGGTGGTCTCCGAGCACCAAAAGCCCAATTGACTGTCTATGCGCCCGTCAATGAAGCATTTGACAAAGAAGAGTTTCCATATGACCTTCCCTGGTTTTACTGGAAATTCCTTGTTGGATACCACATGGGCAGAGGCGGCGTCTCGGCCCAGGGATTACGCAGTCATAACACGGTCTCTTCTTTCGTGAACGCCGATATCTTCTTCAAGAACCAGCAACGAATCAGCGTGCAGGATAACTCAGACTCCTTGACTTTCAACTTCGGCCCAAAAATGCTGTCATCTCAGCCAGCTGTCAATGGCCATTTACACGTCGTTGACCGACTTTTGATGCTGCCAGACTCAGCCGCAGACGTACTTCGGTACACCCCGTCTCTCGGGATATTTCGCCAAGGACTGATTGAAACTGGACTGGCGGAGGTGGTCAACGATACATCGACACATATCGGACAGACACTATTCGTCCCATCCAATGCGGCATTCCAGCATCTTGGCCCTAAAGTCAATGCCTTTCTCTTCGGCCCCGGAGGGAGCGAGTACTTGAAAGCCTTACTTGCATACCACATCGTGGCCAACGAGACCTTGTTCTCGGATGTTCATTTCCCGGCAAAGAATGGAGAGCAGGTTGTCTTTTCTCGAGAAACCGCTACTTATCCGGTGGAAATGCCTACTCTTGCTGGGGGACATTTTATTTCCGCAAGTTCTGTTTTAGAATCAAGCACCGGACGGCGAACATTGTCAGTCAATGATGAGTGGAAGGTAAGCCGCGCTGATATTGTTGTTATGGATGGAGTGATTCATGAGATGGATGCTGTGTTGTTGCCACCACTCATGCAAGGCGATGGCCAGCTTGGGAAGCAGAAGCTGAATTGGTGGTCTATCGTGAAACGTTCCCTGAATCTTGATGGAGGTATCACCGTGGAGGAGCTGATGGAACGACTACAGCCGCTGATTGAGAGTGAGGGGTCATTCAGACCACTGTAGATATTAAATTTCCAATTATTTGTCCCCCAAAGTTCTCTCTATCGCAATCTGATAAATTTGATTTTATTTCTTGTTTTCTCGGTTCTACGAGTCAATCATGGTACAATATTACACGAATCCACTGCCTGCAAAACAGTTCTCGTATTCTTTTTCGATAGACTTTCGTATCTAAAGTTTAATACTTTTAAGCATTGAAAGCCGACGGAGCTGTAACAACTACCAGATGACTAGAATATGCTCACGTCCCCAATACTCTTGACCTACCACCCTCCATTCAGCTCTAATGCAAAAATGGAATCATCTTCCATCGAGTCCGGCGTTTGAACTGATCCCACTCCTCACCATACTAAACAGAAAATTAGCATCTCGCATAATCAAGGGACTTTAACAGGGGAAAAACAACATACCCGCTTCTCACAGTAAGCATCCAAAGCAGGAATACCTCTTCTGCGGAACTCAGCCAGCAGCCACAAGAGCGTCAAACCACCCCAGCCCCAACCCGAAGCTGCAAGGCCAGCCGCAGCCTTCCAAATAGTATACCCACCATAGTTGATATGACGCGCAACCCGGAACAAACCTCCGGTATACACCTTCCCAACACCTCGTCCACTGGGATCCTTCTTAAATGATCTGCGCTGAAGCTCAGAGACAGTCTCCACAGTAATCCCGACCGTGAAAACTGCGCAAGCAATAGAAAGAATAGGATGCCATCCTGTGACTGCGTCAGGCTTGTACGAGCTCGTCGCCGAGGTAGCCGCAGCACAGAACATGAGCGAATTGACCGTTGTAGAGAATGCCTTGAAAATGCCAACAAGCAGAGCGGTTTTCACCGGCATCTTTGTCTCCGATACGTAAAACAAGTAGAAAATGCCCTTTAGACTGCCGAGTAACGACATACCCAGCAGCGTCAGCCGCCAGGGTGAGAGACCCAGTGCCATGGGGGCGGACTCGAGAGGTAGCGGAGTGCCGCCGAATAAGCCCAGGATGGGGGCTGCCAGTGAAGTAGGGCCGGGCGAAAGGATTCCATACTGCAGGACTGGATCAAGGATACGTAGGGCTGCGAAGATGGCTGTGCCGAGGGGCGATGAGCCTTTGTCGCTGCGGTCACCGTGGAGGGCTCCTCCACGTCCACGAGGGCTCTGGCTGACTTTTTCGGAATGGGCCATGATGTTGGTTAGGCTTTCTGCAAAGGATGAGCATCGGGTGCGTTATCTCGTCATTGACTCGACCGCTCTATATAGAGCTGTTTTCTAATCATCGCTTCTCCGAGGGCGATCTGACATTTTGCAAAAGATCGCGAAGGTCTGACCCGACCAGAAACCGAGCCCCGACTACACTACACCGAATGCCGTCGTGACGTCGTCGTGGCTCAGCAATATCGACGTGCAGCCCTAGCCTGCAGGATGGATTTTTATCCACATGTCTATGGTTAGTATCGGCGATTACCCTTGTTTCTCACTCAGCCGCGGCCAAGTCTAGGCTACACCACAATAAAATTAACATTATTTACCTCCTTCCCCTCAGGGCTAGATCTTCCACGGTAAACAACGAAAACAACAAGCAAAAACACTCCGTAATACAGATCATACATGGTGCGTCACTAGTCTCCTGCTCGTGCATGAAACCGCATTAGTTTCTGGGCAAGCCCATTTTCGGAGGTCCGTCTTGGCTGCGGCTGTGATATTTCGGGACCGAACCTTAGGGGCCACGGTGCCGAGCTCGGACAGTTGCTAAAGGACGCCCTGTTTTGCTAGTTGCAGATCTTAGACCTGTTTTTAGTTTAGTGTAGTCTGTGTTTTACCCAGTTTAATACCAGCGCACCCTGTCGCGATATTCTTAATGTCATCATGACTAGAATTCTAGTCGAGAGAGTAAGAGTGAGTAGTAAGATAGTACACTGTAATTTCCATCAGTTGAGCGAGTTTAGATGACCTGAAATGATTTATTTGCGCAAAAACAGCGCTGTCGTACCGGGAGAATTGCCCTAAAAATGAAAGAGGGGTTAGAACCTGTAGGTGGGGCTAGTGTTCAGCCAAGTAAAACAAATACCAGGCCAAGCTAAGGGTGGATCGAAGGGTCCAGACCAGTAGCTTGGGGGTGTACTTTTAAAAGATCCGTGCTCTCGGCACCGAGATTCTGTCCTGCCCAAAATTGAGGTCCGCATACCTGAACACCCCCGAAGTTCACGATCGAGGGGTCGATGTGCATTTCCAAGAAAAAGAGATGAGACTTGATTCAGAAGAGTAGATAGATAGATAGATATATCTCTGTATGAAATTGACTATATAATGTATCGTTATTCCGGTTTTCATCATAGCGCGTTCTAAAATCGTGTTCATCGGTCTATCATCCTGTCTGCGAAGCTTCGTGACGTGGTCGGGCAGGTGGAAAACTCGATAAGTGAATAAGAAATTGCAAAAGAAAAAACGCAGGTAAGTAAGCAGCCATCATCGTTATCAAGTGGCAGAAATCTCAATGCACGTGTACGAAGAACAAAGGGGGGGAGAAAAGAGACAGGAAAGATACAAGGAAACACAAAAAAAGAAACAATCACCTGCACAAGGAGAAATACACCTGCGAATCAGCTAGCTCAGAAGCTCCCGCGCAGTAAGAGCCACAGACTTCATTTGATGCCTCAGGTGAGCTTCCAACGCCATATGCAAGCCCTTCTCGTTATCATCACTACCATACATGCCCTTCTGACGACAATACCTACGACTGAACGCAGCAAGGACCTCCTTCACCTTATCAATCTCCGCCAAAATCAACTGGGCAATCATGCGCCGTGACTGAGCCGGTTCCAAAGTGTAGGCACCCACATTAATCGACGGAATCGACACCCACTCCCGGAAAGACTCCGACAATCCCTGCAAAATATTGTTGTCGGGGGTTGATCGTAGCGAAGATGGAGCGCCAGGACTGCTTCGGCTCCGACTTCTGCTGCCGCTGTCGTTGCTGGTTTCGCTGTAGCCGCTGCTGCTGTCTGGTTCGCGAGGTAGACAGCCGGCGCTGCGGTCTAGACTTGCCTGGTACCAGGATAGAACGCGGGTGCATGTTGTTGTGACGAGGAAGATGAGATCTGTTTTGATGGAGCAGGGGCATTCGAGGATTGCTAGGACGTCTTCTAGGGAGGAATGGCTGTCTTTGAGGATATCGTCGAAGCTTCGGGCTCCGGGGCCGTTGGAGATGGTTTGTATTCGTGGGTCGGTGCAGTTCAAGCGGCTTAGTGTTGGGCAGGGGGTCATTGGTGCGTCCAGTCGTGAGATGGCCGACATGGCTAGTTGGGAGCATTGGTGTACAGATTGGTGTTGTGCTGGTAGTGACCAGAGGGGTTGTTTATGGGAATCCGAGGGTAATAGCCAAGGGAATTCGTCCAGACCGTTGCTGTTGCTGTTACTGGTATCCATCCGCGACTGTGGACTTGCCATTGGCATATTTGGTATGCCCGATATACCAGGCAAGTCATTGGGAGACTGTGCACTACTGTCAAACGATTCGAGTAGCTCACTCCATTTGATTGGGCTCAATGCATCGGCGGGGAATTGAGTTCTCTCGGAGAAAGGAGTGTCGATCTGAACCGGTAGTGGATCGGGGCTAGTCATGTCAACGGTGCGAACGTCGGCCAAGATCTGCTCCCCATTCACTACTTCATGCTCTCTTCTTTGTGAACCCTGGCAGGCATCTAGGATCGACCCATTCCGATCTCTCGTCGATGCAACCCCTTGAGAGTGGGGAGCGGTACCCGGCGGAGGAGTTGGCGGGGGTCGCTTTCGGGACCGTTGTGAGGGACTGTAGATGCATGGGACGCCTTGATACAGACATCGTTGACAAGACGGTTGATCCTTGCTGCAGCGGACCTTGGATTTGGCACAATTATCACAGCTTGCACGAATGATTTCCACTCTTTGTTGTTGCGCGGGGAAGGCCATCTTGGTCCATGTGAGAAATAAAATGAATGATCAGATCTTCCAAGTAGTACAAGTCCGAATAATAATCAACTTCGAATTGTTAGAGGCCCTTGGAGATGCGTAAGAGGCCCCTGGGCCTCGGAGAGATTTTTTCTGGGGCAATGCTCACTTAATGTGGCATTTGCATCAGCTCAGGCAGCTTATTAGGTGTTACGAGAGAGGGGGTGAGAAATAAAATAATATTCATCAATACAGTAATAGTATAGCATCCCATAAAAGGTTGACTAAAAGGTCCACGAGCTTTGCTGAACAAATGCATGTAAGCTCGAACGGATCTTGCAGCTAAACCCTTTCAAGGCAAAGCAGGGGGCAAATGTAACCCTAACGACCAACCGTTTTTGAACGTCTTCAGATCTATGGCGCTTGCTCGCACCTATTTACCCCTCAGGGTGCTCCTCTTAGCTAATTTGGTGATAAGAGGTTCCAACAAGTTTTGAGAGTATTCAAGCGCGATTCAATTCTTACGGCATCTTACCCCCACCCATGATTCATTGATCGATCCCGCGAATATCTTACCTCAATACGGATTTTAGACCCCATGGCTACAGCCTCGTTCTTACAATATAACAGGAGAATAGAGAAGCTAGTGTAGGAGTGAGCCAAGGGAACCATTTCTTCACAAGAATACCTCCTATTTGTCTTCCTCAACTCAAAATGCGCCGAGAGGAGTAGCTTCAAACAATACGAACGCCCTGCGCTTACACTGCAACCTGATCGACCCGTCCCGTCTGACTGGCTTCGGAGGCGCCAAGTCCCCTTAGGAAAAAAGGGAATATTCCCTCCCCTCGTCTCACCTGCAGATTATACGATCGGCCAAGAATCCACTTTGTTTTGCAGCGCTTCCAATGGGGGACGATAGTTGGGCGTTCAGGCTATCTATTCCTGCGGAGAATTATCCCCCCTC
Source organism: Penicillium ochrochloron (assembly GCA_022985105.1). Taxonomy (NCBI): domain Eukaryota; kingdom Fungi; phylum Ascomycota; class Eurotiomycetes; order Eurotiales; family Aspergillaceae; genus Penicillium; species Penicillium ochrochloron. Next base: position 27,357 of record JAAVMA010000036.1, read on the forward strand.
GTGGCAACACTTGGGCCAAGTTGCAGACCATTATGGATACGAGCTAAAGCGGAGTCGTTGGCAAATAAGCCTGACGAAAGTCTATGCAGGATGGAGAAAAACAGGCGTTGTAAATTAAAACACAAATGAAAAGATAACACGGTAAGCACGAGCCAAGAAGCTTATTCAGATCACTGCGCGTCCTAGTCTCTTTCTGTCTCTAGCCTCAAACTAGTCCTCATCTAGACTCCCGTGAATACCCTCAAGGAAAGCGGAAAACGTTCTCCGGATCCACCGATTTCTTGAGAGCTTGCAACCGGTCCCAATGCGACCCAAAGGTATCGCGAGGGTCCTCGTCTTCACCCATGAAACTCACATATACAGGCTTCATGGCTTGGGAGGTAGCATTCATCTCCTTCATGAGCCCGTTCACCCAGCCCCGGGCCTCGTCCATACGCTCTGGCTCATCGCAAGCGTTGATATGAAGCAGAATGTGGGGTTCGCGCGTGGCAAAGGCAGTGTCTGGATTCGGTTCTGTACTCTTCCCGTGTCCAATATGCGCAATCACATTATACTGACGACCGTCGGGGATGGCTTCGGAGTACTTTTGCAGCAGGGCGATAGTCTCGGCGCCGAACTTATAGATTGAGGCGCTGCGAGTGGCGACGTTGACTGGGTCGTCCACCACGCGGGACGTAATCGCCTGAAACGCCTTGAACGTGGCTGTCGATCCATGTCAGCAATCAGCAGGAGACAAAAAATTACCGGTGGAGAAATAATCCAAACAATCACAACAATGGAGCAGAAGAAGCAAATACCAAGAATTCCGCGAATAAGAAAGAGGAGCTTACTTTCACCAACAGTATCAACCTGAATCTCGCCCAGCCCTCGCACAGTCTCGAGCCAAGTCCGACCCTCATCAAGAGTCTTGGAATCAGGCCAAGCAAAAATTAGACTCATTCCAACCCCCCACTTGGTCTTCATAAATCCCATCTGCAAACACATTGTATCGGGAATGCCCCGATCAAGCAAATGCTGCAGACCGAGGAGTACCTTCTCACTCGCGCCCCACTGGTACGCGATGAAACCCGCCAACATAACGGGCATCGGGTATACTTTCACGGTAGTCTCAACGATCACCCCGAGACCACCACCAGCACCTCGGACCCCCCACAACAACTCCGAGCCCGCATCAGCCTCAACCAGGGATCCATCAGCCAACACCAACTTCGCAGACAGGATATTGTCCACACCCAGTCCGACGTAGTCATTCAGCGGGCCATATCCGCCCCACACGGCCCAGCCCGTCCATCCCACGTTCCCCGCGGTTCCATTCGCGGTGCAAAGACCGTGGTTGTCTAAGAATCCGACGAAATTCTGCGATGTCACACCGCCCCCGATGCGGATGGACTCGCGGTCTTCGGCGAGGAGTTGCGTGTCAAGTTCGCGCATGTCAATGCTGATGCTGTCGGGCTTCAAGCCTCGGCCGTAGACATCGTGGCCGCCGCAGCGTGGCACGACGGGGATGGGTGGGTTTGCGGCGCGGGCAGTGCGAATAATGAGTTGGATCTGTTCGATGGTTTGGGGGCGGCAGATCACCAGGGGTTGGTGGGTGATCAGTTTGTTGTAGAGGCCGCGGAGGGTCTCGAAGTTTGGAGAGGAGCGAGTGTAGATCTTCAGAGTGTCGTCGGCCGTGCGAAGGGTGGTGACGATAGATGGAGCATCTTTGGTATCGATGGTTGGGTCGAAGGAGGATGGCTCATGGCGATGCTCTGCAGGAGCGATGAAGGATGGGGTTGTAGTAACAGTCATTTTGAAGATAGTCTGGTTTGGTTATATGAATAATGTGGTTGGGACAGAACTATTTGATATTCATAGGCTGGGATGATCTTTGAAGATCATACTTGACCATGGCTATTTTATCAGTATATAAAGTGAAATATGCACGCTGTAATGCGGGAGTCACATCGGGATCGGGGATGTCGAGGTTGAATCAGACAATCCTCGCCCTAAGATTGACTGATCATGCCCGAGACCGGGCAGCATAAGCCTCGAGATGACCAAACAATCCATGCATCACTACATCCCTAATTCAATCATAACACGTAGATCCATCTACAATACTAAACTCCACTAAAAACAAGTCATATGTCCATCGATCAAACTCTGCCAAGTCTCCCAATCAATCTGGGCCATATCCATCCCGGGCTCTAAACTCATCCGTCCAGGCATCAACAAACCCTCCGACTCCCCAATTCTCTCCTCCGGTCCCGGTCCCGCGCCCAACATCAGTGGGGCGGCCCCGGTAGCAGGACCGGGGGCCGATGCACCAGGCGACGGGGCCCGGGAATTGCCTCGGAGAGCACGAAGGCGCGCAACAGACTGTGGCTCCAACGGCTGAGACAAGATCGGCCCTTGTCTCGTCCAGGCACTTCGCACCTCCCACGCCCGAAGCGTCAGTGTCCCGAGCGCGAAGTAGAGTGGATTCGTCTTGGCCGCTGTAATCAGATCCCCGTGGTCATGATAGACCTGATCGACCTTGGCCCACGCCTGATCCACATGATCACCCTCACGCCGGGACAATAGCTCCGTCAGGACAAGAATAAACGCTTCAAAGGGGAAACTCATCCCCACATGCCAAAGAAACGGTTGCAAGTCCCGACTCGCATAAGTCAAATTATCATACGAAAGCACCTGCAACCCCAACGAGAACAACTGATCCCTATCCTCCCGCGATACCTCCCCACATCGACGGGGATGTCTCGCAGCCAAACGCATCTGACAGATCGACGAACGCGCCAAATACAACGCCAATTGGTGAAACGGAATCGACGGATCGCAATCATTGAGATACCCTTCCTCCAATCGGCCCTCTAACGCATTAATAGCTCGTTCCTCCTCAACCATTCGCTCGGGAATACTAGCTCCAACAAGCTGGTGTTCCATCGCGGTTAACTTGCGCATGCAATCGCCGATCTCGAATCGGATCTCGCAAAATAGCATCTCCGTGGCGCCCGGGCGGTCCCGAGGGAGTTCCTGCATTAGCGGGGATAAGTCGCTGTCGCTGAGATTGCGGGGTCGCTCGGTGTCCCAGAAGTGGTAGGAGTGGGCGTCGACGACTATTCCGCATAGTTGGGCCGCGCGACTGTCCATGAAAACTATTTGCCACCAGAGGCGGCGGCGCATTTCTCGCTCGAAAGCGGGTAAGGAGCCGAGACTGCGTTCGCGATGGAGTCCCATTGTTCGGGCGATGCGACTGGCGATTCCGGTGAGAAGCCATCGGGTTTGGACATCGTAGCGTTGTCGTGTTGCCAGCTGGAGTGATCAAATTAGTCTTATGAACCCAGCAGAAGTGCATTGCTGGATATATGTGGCTTACCAGGTAAAGTGTAAGTGCCCGAAGAATCAAAACATTTGTAGAACGTAGAAACTCGGCATTGATGAGTGCCTGCTCAGCAGCGCGTGAAAATCGGGCCATCAAGTCCGATCTCGATGCACCGAGTACTTGACGACTAGTCTCCTCATCCATAGAAGCCACCGCACACAGATAAATGCTAAACAACAAAGCCTCTGTTGGCCGAGAAATATTTTCCAAGTCCGACGCAGCTTCCAGGATCAACTGCTGGGTAGACGGTGCATGTAGCAGTTTCACAATGGGATTGACATTGTTCAGGAATATCTGCCACAGCTGGAAATTCTGTGGTGTATTCGGATGGAGGGAGCGTACTCCCTTGGGACAGGATGGTCGGAAGAGCAATGTTCCTGCATCTATATTTTGGACGGACTCGCTCTCACTTTCATCTGCGACACTGCTAGCACTGTCCAGTTCGTTGGTCAAGCCTTGCCAGAGGGGACTGATAAACCACAAAATTCAAACCGGATCAGCCAACTTTTTGAGAAAGGAGATAGAGAGAGAGGCGAATATGAACATACTTTTCCACATATCTAGCATGCGCCGTCTCCTTAATCAACTGTCCCTCCGGCACCGGCCACGACGCATTCGCCATAACCCTCACAGGAATCTTCCTATCGATCTCACTCTCAGGCTCCAACGAAATCCCATGAGCCTTAACAGCCCGCTCACAAAGTTCCAGTCGTCTCGCTAATTGCTCCGTAACACTATTCACCCCAGCATCTCTGCTATGCGGTCTATTCGGCGGAGGATGTGATCTGGAACCCACGCGCCGAATACATTCCTGACCATTGCGTAGACAGGTTGAACAGGGTCTGTGGCCATCACAGCGGACTTTACGCTGTTGACAGAAAACGCATGAATGGCCACGAGTTATTTTGGAGTTGGACGATAGCATGTCGTGTGCGAGTCAGTGTTGCCTATCGTAACCGGATTGGGCGTTTGGGGATGTGTGAGGGGTCCATAATATTGTAATATAGTGTCATGTCGGAATTCATGGGGTGATGTACCTTGTCCGAGACGACGGAGTTCCGTTGACGGAGGTTGATAGGGGGGAAAGAAGAAAGGGAAAGAAGAGATGGAATGGGTTTTGTATGTATACAGAGAGCTAACTGTTACAGAACTCGATATGGTAATTTTGATGTCCCGACAAACCTTCCATCTTATCATTTTGAACAAGTGTTGGAAGACGCTCTAAAAATAATTGATAGCTTATTTAGAAAGACGATTTCAAAATCGCTTTCAAAAGACCTCTCAAACGAAAATAATCCGTAGAATAGCTGGCTGCTGCCTAAGAGATGTTGGATTTCTAGAAACTATCAAACGGGCCCGAATCGGACTGTATTTTTGGTAAATTCTCGTTTGCGGACTCCGTCGTGTCCGACCGAGACTTCGGCACCGAGACGCTTGTCCGAATTTGAATTATTTCCTTTGGTCGTTCCCAGGATGGTTTGTTTATAAGTCCGCCCCTTTCTCTGTAGATGTCCCTAAATCAAAAACAGCTCAATCAAGTCTCCCTTTTTCTACTTCAAAAGACATATTCAACATGGCGCATTCCATACAAGAGGAGCACCCTCTTCACGACCAACCTCGCCAATCAGTGGAGACCACCGAGAAACCCTCCGAGGTCCAAGAAGATGAGAGTCATTTTCCAACAGGAGCCAAATTGGTGGTGATTGTGATTTCGATTTTGTTCGCTATGTTCTTGGTTGCACTGGTATGAATTCTTCTGTTTTATTTTCCCAATACTCGCTTGGATAGAAAGCTAATTACTTGTCTATAGGACCGCACGATTATCGCGACAGCAGTTCCCCGAATCGCAAACCAATTCAATGCCCTTGAGGATATCAGTTGGTACGCAAGTGCATATCTTTTGACAAGTTGCGCAACCCAACTCGCCTGGGGCAAAGTCTACACCTTCTACTCGACAAAGACAATCTTCCTACTGGCAATCCTCATCTTCGAGATCGGATCCGCTCTATGTGGTGGCGCGCCCAATTCCAAGGCTTTCATCGTTGGACGAGCGATCGCAGGAATTGGTTCTGCAGGAATCTTCTCTGGTGCCACAGTTATCATCGCACAGATTGTACCCCTGGCTAAGCGACCCATCTACGTCGGTTTGATGGGATCTACATTCGGATTCTCGTCTATCGTCGGCCCATTGATGGGCGGCGCGTTCACGGATAATGTGACATGGCGCTGGTGTTTCTACATCAACCTTCCCATTGGTGGATTCACCCTGGCAATGCTGTTCTTCTTCCTGCGCGTGCCTCACACGGCTCAGCCCTGCGGTTGGAAGCGACAGATTCTCCGTCTTGATCCCCTGGGAAGCGTCCTCTTCCTGCCCTCGGTCATCTGTTTCCTGCTTGCCCTGCAATGGGGTGGCACAGCCTATGCCTGGAACAGCGGTCGCATTATCGCGCTATTCGTGCTCTCGGGCGTGCTAATGATCGCCTTCATTGGGGTCCAAGCCTGGTTGAAGAAGGATGCCACCGTGCCTCCTCACATCTTCAACCAGCGCAGTATCATCAGTGGAGTCGTCTTCGCCATGTGCGTCGGTGGTGGCCTTATTTCCATGCTGTACACCCTCCCACTTTGGTTCCAGGGCGTGCGCGGTACATCGGCGGTTAAGTCAGGTATCGATACTATCCCCATGGTCCTGGCACTCGTCGTCGGAGCGATTACCTCTGGTGGAATCATTACCGCGACGGGATACTATGTTCCATGGATGTTCGTTGCCACGATTCTGATGTCAACTGGCGCCGGTCTAATGACCACCTTCAAGCTGGACACCAACCACGCCGCCTGGATCGGATACCAGGTCTTGTTCGGTATCGGTATTGGCACCGGATTGCAACAGCCCTCGCTGGCAGCGCAAACCATTCTCCCTATGGAGGAAGTCGCGATCGGTGTCTCGCTTATGTTCTTCGCTCAGTCACTCGGCGGTGCTGTCTTTATCGCTGTCGCCCAGTCTCTTTTCCAGAACTACCTGAACGCTGAGATCCCTCTTATCCAGGGAATTGATCCGGCTAAAGTTCTGGCTGCTGGTGCTACAGGTCTCTCCGACGCTGTGCCTGCTAACAAGCTCACCGATGTCTTGCTGGTATACAATGATGGTATCCACCGGTCGTTTATTGTTAGTGTCGCTGTGTCGGCCTTGATGATTCTGCCGGCTCTGACTATGGAGTGGAAGACGATTAAGGAGGATAATGTTTCTGTTCCTGCTGCTTGAAGAGATGAGGTTGTGTTGCTTTAGAGGAGGAGGAAATTTGGGTTTCGTTTGTTTGTAATACCTTCTAATAGAGATATACCAATTAAAATGCTCCTCTCAGAAAATTTGACTACCATGTGTTTTTAAACAATCCCTAACATAGACGTCTAATTATATCCCGGCTGCTATGGTTATACTATTTCCCGGGCCTACTGAAGCATCGCCCTGCCATCACGAAACTCTAGCATAGAAAAGAGAATCTAGCTTCCCTTCCTCTCCAAATAGAGGTAATACATGCCGTTGATATGTATACATATTATCTTCCCTTATAAGCTCAATGTTTCTAGGCCCATTTCCTTGACTACTAGGATAGCAGGAGTCGTGGAACTGTAGGCAGCGCATGCCCGCACATACTTCTATGTCTTTGCATATCTGCAATATTGAGTATACATTCTATCACCACCCCAACCGCCGTAAATTCTATTAAACGTTTCCAAGAAGTATTCACTTTGTGTATGAACCAAATAAATCAAGTTTTCCTAGTCAAAATGGTTGAATTCATGAATACCTGGCTATGGAAATTGTGTCTCGAATCTAACTTCCTCGCGTACGTATATGTTGAATCAATCAACCAATACATGAACACTTCACCCACTCCACTTCACCCAGTCACTACTCCAAATCTCTTCAAATCTCAAGCTCTCAATCCTCGACCTCTCTGCAAGCTATAGCTGCAAACCACTCTATGTCCAAAGCTTAGACGTAGCTGACCTTGACGCTGTTGGAAGTAACAGAGCTGGAGGTAAGAACCTTGCTATTCTGCTTGATGTCAATGAGAGTAGCACCGGAAGGTCCGACCTTAGAGCCGTTATCGGTCGCCTGAGCTCCAGTAAAGGTAACAGTGCCGAAGTTGGCAAAGTTCACAAGAGAGCCGCCAGACTCAAAGTCCTCAACAATCCACTCAGCATTGACCTCACCAAGGGCACCCTGGGTGCTACCGGAAGAGAATGTGTGCGTGACAGTCTTGCCTGTGGTAACATTCTCGATAACCGCAGTGCCGGAGGACTTGGATGCAGCAGTCACAGTGACCTTGATGACATCTCCAGCAGAGATTGCAATGCCAGTGAAGTCGTAGGCGTAGTCGGGATACCACTCATACCAGGCATCATAGCTGACCTTGCCATTGGTGATCGTGAAGTCGACGCCAGTCTGGAGGATGGCGTTACCCCAGGTATCACCGTCGATTCCGACCCAGGCAGAAGCAGAGTATGTTCCGCTGCTGCTGCTGCCACTAGGAACCTTCGGGGTTGGGACAGTGAATTGGCCGGTGACAGCAGTATAGCCTGAGCCGATGAGAACGGCGCCGGCCCAGTTGGAGCTATACTCCTCGTGGGAGGTCGCATTGAGATGGAGAAGCTCCTGGGTATCAGGCTTGAAGGCAGGGTTGCCGTGGCGCTCTGCCACACCGGACTCGGCGCGAGCCAGACGACGAGCTTCATAACGGGCTTGACGCTTAGCAGTCAGAGGCGCGGCGAAGGCAGCAGTCGCCAGAAGCGTGCTGCTGAGAATTGCAGAAGAGAACTTCATGATGAGAATTGAGATTAGATTTTTGGAGTGAAAATATAGTTGAAAGGAGGATCAGAGGAATGAAAATCGAATGCTTGACTATTGAAACAAACCAAGTCACCGGCAATGTTAGCAGACTTTATATACTTGTTCCCAAGTCCTTTTACCCGGAGCATGCATATTCTTGAAACCCCCAGCAAGGTCGATTCCTCAGTCGCCTGGCATCTTGCGAACGAGCGTCAATGCAACATCAATATCAGCGCAGGATTACATTACGTTGTTCATGATAGAAGAAGCGCGCTATAATGGCGAATGCGTGACACCGTCGGAGACCGAAACGGAAAGTCACCAGTCTAGATCGCGCCATGCACTAGCGGAATTTCTGAAGATTCTATTTGGTGGAGGGCCTGGTTGAACTCACGGGTACTAGACATGCCAATATCACGGCGCTATCAGCTCCCATCCAGTATTCTTCCAGTTCACTGGATTGAGGGTGGTTTTTCTAAAAAGAAAAAGCGTCAAATGAGCCGAGGCCTCTTCAGCAGTAGGTCTGTTCAACTAGAACGGAGCGACTAGATTAAAAATTGTCCATGGAACAGGGAATCAGTATTAGAAAGGAAGCTCATGATTATCAGGCTAGTCGAGTCAGTCTATAGGCATGGCGGGTAGACATACTGGTAGAGCATGGCAGAGAGGGGTAAGGCTAGGTAAAGTTGGCCATGCAAAACTCAGGGTTCCATCGGCATATTGCACCTTTTGCGAGACGGTTTTGTCTATTTCTCGCATATCTTGCAAGAAATTCCGAATATGCAAGTCATTGCCTCGGTCTCAAGGTATAACCGCGACGGCAGTGAGGACATCCAACCCCCGTATTCGTTGACCCGGCCCTGCATCAGCCACTGGCGCCCATCTAGTCACATTGTCCAATACAAAAAGAGGTCAAGTAGCCCTGCAGAAAGACGCAATCCGGATCTCCGACTTCTCCACACGTCAAAGATGAAGAAAGTCCGTTCTTAGGGCGCCGGGAAGTCTCCGAATGGCGATATGCACACAAAAGATGGGTTATCTCTAGAGGAACAAGCTAGCACGGATAGGGCAGCGACCGGCCGTTTAGGACGGAAATTGGAAGTGATTGTCAAAAGACGACATCCATGCAATGTTACTGTGGCGCACAGGCTAAAAAGGTGACCATAAGATACCGATTGCAGGTGAACCAAGCTTTTGACGTGCAAATGTGCCGGGCGGGGTCAGGTCGTTTTATTACTACTACCAAACCAGGAGTGCAAGTTGGAGATAGAATAGATGAATGAGCAGGTATTTCACCGAATCTTCAAGCAATTCCACTTAGGCGATATGCCACGAGCCTTCGACTACGAGATTGTCCCGTTAGAGCTAACGCGAAAAGCGGGCTTCATTCAATAGATGAAGAACACGCCAAGACTTGGCAGCTTGGGCAAAGCTTGCATGTTCCGTAGACTTTTGTGCCGAGCCAAGAATAAATGCTTGACAATAATGGCGACGATCGGGCGCGCTAACTGTTTTTGTGAATCATATCCGAGTGATGCGCATAATTCATAAGGGTCCTTTATAAGGTGGAGAATTTTTAAAGTAGCAGAAAAAATGGCAGAAATATTCAGGCATAATTCAGGCCAAAATCAGGCAGAAATCAGGTGGGAAGAGGGGGGGGACTTTAACAATCCCCTAAATATAAATGCACTATATTCTATATTACCAGGAGATCATAAAATCGTTTTGACCTAGAGACTGGCGAGAGCAAACATCGCCGGATTAGGATGTTTGGGTTTATCAACAACTTCCCCCACCAGATAGATCTTTCCTTCTTCCTTTCCTCAGTCTTGTTACTTTCGTCGAATGCATAGGATCACTTTGATCTCCTTTTGGCTCGTAACAAATAGAACCAAAAGGTTATCGCAGGATAAAAAGGGTGTCCTAGACCAAAAAGCGCGTCGTAGAACCAGAAGAGTGTCACGGAACAAAAAGCGTGTCTTGATAGCTCCAATCAGCATTTAAGTGCTCGCAGGTACCGCTTTAGTAACCACAGGGATCCATTTTAGTAGTCATAGGTATCCGCTTGAGTCGCAGGGGTCCGTTTTGGAAGTCGCAAGGGACCAAAAAAAGTGTTGCAGATGATTTAACCTTTAATAAGCCAATTAGTTGGAAAATCATCAGCCAAAGCTGATTGGTTGGCTTGTTCACCTGGGCCAACGACATTCAGAGAGGTGCCAAGCGTCCGCAGCTCCAATTACTATGCCTTATCTTCACCTCCGGCTCACCTTCTGTTAAGACCCCAGCTAGGGTTGTCTACGTTATTATTCAGTCATAGAGGCAAGATTGTGGCGCGTTATCCCTGAAACAGTTGCGGCGCCAACATCGTGGCCTTTGAGGGGAAACCGTGGTCTTTTGAGAAACCAAAGTCGCTCAGGAAGGCCGCCATCAGGGGAGTAAAACTCACGCCAGGTCGACCAGCCTTAGGCTGGGTTGGTACTGAAGCGCAAATTCCACCCAAGTGGTGGAGAAGGAGTCCATAGCAGCCAACCAAGGATATTTAACATCTTTCATCAAGACTGTGATTGGTCCGTTGTCCCTTTCTTCCCCTTGGAGCCATACATGGTTTGTCCGTGTCGCAATATCCCACTGGAAGATTCTTGGTATCGCTGAAGTATTGGGGTTGAGCGTACCAGGAAGGAGGATAATAATTCCTCCGATCCGGCCTGGTAACGCTCAACTGAAACCCGCGATCGGTGTCCCTCCCCAACCTACCCAACCGCCCTCGAGGATAGTCGAGGAGACTGAGCATCCTGAAGACTTTGATCTTCCGCCTATTCGCCCCTCTCTCCCTATATCTTTAATAACAACATATCGTTACCTATTGTGGATATTCCTGGCGAGAAACAAATAGCAATGACGAGCCCAAGAAATGCCGATCATAACCTGCTCGAGCAAATATATGGCATCAAATTCCCCCCCGATTTCTTTTCATTTTGGCACTTCGCCAGCAATCACCCCTCGATTCTTCTTGAAGCAGAGATCCACCTAACTGGCCCTTTCGACTTGCTGCGAAATCCTGTTTCGGATCGTCAGGAAAATCTTCTCTGGGAGGCACGCTATTATAATGACCCACCGGAATTCCTGACCGTGGCCAGTGGTCATACTGATGGCCTGCATTGGGGCTATTATGTTGATGACCCTGAAAGTCCTCCTTTTCCCCTTGTCTCATATTATAGCAACGATGCCTTCGAGCTCCAAATTGTTGGTTATACCATGTTCGATGTCCTACGCTGTAGGATCGAGGAGTTGCATCAAAGTTTGACAGACTTTATCCAAGATGATCCGGATTCTAAAGAATCTTATCAGGACGGCCTTACACGGCTTGCCCCTCTACGAAAAGGGCTGCAATTGTACGGCACAGGAGACCGCTTGGAGATCGGCCAGGAGTATATCCTGAAGTATCAGAGAGACGACACTCTCCGCCAGCCTGTCGCCTCAACGCGCGACTATATAGGAATTGTCACACCATCCGATAAATATATTTCATTGACTGCAGACGATATATTCAACATCTGGAATATATCCCCCACACCTTCACAAGTCACTCTGCGAGCGCAAGAAGCGAAGGATCTTCTAGCCCAAGGATATCCTGGTGCTGCCCTGAAACTGGGTAAAGATCTCTGGACTTTCGAGGACTACCGTGAAACATCATATACCCTACTCAATGCAGCATATGCTGCCCTAAACCGCCCACTGCTGCAGAAATTTCTGCAAGTCGCTATCGAATATCGCACTGACTGCGACTCTAGACAAGGCTCTTGATATCATAGTCCTGCGGAGCCTCCATGTACACTTATGTCAGCATCAGTTCTTGTACTCTTGCAATGACTTTAATCGCGTTCTTAGGATCCGAAAGTTGTTCGGTCTGATAAAGATATTTTATTTCCAATGATATTTGACGCCCGCTGCCAAAAAAGAATAATCGGGTGCGGTAAAGCAGAGTACTATGCGCGAGAGAGATAATGCGGAAAGAAAACGGAGCGAAGTCTAGTACATGTATGTAATATACCTGTCGGGTAATGATTGGCCGGGCCGAACTAGCCACCACGAACCCCAAAATTGCTCACCGGGACCCCCGGAAGTTGTGCTTGCAAGTAACGTCGTGTCTTGTTCCCTACACTGGGCTCTGGGGCTGGCCTAGTCCACTGGCAAATGGGGACACACTTGGGAAAGTTACTCTTTCCAAAGGACATACATAACGAGTCAACAGAATCTGGGAACATATAGGTTAGCTTCCGTGATCTATGGTACATCCGGGGATCGGATTTTTTTGGCTGTCATGGCCGGGTAACTGGCTTTGTGCCCCTATATACCTCGACTCCGCAGTCGGTTCCTACTCCCCAGTTACTTTCATCGAATAACCTCTTTTGCAGTAGTTCCTTTCAGTTGGACAATGCTCCCCTAGAAAATAAACATAGGGGTTTCTTCAACTGCTGAGGCGATAACGAAGTACACCGTGGTGTGGTATATTGGTTATTGTAACAGGAGGGACAGGTGAGAGCTGAGCGGAACGATTTTCATTTGCTTCCTGGTGCTCCGTCTCTAAGGACACAATAGGTCTGTGAATATTGACGACTCCTTTTAGAACATGTCTGCTATCTCTACTTATCAGTACCTAACGCGAGAGTCGTACACGCACTGAACATCGACCTAGGAGATAAAAGATAACCTTGTCGAACTTTCGAGACCACATCCAAGTGTGGAGAGGAGTGAAACAGAAGACCAATTATATGTTTCAATTGGTCCGGAATAGCAACACTGAGGCCAAGTTCTAGACCCGGCCAGAACGTGTCGTGCACCAAAATTGGCAAACGCGTAATTCCATCTCGGGCATTTACAAGTACGGATTTGGGTCTCGCATCCTTGGGACAAGAACCTCAGTCACAGCTATATGGCTGGCTGGCGGCTGGCTATGCAGCCAGGGTCATTTCCATCTTGCGGTGTGCGTCAATATTTCGGCATTTTCCCGAGAAGCAAAAAGCAACGCCCTTAACTCGACTTATCGACCAGGAGAGTGTGCCCAATGGGATTACTGACAGTGTAGCGCAGGAATAGGTCTGTAGGCGCAGTCTTCTCATCTTTCATTTGGAGCAGTGCAGAAAACTGCAGATTCAATTTCTTCCCATCGTAGTACGCTTGAACAATCCTGCCATCCTTTGAACCAGTATACGAGACAAGCAACATCCGTATGTCTTGTTAGTTTTTAAACATTCTTGCAAGGTGGAATTGAATAGTCAAAACATCACATGGAGTGACTTACTGGCTGGATGCGGTGTTGCCTCCAGGTACTGCGCTTGGCCCGCATCATGAACCATCTCACGAGTGACTGAACTTCGTGGATGGTGAGACGCTGAGGAGCAACACCTGCTGCAAACTCTACCCAGTTCCAAAGGATAGCATGGGGCTTAGGATCTGTGGGTTCGAAGTCTTCCAGTCTATCCTCGATCCTCCAGCGGACTTTATGAGGGTAATAGAGGTTTGCCAACTCAGGGTCGCCTTTTCTTTCTTTTGTTCTGGCCATTGTTAGCTTGTTCCGGACATACTCTTCACCGACTTCAACCACATACCTCCATCCTTCGGTCAAAGGAGACAAGTCGCTCAAGAAAAATGGAACGTCTTGTGGAGGGAGGTCTAGATTCACCCTTTCCGCTCCAAGTAAATCCTCCATATAGAGGAGAGTTTCATGTGAACAGGTGCCTACATCGTCGGAGTGCTGGACTATTTGGCCCCAGGCGAAAATATTTTCTGCGAGCTTAAAGAGTGTTTCTTCGCCAGACTTGAGGTCCTCAGCAGACCAATATCCAGTACGGACCCATTTGGCTATTTCGTCAGCGGCCTGACGGAGACAGCGATCCCAGCTTAATCGAAAACTCAGCTCTCTGAGTTTCTGGGTTTTGTCAAGGAGGGGGTATTTTTCATGAAGATTATGCTGCTGAGGCTGGAAAGCGCAAGGGTCAAATTGAAGCTTGCCATCGGCCAGATCAACTTGCCTGGCTTCAATGCCCAGCTCACGAAGGTGGTCAACGGAGAGGTACTCCACAGAGGTACTTTCGATCAGCCGGTAGATCCGACGAATCTCGTGGCAGTATGAGGGTTGTTGGCTCTCCATTTTTCAAAGGGTGAGCGCAGTAATAAGCGGACCAGGTCTGGTAGAGATATCAGGAGTGGTTGTCGAGAGACAAGGAAGATTGTTGTGAGAATCAATGCGATGGTATAATGAGTGGGTGGGAAAAGCCTAGGCCGACACCCAAACAACCGACCCCCGGCCTGGAAGAGCTCCGACTTGCCCATTCCAAGGAAACGCTTAACCATCAATACGTTTCAGTCAATTACTAACCCTCTTTGAATTTCATTCGCAGAGTTGACTCCTCATGAACGGGTAATTTTTCGTTCCTTGATAGTGTTAGTACTACAGAACTATGACCTCAGACACAACGATTACATGCCTGGTTGCCTGATTACTTCCTGAACCTTACAGTGCCCACACCTAAGTTTTCAACACACCCTTGAACACACTGACCATCTACACCTCAATATAGGTATACGAGCGGTCAAGGAATTACTCATCGGGTCGGTGGCCGTTAACTATTCGCCGCCGTAATATCCAAACATAACCGTGCCAGCAGTACCAATAAAGTTTTGCGACCGGCAGTATATTATATAATATAATGGGGATGAGCTAGCGGAGGGCTGGTGTTTAAGGATAAAAACTTATGCATAGTCACTGTACAAAACCGTAATCTTTCCTGTTGCACCATTACCGGTTGCCCATCCAATCCAAATCACGGTATGTTTCTATCAGGAGTCAACAAGCTTCTTTTCTTAATTATTCGTGGTTTCATTTGTCTATTTGGAAAAAAAAAAAAAAAAAGGAACTCTGAATGTCATTTTTCCTCGCTATTGCGAATTGTGAACAAAGGATCTATGAGTCCTGTGTAAGAATTGGTCTCCTGACCTGACGTATAGATCCGCCCAGAGGGCTACAGACAAGACGGGGTTTCGGAGTGTACCACGAGGGCGAGGGCGACAAGAATAATTCCATTGTGTTTATGATTTGTGAGATAATCAAGCAATAACGGGACCTTGCGTCAATATGGAACACTTTCAAAGTTTTGAGAGAGTAGCAGAAAAACAGAAGAAACTAAGAAGGAGCTTATTTCGCAGCAGATTGATTGCGCATATATACTTCGGAAAGCCTAGGTAATTTGCTGCATTTATTGGGATGGTAAATCCCATTCATTTTATGGACGTTTCCAAAATGCGAAAAAATATTCTAGAGGTGATGCCAATCGGACTGGAAATCAATCCTCACAGCCACAAGCTTTTCTTCCTTAGACTTGGCCTCCTTAATGAAGAGCGATAATTTCCCCCCAACCGATGGATATCGATTCTCTGCACCAGTGTTAGCGACATTGATGCTCAATGATCTCTCGACATTGGATGAAGAAACCATGGCTGACTTCATGATTGCGACGTTAGACTTTGCTTCGGGCGTGTTGTTCAAGTGTACAGGCCCAGCTCGTGATCATATGCACTTGCACACCTAGGGTCCGGGAGGACCTTAACACTATGCACGATGATTTCCTGCACAAGGCTCACATCAAAAATGTTACATATATCCACCGGGAGGAAATATCTCTCCGGTGCGAGACCGATTCTCTGATCTTCCACTCACCTGCACGCTATTTTCTTGACATTCTGACTGTCTACAATGCGGCAAGTGGAGGACGTGCTAATGGTAGCACCGGCGATAAACGTTCACCGCTTCGTAAAGATTTACTGCCATGTTTGAAATTAGTCTCCCCGCGTCCCCTTCGAAAGTGATTCTTCAACCCTATCCTAAAATAAGCTAGTCTATATTCAGGTTACTATAGCTGCTGATCGTGGCTTGTCCACAAATACAGTCATAGTTCATTATATTTAGAACACAGTACTTCCGTCCGCGGGCATAAAGATAGGTGGGGTAGGTACTTATGTTCCAAACAATTACGAACGGTAACTAATATTTGCAAGCCACAATCTGCAGCCAACCTGAATATTCCCTAGCGCGTCTTAAAGAGTTGGAGAATTGTTTTCTAAGTGAACAAAGGGGAATCTGATTTCGAATCTAGCAGTATCATCAATCAAGCTGCGGTCCGACGCTGGACAACATCTCACTAGTGGGTGAGAGCTGCCACTATCTTCAGCGACAGCATGTCTGCATTGCAAGCCATTCAGAACCCCAGAAATAAATCGGGACAACGGATTATCCACGCCATTCTTCAAGCAGGCAAGACCACCAAAGACCCATGGCAGAGTGATTCGACTACAATGGATACCCGGTCACTGCGACATCCCCGGAAAGGACATTGCCGACCAGCTAGCTAAAGAGGCAGCCACACCGGGCAAGACACACCCATTCAGCCCTCTAATATCGCGCGAGAGGGCACACGACGTCAGGCAAGGAATCCAAGACCACTGGGGAAAGGAATGGAAGGCGTCGAAGACTTGATGAGATCGTAGTGGATACGGAAATGAAGTAAGCCAACAAAATGGGAAATTAACAAGAGAAGCACGACTATGCTGATATAATTTCCTGTTTCACTCTCCGCTCCAGTCCGAGGCTAGTTCGCTCCTATTTCAAGACTAATCTCCGTTTCTTAGCCATACTAGCTCCCTGTGCATCACCACCAAAATCTCTTTGAAGAAAAAAACTAGACGAGGATTTGGGAGGACGATGCTGCATTTCCTCAGGACTGTAGCATAATTGATGTAACTTATCATTAAGATAGACTCGGGAAGGACGAATAAATCGTTTTCTTCAAGGCCCTTTTTACCTACCAATGAGGTATTCCATTCTCCCCTGTTAAAGCTGAGAATTGCGGTTGATCGACGTATTGAAACCTGAGATCTGGCTCCATTCGAGGGCGGAATAGCTGTGATCTTGCAGATACTTTGAGGCCAGAATCAGAGCCGTCAATAACATGCGGCGACCACAATGCATGGCCCGCATACGCGACGGGCTTCGAGACTGCTCCTTGGTCAACTTGTGCGAGAGCACATGGAACCTGATCATGTAATATAAAGTCACGTGTAGAGTGGAATAGCTAGTACGTCCGCGAGGAAGGATTTGATGAATGAATGTCCGCAGAGGAAGAACCCCAATAGGACAGCTGACGGCATTAATATGAGATGTCACAGTGGACAGCGGCCAGATGTTTTCCGCGATTTGGCAAGTCATCTCTTCACAGGCCGAAAAGAAGCAGATTCAGCGAGATGTAAGACGTGAAATGGATGCGAAAGGGAGATCCCAACAATCAGACTTACCGACGAGGTTATCGACAAAATTCGCTTTTTGCCCGAAGCACCAGAGCAGACACGGCGGAGGCCGTACTGCGGAACCGTTCCTCGCTACATTGATATGCCGAGAGTGCATCCCCAGCTCGGCAGCCACGGCGCCATTAAGATTGGATGGCAAGGACGAGAGCTTGAGAAATGAAGAAGATAGGTATATAATAAGTCTTTATCGGATCATGCGTCAGGTTGTCCCGACAGCATCTGCTTATTGAGAATAGATGACAAGTATTGTCTCCTCCAAAATTAGCTAAACAGACTGTAAAATATATTCCTGATCTTCCTTAATGGTAGAAAGACATTGGATGAATGTAGAAAATGAAGAGACCGAGACCAAGAATAACAATCATCTCCATTCTAATGAATGTACAGTTGCTTGTTGAGGTGCCGCGTTGTCCAGCGATTATTGGCCCATACTCACGTAGTATCAATCAATTTGTTGCTCTTACTGAGGCTCGTAAGAGCAGATTGGAAATAAAGTTATCGTGCTGCCTTACTATTCTGCTAAACACATGCACAGAGGGAAGCAAAAAAGGGGACAGGAAAGAGACGGAGAAGAATTTTGACAGGTAAGTCTTCCCCGCAACTTGTATCGCCTCCATGTCTCTATATCTGAAACAGAGACGCGCTCCTAGTCACATGCTAAACCTAATGTGAATTGGATGTACAGTGGTGCCGCAAAGGTTTAAGACCAACATCAGGAGCCATCAGTGAATGATGCACAATTTGTCTCGCTCCCGTCGGGCAATCATCATCTGCAGCAAAACATAGGCACAATCACCGTAGAAGGCAGGTTGGTTTTTGACAGAAGTCCACCCATTCACATCAATAACATAGCTTTTGCCCTTGTTTCGAATAATATCGAACCCGCAAAGGGCCTGACCAAAAACGACGGAGACGATGGCCGCTGCATCGGCTTCTTCCCTGGTGAGCTCAGTGGCCTGTCGAACTTCTTTGCCGTTTGTATTCCGATGAACGATACCAGTTACTGCGGGAGATTTTCGAGTGACTGCCAAGCAGTAGTAAGGGCCGACCGTATAGGCCTTGACATCTTGACCGGAGTCAGCAGCCAGAAGCGGCTCATATATGTAGCTATTCTTTGTCCCTTCCTCTGTAATACACCGAGGAATAGAGAGTTCAGGATCAAACTCTGAACACTTGTTTCCAATCCTCCGGAACAAACGCCGGCCCCCACCACCTCCGTCCGACGTCGTAGGATAGTAGATGTAAATGTTGTGGTCCTCTGCATTGGCCGGCTTTTCAACGAAAGGTTTATGTAACTCCCGTCCGTCCACGAGGAGTGTATTCCCATCATTGATTAGCGACAGCGAAGGTGAAGTGGAGGGCTTGCCGTCATACCCAAAGCTCTCAATGTCTAAACCGACTGTCTCATAGAGACGCTGTACCACGTCCAATGTGACTGAAGGACCACCGTCACGGCTAACTTCGAGCCTCTTAGGGGTTCTTATTCCGAGTACATTCAGGATATGGAGACAGAGACGTCGATCGAAGAGGAGCTTCTGCATCAACAAGTCATTGCAAAGAATCGGCGACCTCAATTGTATATATGAGATTGCCTTTTCGAGCGGAAATCCATCGGAATAGAAGGCAATAAGGAAGTCGCAGGTTGGCCATGCTTCCACGGGCTGGTTTAAAAGCACATCATCTCCGAAAAGGACGATTTCGGCGTTGTTAGCTTTCAAGTGATGGAAGATCGCCTGATTGGACTTGCTCAGTGCCTTATTTTCCATGGCGCAGATACCGACTTTACCCAGCGAATAGGATGGGCTCGCCTCAATTGGATGGAGGTTGTTTATCTCATGAGGTGGATAGACTGCCGATGGAAGTTGCAGCGCGTCGATATCGCTATCGTCCAGGCGGGCGACGACCTTCAAATGATGGTCGTTCCAATTAACATCGGCATCTCCATGAAGGGCGGCGAGTTTGTACAGCTTGGAAATCATGGTGACAAAGCCATTGACGTGTTGTAGTAGTAGCTTCTGCTTACTCCCTGCGTAGCCAACTCAGGATCTGTTGATGGGTGGTAGAGTCTCCTCGATAGGTATTTCGGTCAACTGCCATTGATGGACTCATCAGTTTAGAAATCATGAGCAAGTGTGCTGTCGTCTGGTCATCCAGTGGTCAGCGTGTACCAAAAAAAGCAGCGAGGGAGAAAATAGAAATCTGGGTTTCATGGCCGAGAAATGGAAGCCTGCGCGGTCCTTGGGCACAGCCGCACATCACATGGCAATCGAGCAGAAAATCCCGCTTCAAGGTCCCCACACTATCAGAATAAATCGCTCAAACTACGACCTGAGTCACGGGTGAAATAACCTAATCATAAGCTAGGTTCTCCGAGGGTAACACCATTGTGACAAGCGGTGGGTGTGGTGAGAAGCCTTTCTAACTTTATCGTTTTGTGATCTGCACATTCGATTTCATTAAAAGCTTGGGCTTACATTGTAACTACTGAGGTCAACCTCGCCAAGCCAGTTACTCATAAAGTAATGACTACTTGTAACTTGGCAGCCTAGAACGATACCTCTGTTTACAACCTTAGGGCGCGTGTGTCATCCCACTAATTCAATGACTCCGCAGCGCATTTTTAGAGATCCCAACGGATAGCAACGACCGATTTAGAGGAAAAATATATGAATTCAGGTCAACAATTGAGCATGGGCGCCATGAAATTCAACGCTATAAGCAGTCGCGGATCAAGCATAGGTGGCTTCGCCCACACCAGCGCCCACAAGTCCCCAAAAAACACCTTTCACCCACATTCGTTTCTGATATTCTCCAATAATCATACACACGGCTGTGGCGAGGAGAATCTCACAGATACTCAGCCGTTTGGAACTGCCCGTCTTCAACCCAACAGGCTCCACATTGTCATCGAAGGGTATATAATCCTGCAAGACAGACGCAGCAGACTCGAAGATCTCCAACGTCCCAGCCATCTCGGGATTTATGGAGCTTGTGTATTTCGCCAGACATAGTCCCGATTCTGAATAATTGCGCTCCTCGCCATCCGATTGCTGTGTATAGTGGCACTTGAGAATCTGGACGATAAGCTTCAAATGGTTATGTCGTAGAAATACTCCGCTGTACACGCCATCGCTCTCGATATGAGTTCCTTTCCAATAGAAGTCCAATCCGGCATACCGAAAATGGTAACAGCGTGTATCCTTTGACAGCGGAGACATCCAGCTGAGATAGACGACCTCCTGGACTCCACGAAGCGTCGGCACGTAAGAGTCGATCGGAAGTGAAGTTGTCGATATTGTATCCCAGTCTTCCTTGACATTTTCTTGTCTCTGCTCTGCCTGATTTCTCCTTGAATTCACCTCTCGGTGATATTTTTTCCCTGATTCTCCCCACAGCCGCCACGACCGGACCTTGTACCCTTTGAGCGCCTTGTCGTCTTTGTTTTCCGGGTCATCATTATACTCTTCCCGGACAACACCCCTCTCATCAATAACACTTGCTAGTCCCTCTGCAAATTGGAGCTTCCACTTTTTCCAGCACGTAGAGTTGTGCATTAGGCAAATTGGTGGCGCGTCCTTTGTTGTGCCCCGTCGAAGCGTGCGCGGCGGCTTATGGAAGGAGACATAGGGCTGGTGCACGAAGTATCCCTGGGCATTTTCTGCGTCCACAGGCGTCTTCTCATAGTCATTTGCTTTTCTATCCGCAATCACAACTGTCTCGAAGTTGACAGATTCGTCGTCGTCATGTTGTTTCCGATGCTCGTTCTTTCTCGCTTTCTTCTCTTGCGGAGGCTTTCTCGTAGGCAAAAGTGAGAAATGCTTTTCCCCTTCGTGGTAGACGTAATATGTCGAAACATGTCCCAATTGCTGGACCTCTTCTGAAGTCATGGAACTGGCTGACATGGCCTGGGTATGGTCGTCGCTGATTCCTTAGAACAAAAATTTATTCTTGGCGAAGGTAGAGGGAGAGAATGCTCCATTGAACTGCTATCTTGAAGAGCGTAAGATGGGATTAGCTCGTGTTATATAGTTTTTCTGTTTACTCAGGAGTCAAAGCTCAAGTTTCGTAATACCACGTTTAGGATGTTGAGGGGAGGTTCTATGACAAAATAGGAAAGTCTTGGGAATACGTGGTCCCGTGGTGGCGCTTAGTTGCAACTCTAAATCCGAGAAATGCTTATCTGTTCGCATGAATCACAGGGTCCATTAATCATTATTACGTTCAATTCGCTAAAAAGTATGAAAGTCCGCCGCCCGTTGGACTCCCGTGCGATCGCTGAGCTCTACTCTCTCGCACGGCGGCTACTTGTCCTCAACTTTCTTGACGGTCCTGGATGGGCCGTTCCCCTGGACCACGACAATCCTTCCGCAATTGCTGAATGGAAAGATTGGCTAACCTACATCAAAATAGTGCCAATGCATTAAGGGCTGCCGAAGCTTTTAATTCCAATCTCTCTAGGTTAATAGGTGAAGAGCTCATTCAGTTGGTGGATCCGTCGGATAGTTACCTAGCGCCTACAGCTGTTTAAGCACCATTCAAACGACAAGGGTGAAGCAGCATAGCATGTTTTCGCCCTCGATGAAGACGCTCCAAACTGGAATATGGTGTCATTGAATGGCCACCAATGGAAGCGATTATGGCACACGGGCTTAGTGGGACAACCTTATGGACGCTTGGATTGAGCCACGTGATGATGTAAATAGTCAACAACTTGATGTCTTTCATCCCAGATTACACCACCGACGTGAGCCACATCTTAGGATAGTAGAGGCATAATTACCGTAGTACCAGATGTGCTACTATATCATAAAGTGGCGGATCCAAAAATCTACACTGTTGGCTGGATCTGCGCTATTACTACTGAATATTTTGCCGCCCAAGCCTTCCTCGATGAACAGCATGCGGGCCCGGAATCCATACCGCTTCAAAATAAAAACGACTACAACTTAGGGAGAATTGGAAGACACAATGTGGTGATTTGCGTTTTGCCTCTAGGAGAATACGGTATTTCTTTAGCGGCCCGAGTCGCTGAGGACATGTTACACAGCTTCCCTAATGTTCGGATCGGCCTAATGGTCGGCATCAGCGGCGGAGCTCTAAGCCCTTAGTATAACATTCGCCTTAGTAACGTGGTAGTAGGTATTCTATATAACGGCCGGAGTGGAGTTATTTAGTACAACTTCGGTAAAATAATATAAGGTTAAGGCTTTTGTCCGATAGGCTTCCTTGATTAGCCCCCTACGCTCCTTCGCGTAGCGGTTAACGGCCTCTAGGCCTAATATAAGATAGAAGGGTATTAACTTAACGCGTTAACCCGTCGCGCTCTCAATAGTGCTTCCTATACTAGCTTAGTAGTAGAGTTTAGTAACTTCACCCTTACTTAATTCTATAGCTAGAACCTAGCTATCGGCGTTTCTGCCCTGTGAGTTGGACATCGATAAGCCAACTATGACCAAGAGGAAAGGCTAGACTCGAAGGATGTAGAGTTTCATTTAAACGCCAGAAATACGCCATGTATGTATTGTTGGATAGCCGTCTTCGCCATCCAGTGCAAAGATAACGAGCCCCAAACCCAAGATACAGAACGGGGAATCACATCTAGTAATATACAGGAAATAGAGACATCCAAGGGTCAAAGCAGGGATGAGTCTATCTCGAGAAAAAAAAAACAAGACTGTCGCTCAGAGACGGGTAACACCTTATTTCTCACCACTTTCCTTCACACCGTCTTCCAAGACAACAATACCAAGCTCCTTATCAAGCTCGTTCTCGCGCGCGCGGTGCTTGCGTCCCTCCTTGCTGATCTGTCGCAGTCGGCGGATATATACGTTGCTGGCGACCTCGAGCTCGTCCTCGCCTCGGCCCTCAAGTCCCCTCATCCGACGGGTCTTGCACATCTTGTAGAGGACATGGCCCTGTGCGGGAGACAACTCGCTCAGCTCGTACTCAACCTGCCACTTATCTTCGGCCTTGAATCCTTCCGTGGGTCGATCGACATACTCGTCATTGACCTTATTCCGGATCGTCAACGCCATGGCAAGAAGCTCGCCCTTCGGAGCAGCCTCCTCTTCTTCGGCCTCGGCAGTAGATGTCTCTGTCGTCTCCTCGACTTGAGGAGCATCGAGATCGCTGTCATCTTCGCTGGGCTTCAGATTCAGGAGGCGCTGCTGGTAAGCATCAATCTCGGCCTTCTTAGAGTTTTGGATGGCATGAATTTGCTCCTTCGTGACGGGCTCGACGAAAATGTACATGAATGGCGTCACGGCGTCACGAGTCTCAAAGTGGAATCGCAGAGACTGTTCGGGGTACTTCTCTGTTGCTTTGTTGAGAACTTCGTTCCAGAGGCCCAAGCTGAGCTCGAATTCCTTGTCACCCAGCGCAGTGTTCGATGTTCCGTGCAGAGTCTGGTCCATCTCGGGCAGACTAACGTACTGGAATCCGAAGATGCGTTCAACGTTGTGGAACGCAACGAAGATACCGTCCATGCGACCAATGCGAACCTGAAGAGAGTACTTGAGGAAAGCTGCTCGGATCATGTCGTAGAACTCGCGTTCGTAAGACTCAAAGTCACCAAATCGAGTCTTAATCTCGTAGCCAAGACCGTGCTCGAAGTTCTTGGCGTCCATGCGGATCGAAACGACGGCGCGAGTCTTCAAATCAAACATGCCGGTTCCGGGAAGACGGGGGTCATAGGCATCCAACTGAGATCGCATGATGAAATCTCCGTAAGTGGAGTAATGGTACGATTCAGGAATCGCTTGTTCTTCCTCGGACGTGATCTTGTTCTCGCTTGACCGTCGGTAGCGTTCAAAGTCCTCCTTGGGCATGGTCAGGAGCTTCTCCATTGACTTTCCCAGGTTCATAAGAATGTTGGCTGAGTCGAATTCCTTGTCGGCATCAATGGCATATACACCATCCTGGTAGTGCAAGAACATGGCAGCGGGCGATCGAAGGAGGCGGGTGAAAGACCGAAGCTTGTCTGGGAAGCCCTGAGACAATGTGCGGGTGTCGATACCACGCCAAGCGGAAAGAAGATAGTGGAATTGGGACAGTACGGACGTCATACTGGAAGACGATCCGCTGTACTTCTTCTTTTGTTTGATAGCGTGACTGCGGAGGGTGTCATCTTTCGATGAAGTGATGTATTCCTTCAATGCGTTAAAGTCGAATTCCGTGACGGGCATAATCTGGCCCAGGTAGGGATCGAAATTGTAGACGCGCGATCGAGGGTCTCGTAGTTGGTATACACCAGGGCTAGAAGCTTGTCGTTAGACCATTACAACAAGAATGGGGAGTATATGGTTATCTTACTTGAACAGGACTCGATCGAGGCCAAATGACAGACCAGGCACAGGGGCCATGGGAACATCCAAAGCTTAAAGATGTTAGATGGAGCTCCCGCCGCCATTTTGAGAGAAAGTGCTTACCTTTGAGTGCATCAGCCTCGGAGTCGACAACTCCAGTATGCTTTTCGTTGATGAAGTTTGCAACGTGTGAAAGTTTGCCTTTTGGTCCCCTCGGTCCCCGCTTTGGCGCTGTCTTCTCATCGAGAATCTGGTTCACTTTGTTGATCGCGGCCTTGCGTTTACTCGTGGGGCCCTCTTCACTTTTGGTCTCTGCTTCATCCGCTTTTTCATTTGCCTTTGTTCGCCGCTTCTCCCGTTGTCTTGATGCACGCCTCGCTCGCCTCGCCGCGGCCTGCTGCTGTTGAAGCTGCGCAGCATCTGAGGGCGCAGCGTCCGATGGCAAGTCCTCGGGTAATAGTTCATCGACAGGTTCGTCGTTGGCTTGTTCAACTTGTTCCGGAATCTTCTAATTCAAGGCCTTGTCAATTTCTTGTCATGACCAACGAGCCGCGTGATCGAAGATTACGTACCTTGCTAGACGAGTCTTGCTCCCAATGTGCCATCGGCGGCGCCGCCGGTGTGTCAACTGCACTACTTCCTCCATTCTCACCGCTGAACTGGGCTCGGAGTGCAGGTACGCGGTGGAATCGGCGCAGATTTGTCGGCGCGGCGAATCGGCGCGCTAAGCAGGAAAAGCAGACATGGTCGCGGAGGGGGTCTGATACAGACCGGAGTGATGCCCGAAACATACGGATCACCGGCTTGAAAGGAATCAGGGAGAAAAAAATGAACAATGCCCGGGGATTCAACAGACGACGGGACTTGCATAAGGAACAGTATTGATTGACTGGCGCGCCATGCAGCTGTTTTTTCTGCCTCGCGACGCCGCTTTGATATTTGCCACCTCAGGCACCAAATCTTCAAAAGTATATTTTCACTTTAATCTCGTTCTGGGTTGAGGGTTGAATAAGAACATATATATTAAAAATATAGCCCACAAATAGATCTAAAATCATTTCAAGCTTGCATTGAAGTAATGGGTATCGCTTTGTAGCCCCGAGAGATGGAAAAAAGGCGGCAAATTACTATTGAAGGAAGTTCCTATGTCACCGATGGCTTCTGATGTATCAAAAGATCTAATTCTCATAGCTAATTTACAAAATCAGCGCAATCAGAATGACAGGATACATAAGTAAAATAGGCATCATGCCAAGTCAAATTGTGAGGTATTTTCAAGTCCAGTAGTACCTCAGATGGGTCCCGTATACAAGAGTCATAGCCAACGGGTCCGACTCCGGAGAAACACCGCCGCCGGCAGAAAAAAAAGTTCCCCAGCACGGCGAGAACCTTACGATCGATCTCCATCCACTCTTCCTGCAGTTGTTTCTCAGGTCTCTCTCAGCGAGGTTAGTATTTTCGAACTCTTCAACTTATCAATTACCTCCAGCATCCCTCCTCAATCCCGTCAATTCCATACCCTTCAATCCCCATCTACTGGTGGAGGGGCATATACCCCGCGGTGGGCTCCCACAATCGCTAACTTTATCACAGTCGCTCGAGACACTGCTTATACAATGGCTTCAGAACAATTGCGCGTCCTCGTTGTCGGCAATGGTGGCCGTGAGCATGCCTATGCTTGGAAGCTGAGCCAGTCACCCCTCGTCGACCACGTCTATGTCGCTCCCGGAAACGGTGGTACTGGTCTTGGTGCTTCCAGCAAGATCTCCAACGCCAATGTCAAGGGCGATGATTACCCCGGCCTCGTGGGATTCGCCCAGCAGAATGGTGTGAACCTCGTTGTTCCCGGTCCCGAGGCGCCCCTCGTCGACGGTATCCAGGGATACTTCCAGGCCGGTAAGTCGAACAAGTTTCAACCATATTTGCACAATTGATCACTGAGGCTTTTTCCCACTCTGAATAGTCGGTATCCGATGCTTCGGTCCCTCCAAGGCCGCCGCCCGCATGGAGGGCTCCAAGACCTTCTCCAAGGACTTCATGCAGCGCCACCACATCCCCACCGCTGCCTTTGGAAACTTCTCCGATTACGAGTCCGCCCGCCGCTACCTCGACACCGTCTCCCACAACGTTGTGATCAAGGCCTCTGGTCTGGCCGCTGGCAAGGGTGTTGTCATTCCTACCACCAAGGAGGAGGCGCACCAGGCCCTCAAGGAGATGATGCTCGACCACCAGTTCGGCAATGCCGGTGACGAGGTCGTCATCGAGGAGTACTTGGAGGGTGACGAGCTGAGCATTCTCACCTTCAGCGACGGCTACACTATCTACTCTCTGCCCCCTGCGCAGGACCACAAGCGCATTTTTGATGGTGACAAGGGTCCCAACACCGGTGGCATGGGCTGCTATGCCCCTACCCGCATTGCCCCCAAGGAGGTTCGGGATGAGATTGATCGCACCATCATTCAGCCTTCTATTGATGGCATGCGGAGAGACGGTATGTCACGCGACACTCAATTGGAAAGTCAGTACATGGATCTAATACAATTTAGGCTTCCCCTTCGTTGGTATTCTCTTCACTGGTATCATGATGACCAAGACCGGCCCTAAGGTCCTCGAATACAATGTCCGTGGCGGTGATCCCGAGACCCAGACCCTTCTGCCCCTGCTCAGCGAAGACACCGATCTGGCCCAGATCATGGTCGCCTGTACTGAGCACTGGCTGGACGGTGTCTCGATCAAGGTCGAGTCCAACTACTCCACCACCGTTGTCGCCGTCGCCGGCGGTTATCCCAACTCCTACGCCAAGGGCAAGCCCATCACTTTGGATGCCACTCCCGCCGGCACCTTGATCTTCCACGCCGGCACCACCCTGTCCGGCAATGAGCTTCAGACCTCCGGTGGTCGTGTCATTGCTGCCACCGCCACCGCCGCAACCCTCGAGGAGGCTGTCTCCAAGAGCTACGAGGGCATTGCCACCATCCACTTTGACGACATGTTCTTCCGCAAGGATATTGCGCACCGCGCCTTCCGCCAGACTGCTGACACCTCGCTGACCTACGCCGCCGCTGGTGTGTCCATCGATGCCGGTAACGAGCTGGTTAACCGCATCAAGGCCTCCGTCGGTCGTACCAAGCGTCCCGGTACCGATGCCGTCATTGGCGGCTTCGGTGGTCTCTTCTCTCTGGCTGCCGCCAACCCCGAGTATCACACCGACTCGCCCACCTTGATTGGTGCCATCGACGGTGTTGGTACTAAGCTCAAGATTGCCCACACTGTCGGTATTCACGACACCGTTGGTATCGATTTGGTTGCTATGAACGTCAACGATCTTGTCGTCCAGGGTGCCGAGCCCCTCTTCTTCCTTGACTGCTACTCCTGCGGTCACTTGGATGTCCCCACCGCCACGGCCTTTGTCACTGGTGTTGCCGATGGCTGTGTTCAAGCCGGCTGTGCCCTGATCGGTGGTGAGACCGCCGAGATGCCCGGTCTGTTCATTGACGACACTTACGACGCAGTTGGCGCCGCTGTCGGTGCCATCAACACAAGCGGTCCTCACGCTCGCCAGATCCTCCCCCACACTGATGCCATGCGCTCCGGCGACGTCCTCCTTGCCCTTGGCTCGTCTGGGCCCCACTCCAACGGCTACTCGCTGGTGCGCAAGATCGTCGAGCGTGCCGGTCTGGACTTTGCCGACCCCGCCCCCTTCACCATGCCCGGTCAGACCGAGCAGCTCTCCCTGGGCCGTGCCCTGCTCACCCCCACCCGCATCTACGTCAAGTCCATCCTGGCCGCGCTCAACGCCCACTCGACTGCCATCAAGGGTCTCGCTCACATCACTGGTGGTGGTCTCACTGAGAACATCCCCCGTATGCTGCCCTCGACCCTCACCGCCGCCGTCGACGTCAGCTCTTGGGCCCAGCCTTCTGTCTTCCAGTGGCTGCAGCGTGCCGGTAACGTCTCCCCGGTGGAGATGGCTCGCGCATTCAACTGCGGTGTTGGCATGGTTATTGCCGTCGAGCCGTCAGCCGAGGAGGCCATTCGCCAGAGCTTCGAGACTGCTGGTGAGACTGTCTACCGTATTGGTGAGCTGCGTGCCCGTGCTGAGGGTGAGGAAGGCTGCGTTCTCAGCGGCCTGGAGTCGTGGAGCGCATGATTTTTCTTTCTGAAGAGGAAGAATCTATCGATTTGATTTTTTTCTGCGATGTTTAGTCGTTGATTGTTATGACATTTTTTCTCGTTACGCTTTTGTCGGTCTGGTGACACAAAATTAGGGCGTGTGCTGGTCCTGGAATGAATGATGCTGAATTTCCTGTATTATGGATGAAATGATACATACACTTATATACTGTTAAGAATTGAAAGTTTTTCTAGACTTGTCTCCTATCTCCTAGTTTTCTTTCCTCTTCACTTTCGAGGTCCGAGAATTCGATCAATGCGCTCGGCATGTATCAATTGTGCATAACATAATATTCCCCGAATTAAGCCCTTCTCGCGCTAGTCCAGTAATTCGAGTCCCCTCTTCCCTCTCCTTAATTTTCTCGTCTTTCGTCTTGTCTTTCGTCCCGTCTTTCGTCTATCCTTTGTCCTCTGTCCTTTATCCTTTATCCTTCATCCTTTATCCTTCATCCTTTATCCTTCATCCTTTATCCTTCATCCTTTATCCTTCATCCTTTATCCTTCATCCTTTATCCTTCATCCTTTATCCTTCATCCTTTATCCTTCATCCTTTATCCTTCATCCTTTATCCTTCATCCTTTATCCTTCATCCTTTATCCTTCGTCTTTCCTCTTTCGTCTCTCGTCTTTCTTCCTAACGTGGGAAATAAATCTAAAGGTCTAGCTATACTAGATACTAAGTAATAAGCTTCCTAGCCTCTTCTACGATAGTCGAAAGTATAGGATATTAGCTATACTAGAAGTTAATAGGTAGAGAAGTTACGCCGTCT
Organism: Penicillium ochrochloron; assembly: GCA_022985105.1. NCBI lineage: Eukaryota > Fungi > Ascomycota > Eurotiomycetes > Eurotiales > Aspergillaceae > Penicillium > Penicillium ochrochloron. Next base: position 57,158 of record JAAVMA010000036.1, read on the forward strand.
AGTTATTCTCCGGGGTAGGCAAAGGTAGGCGAGATAGGTAAGAGATTAGGGCTCTAGCTTACTTAGCTTATGCTCGCTTAATTAAGGCTTATAAAGCGTTAAACTACTTAGACAAAACGTCGGACTCGCTTTACTAAGTAGTGAGGTTAAATAGCGTAGCCTAGATAGACAGAGACTTTATTAAAGCTAGATTAGCTACTAGGGCTAGGAGGGAGGGCCGTATAGGCGAGACTAGCATTATAGGCTAAACTTAAGTATAGATTAATAGTAACTATAATATTCCTAAAGCTTATAGCTCGGGTCTACGCGTCCTATAGATAAGGACTAGACCGCTTTATATAGCCTTATAAGAAAGATATTAAGAAGTAGAGTGTGAGGGAGATTTAGAAGATTTGGAAGGAGATTTAGAAGGAGATTCAGTAATAGACACGGCGCAAGCTATTCTAGGTGTTATAATATACCCTTTAAGCCTAGGTACCTAGCGCCCTGTTTCACTATAAATTCCCACATCTTTCGTAGTCTCATGTCAACCCCATCTCACGAGAAAACTAACACACCATTTCCCTCACCATGACTAAGACAACCGCCAAAAGCCTAGAATAACCACCGAGGAGTATAATAAAAAGCACTCACACATCCGCAAGCTCGCAAGAAAATCCCTGAACTAGCTCCGATGTCCATCCAACATCAACAAAAGTGGACTGTTTACGGAAGACAGAAACGGGCAGTGTGTATGTATGTATCAAAAATACAATTCAGACAGCCATGTTAAATACAGCGGTAGTTCAAAAATCCGAGTCTAGAGACCAGAGAGATCACCTAGTAGATATGCTTCCACTTCTTGGTTTTTGAAAGGTCTTTCTAAATCTCATTTCATTCGTCTCTCTCGATAGCTGATGTATCATTATTGAGTCTATCATTTAGCTTAGGACTGATAAGATAAATCTGAACATGGGTCATAGTTTCAAACGTATGAAACCCCGCTGCGTATCAACAGGAACTAGTAAAAATGAATATTATCATTATATTCGTTGAAAGATGTCTGTCTTACCTAATTGCCAACTTGAACCTTCATAGAGTCAAGCAAAAGCTGGTTCATCATGAATAGCAAACCACTGTTCAACTAGATGTGTCCACCCGAAGAGTTTTCCCAACAGGCGTACCAACAGTATATCGCAGGAACAGGTCTATCGGTGCAGTCTTTTCATCTACCATCTGGAACAGCGGCGAAAATTGCAAGTGTAGCTTTGATCCATCGTAGTTTGCTTGGATGATTCTGCCATCTTTCGAGCCAGTATAAGACACGAGTAGCATCTGGGATATTATTTAGTACTTGGCAGTTTGACACAACAATGACACCCTTCATCTAGGTAGTGATCAGGGACGGATATAAGGTGACATACCGGCTGAATGCGGTGATTCTTGTAGAGACTGCGTCTAGACCGTATCATGAACCAACTCACAATAGACTGAACTTCATGGACAGTCAAGCTCTCCGGAGCAGCGGCTGCTGGAAACTCTACCCAGTTCCAAAGAACTGCATGTGGCAAAGGATCTTCCAATGTCAAGTCCTCGACGACATCCTCAATTCTCCAGCGAACATCAAAAGGTGGCCCGGCCCATATAGTCCCGCTAGCTCAGGGTCCCCTTTCCTCACTTTTGTTCGATCGATAGTCAGCCTTGGATGTTTCCATGAATATACTCATATACATACCTCCATCGATGGCTCAAGGGAGACAAATCACTCAAGTAGCAGTGGTCGAAACCATGCTGAGGAGGTCCTGGGATCCCGTCCCTCTGGGCTCTAAGTAACGCTTCCATATGAAGAAGGGTATTTTGTGCACGGTCAATCCAGAGGTCAGGATCAGCGTACTTTATTTCCCGGTCATAAAAATACCGTGCACAACAAAACAGTTCTTCTTCATCGGCTTCTATCTGCTTAGAGGTCCGATACCCAACGCTAACCCAGCGTGCCATCTGATCGGCAGCTTGACGGAGGCAGCGATCCCAACTCGGTACGAATGTTAACTCGGGGATTGGGTTGGGGTTAGCAGCCTTATCCTCCTTCGGTGGATACGTTTCGTGAAGGTTGAGATGCTGAGGTTCGAAGAAGCAAGGGTCAAATTGAAGTTTGTCTTTTCTCCGACTTAGTTCAACTGGTTTGGCTTCAATTCCTAGTTCATGGAGGTGATTGACTGATAAGTATCTCAGAGAGGGATTTTCTACCAACCGGTAGATTCGACAAATCTCACGACGGTATGAGGGCTTTTAGTTTTCCATGACGCTGGAGAGTGCTGATTGGCGCTAGGCTGCACACAGGTGGTAAGTGGTTTGATGGAGATCAGGAATGGTGATGGAGAAAGAAGGTGGTTAAAAGTTGAGGGGCGGTGGAGAATTCAACTCTCCAACATCACAAACAGCTCATAATTCGAAGGTGAAAACTCTGAGTGGCCGAACCCAAGGATACGCATCATGCTAATCTTGTTTGGTCAGCTACTCATCATTTTTAAGTGGCGGCTCATCTAGGCTGGCGGTTTTTGTTTGCATTCTAAGATTAGGATGGCGATCACCATGAGGTGGTATTAACCAATGTTACCATATATGCTCTACACGGCGCTGTCAAACAGGAGGCTAGAGACCTGGATACGAATGAGCAAAAATCAAAATCCCATCCGGCTCTTACATAGTGTCATGCAATCAAAGATGCTACCTTTGTACCCATTTCCATTCTTCCACTTATACGTAGACTGAGAGATAGTCTGAGGCTACTCGCACGCCAACTTGTGATCCGCACAACAGACTATTCCATTTTCGGATATAGTACTTTTTTGAAAGATATTTCTCAACCTCTTTTGAAGTGTCTTCTTGAGTAGCCAGAGTAAAAGGCTTAGTAGGTATTATGAGGATACCTAGGTACTCGATGTATCTGTTATCTATCCCCTTCACGCAGGGCACGATACACACAACACAGACCCTGTAGTCGTCGACACGAAGAAACAAATTCACCTTCAAGTTGAACCTGTCACCGAGAACCTTCTCCAGTGTATTTCTATTTACCATGAGATGGACATCGACCACATGGAAGTCATGAAACGGGTCCATGTCGCACAAGACAACAATTGGAATCTTGGACAATATTATACTCCAAGAACTCATCAGGTTCAAGATCCAAGCACAAATTGTATCTCGAACCAACTCCTTCAGAGAATCATCATCTCAAGTCAGTACCTGAACACAGTAAACCAAAAGAGACAAGTAACGTCCCCGATATCCAACTTCCAATATCACGCTACACATGATCAGGCACATCACCTTCCATATTCCGATGTCCATAACAGTCCGCAATAGTACTACAGCAACCTTAGTGCAATAAGCAAGCATTTTGAAGCAAAGCCAAAGATAGAAAAAGAGGAACGAGGAAATTTTAGCATAACTGAGTTAGACTTTACACGTTAAACTTAGGTAGTAGACAAGTACATATTGTGTTAGAAGACGGATAGACAAACCTCAGTTAGAACGGGGAGAATAAAAGGGCGGTACGGAAAAAAATACAATCAGGAAGCCAAGTCAACTCGAGAAAACGCAGAGCGAATAAACTGGAACACCCATGAAAAAAAAGAGCTGAGCTGAAAATTTGGAAAAAGTTTCTCAAAAAAAAAGTAAGAGACAAAGACTCTATTCCACTAAAATCGAAGAATTTCCATTTTCAGGCTATCCGCTTGATAATGCGAGTCCAACAACGCTTGCGATCCACCAGTTGCCTCCATCCTGCCTTTTGATACACCAGGAAAGTTACGGTACGAGCGACGACGATCAAAGCTTCGAACAACAAGACGAAGAAGCTTAGAAGCACTTGCGGTGAACGATGGAGGGACCGCTCTCGTCATACTCCTGCTTGGAGATCCACATCTGCTGGAAGGTGGACAGCGAGGCGAGGATGGAACCACCGATCCAGACGGAGTACTTGCGCTCGGGGGGAGCAATGATCTTGACCTTCATGGAAGAAGGAGCAAGAGCAGTGATCTCCTTCTGCATACGGTCGGAGATACCGGGGTACATGGTAGTACCACCAGACTAGAGAGGAGAGTTAGATGTGGTCTAAACATAAAATGCAGGAGGGGGGGGGGGGGAAAACATACCATGACAATGTTGCCGTACAGATCCTTACGGACATCAACATCACACTTCATGATGGAGTTGAAGGTGGTAACGTGGATACCGCCAGACTCAAGACCCAGAACGTTGGGCTGGAACAGAGCCTCGGGAGCACGGAAGCGCTCGTTGCCAATGGTGATGACCTGTCCGTCGGGCAGCTCATAGGACTTCTCGAGGCTGGAGCTCTGGGAAGCGGTCTGGATCTCCTGCTCAAAGTCGAGAGCGACGTAGCAGAGCTTCTCCTTGATGTCACGGACGATTTCACGCTCGGCAGTGGTGGAGAAGGTGTAACCGCGCTCAGCCAGGATCTTCATCAGGTAGTCGGTCAAGTCACGACCAGCCATGTCGATACGGGAGATGGCGTGGGGGAGGGAGAAACCCTCGTAGATGGGGACAACGTGGGTAACACCATCACCAGAGTCAAGGACGATACCAGTGGTACGACCGGAGGCGTACAGGGACAGGACGGCCTGGATGGAGACGTAGAAGGCGGGGGCGTTGAAGGTCTCGAAGACAATCTGGGTCATCTTCTCACGGTTGGACTTGGGGTTGATGGGAGCCTCGGTCAGGAGGATGGGGTGCTCCTCGGGGGCCACACGGAGCTCGTTGTAGAAAGTGTGGTGCCAGATCTTCTCCATGTCGTCCCAGTTGGTGACAACACCGTGCTCGATGGGGTAGCGGAGGGTAAGGATACCACGCTTGGACTGTGCCTCATCACCGACGTAGGAGTCCTTCTGACCCATACCAATCATGATACTGGAGGATCATGTTAGTTTTCGCAGAATTTCCAAGGGTGAAACTTGCAGTTCTTTCGGACCAGCGCATAAAAGCTAGGCCGATCGAGACCGGAAGGAATTGGAACAAGGGGGGAGATATTTACCCATGGTGACGGGGACGACCGACAATGGAGGCTATTCATCATGATCAGTAATTGTTTTTGTTTTTCTCGTCGATTGCTCGGTCAAAAGCTTAAAAGCGACAAATTTTCCGACCAACCCCCAGCTTAGCCGGGCCCGACGCAAGGGTTGGTGGGATGGCCATTGCCAGGAGGAGGGGGAGTATTTGCCATTGCAAGGAAACTTGTGTGGGGAGGAGGGGGGGGGGATTTTGGTTGGGACTTACGGAAGACAGCTCGAGGGGCATCGTCACCGGCGAAACCGGCCTTGCACATACCCGAGCTACAGACAAAGCATCAGTAAGAGATTCTTCCATCGAATCCAGGGGGAGTAATAATAGGATTCAAGTTGGAATCCTGGGGAGATGGTCTGGACAGCGATTGGGATTCACAAGTGTCGTGGCGGTGGATAGGGGGATGATGGAATCGGGACCGCGCGACCGGGGACGGTGGACGAGGAACCCAAACACAGCCAGACCAGCTCTCCCCAAGCATGACTCCCCCCATTTCATCACGTACCCATTGTCAATGACGAGAGCAGCGACTTCCTCTGTAGATGAGTTGATGAATTAGCATGGCAGTTCTCGATTTCAAAGTTGGGTTCAACGGTCATCACGTCAGCTTCGCACAGCGCTGTGGTCCTCCAGACCAGCTTTGAGGGGGTGAGAGAGAGCCAAGGCGCTGAGGTGGCCACAACGGGATTGAAAACACCGGGAGGGATGGAGAGTGGATAGAACATACCTTCCATTGTGACTGAGATGGATGTAGATTAACGTGGGATATGGGAGAGGAAAGAAAAGGGAGGGGGGGAGGTTGGAAGAAGAGCGTATAAAGCGGGAGGTCCGTTAAGGTGTAGGGGGGGGGGAAAGGGAGGAAGGGAAGGGAAGAGGGAGGAGGGAAGAAGTGGAGAGGGGCCAGATGTGGTTTGGCTGGTTTGTGATGGTTTGTGGTTTGTTGGTTTGGGAGGGGGGCCCGCTCTTGTTCTCTCTTGTCTGTGTGCGCCTCTCTCTTGAGAGTCTTGACCAGAGTTAGTATTATGCTGATCAAATCTTACTCTTGTTATCACTCTGACAATGATCCTCCTATCTTCTCTGTAACTATTTATGCAATTGCTCGTTCCGCCATTTCCCAAGGCAGACACCATTCCTGGATGAACCTTTCTTATTATTGCTCTGCCTACCACCCCCAATGGCAAGCCTTTTTTCCTACACCACCCGTTCTGCATTGCGTACACCCTCGCGGGGCATCACTGATCAAGGGACAATTTGATGACTTAACAACCACTAGACCCTTATTTTGGGGGAATGACATCCATTGACATGGATATCTGCCTAGTGGCATCCACCGCAACTGTCATGAAAGTAACCACTTTTCCCCCTATACTGAGTATATACACAGTAATCCCCTACGTAGGCCACACTGTATATACTCTACTCCATCCTGGTCCAGAACAGGCTCCGACATTCATAAACCCAGAGTCTTTCAAGTGGCGGGGAACGGAGGAGTTAGTGTCGTTTACTCCGTTCCTTTGATGGAAAGAAGGTCACTTCTAAGTATAGAACCCCTCCATGTCCGCCGTCCACAGCACTGCCCCGACCCCCGAATGGTACTTGACCGGTACGACTCCGTACTAGACCACTAGACCCGTCATCAGCATCATAGCCTCAGACACACAACCCACATACCTTTTTGGTTCGTATAACATACCACATGTAAACTTTTACGAAAATACGAGGCGTCCCGCTTCTTCGCTTTGAGTACTATGCCATTGAGGCCCAAATCATTGTCGAGCGATATAAAATGGTAGTTGTCTGTACTCTCCAAGGATTCTGTTATCGAGCCTTACGCAAGCGCCAACCTAGGAAACATGGTTCCAACGAGGTTCCAGCGTGGCTCCGGCGGGTTAACCGTTACCGCCATTTCGCATTTCGCATTTCCCAATTTCCCCGTGTGCGAGACGGTGAGTGGCAAGTCACATGACATGGAGGGGGAACAATGTCCAGTCACATGATCGAACCTGCTGGGCGCCGCACGAATCGTCCAGATTCGACGTCAGATTAGATAAGCAGTCGCATCGCGCTGCATATTATCAGGAATTCATAGATTATTGCAATTTCTCTCAACACCAGTACAATAGACCCTACGCCAGAAAACAATCGAGACACAACACCTCCTCTCCTCTACTACCACACTTCATCACACACCATGGACCCCACAATGAACAAGCTCCTCAAATGGAGCGTCGCCAACTCCGAACAAAAAAACCCCGACGGCACCGTCACAGCCCCTCCCAGCGCCGAAGAAGCCAAGCGCACCCTCACCCCAGACATGATCAACGCGCTCATGGGCGGACCCTCGGACGCAGACCTAATGAAAGCCGCCATGGAAGTCCTGCACTCGGACGAGTCCGATCTGGACAACAAGATGATCGCCTTTGACAACTTCGAACAACTCATCGAGGGCATCGATAATGCGAATAACCTCGAGCCGCTGGGTTTGTGGACTCCGTTGGTGCAGTTGCTAAAGCATGAGGAGGCGGATATGCGTCGTATGGCGGCTTGGTGTATTGGTACTGCTGTGCAGAATAATGAGAAGGCTCAGGATAGGGTATGTTTGACCTTGCGTGTCTACGTTGCGAGATACGGATCTTTGAAGATTTGAATTATGCTAACATTGATTGATTGTAGTTCGTTGCCTTGAATGGTATTCCTACCTTGGTTTCCTTGGCTACCTCCGATTCCAACCCTGCTGCCCGCAAGAAATCGATTTATGCGCTTTCGTCCGCTGTGCGCAATTACCAGCCTGCTATGAATGAGTTGGTCAAGGTTCTTCCGGAGGGCTATCCCACTGATAAGACTGATGCTGGTGATATGGAGGCTGTCGATGCCATCATGGATAAGCTCCGTGCCCATCCCGTGGACTCGGCGTGAGCGGCGTCGAAAGAAAACCGAATGTTTCTCAGTACAGCTCGCAGGAGGGGGGATATCACCTCACCACCAGGGAATGATGTGTATCAAACTGGTTGATTGTACTCTCAATGGAGGCTCCAGCATAGTGTCCGCTTGCTCCAGGTTGACATCGCTGGAGCGCGAGACAGGCTCGCAATCACTAGGCTTGGCCGAATCAACCTTCCGCGCAGGTCATCCGTTTCAGGATAATTCTATCAATCACACGGATGGTGTCCCGCTGATGCAGTCCCGGGTTGCGGTACCATCTGTCGAGCAACCCAGGCCCCAGCAGAAAAAGTGATTTGATCTGATATGTATATACCCCGGACTACAAGTCCCATACGAAACCATTTCAATTTAATGCAATGCATAAATCAAGACCATCCAAAAAGCGAGCGATTCCATTAGATTGAAAGTCAGAATATCTAGGTACCTAAATTGTAGTACGCGTCAAGCACTCGTAGATCTGAAGCCATAGCTTGGCGTCCAAAATATACTTCGCTGCCTGAACCACCACACTAACCGCCTCCTGGAACAATTACAACTCCAGTTAAACCACCCATCCACGATAAATCCTAGGCAGAATGATATCAAAACAGCATAGCTAACCAGATCGCCCTTCACGTCCACTCACACGCTCTATCCATAACCTACCTACAATCCAACACAGTAACAATTTTCATCTTCGACTTGACCAACACCGCTCCGGTCGGCCCGACATTTCTCCGCACCCCAGACCCATCGTCATCGGCATCCAAAGCTCACCAACCACAACCCCAGCTCACCCATCGAATCCATATACACATACACCACACCCGGCCACCATGGACGTCTCCAGCAACCGGCTCTTCCGGTTCTCCAAGCCCGAATGGCTGAATAACTCCGCCGTCCGCAACGCAGGCGTCTACACCTCCGGCGCACTAGTACGTCTCCAACCTACCCGACGCCCATGTCCCCCATGTCCCCCATTCCATCTTGACCAAAAAGCTAACAATCCATCTTCTTTCCAGTTCGCAGCAGGCTTCTTCTTCCTCATCGACGTAGCATCCTTCTCCCACAGCCCCCGCAACGGCTCAGACGTGCACATCAAATTCGTCGACTGGATCCCCGGCATCTGTTCCGCGCTGGGAATGCTGGTGATCAACTCGATTGAAAAGTCACGGCTGCAGGCCGATAGTTTCAGTTACAGTGGTGGCGGGGTGGCGTGGAAGGCGCGGTTTGTGTTGTTTTTGGGATTTGCGTTGCTCGCGGGCGGGTTGGCGGGGAGTGTGGTACGTTGCAACACCTATTCACTGGATTTGATTCGAGTTATTCGAGGGTTTGGCTTTGCTGGACAGAGTGAAGAGGCTAACGATGTTTGTCTTTGCTTTGCAGACGGTCATGGTACTCAAGTACCTCGTTAAAGACTATCCTATTCAAACGCTGTACTTTGGTATCGCGAATGTGGTGGCTAATGGATTGGTTATGCTGAGGTGCGTTTCATCCGAGAATGGGTCTTTGATCTTTTCTGTCTGATATATTGTGGCTAATTGAATTGTCTTGCAGCTCTATCGTGCTCTGGGTCTCCCAGAATATGGAGGATGATTACACTTATAACCTGGCGCTGTGAAGCGCTGCGAATCGGGAATTGACTTGACTTGAGCTGAACTGAAATGAGTTGAATTGAATTGATTGGATTCGATATACCTATTTTGCGCCCTTGATATCGTTTGTATTTTATGCGCTGATATGATGACTTGGCTTGTGTGTTTGACATTCGCATCCTGGCTTGAAAGCTGGGGCTTAGCGTGAATGGAATGGACTTTTTTCTTACGAATCTTGAATTTATGGGAGTCGCAAGCGTAGATGCGTAGAAATTGTAAAATTATTTCCTTCGAGATTACTACCAACATATGTGATTGGAGAGGAAAGTCACAGAAGCTAAATCGGTATGGCAATGACATTTCAACGGGGTATAATCACCCAACGCCTAACAAGTAAACCAGATCATCGTTAAATCCCGACTGAGTCCCGAACAGCAAGCATCATATCCAATCAATCCAATTCCACAAAACACCACAAACAATAATGCAAGTTCATATACTCATAACATAGCATACCCCAATCCCAGAACCAGAACCAAATCAATGATCCTCACAAAACAACCTCAACAACTCATCAATACAAGTCATAGCCTTCCCCTTCTCCAACAACACAGGCGAAGCTCCAGCACCCCCATCCTTCAGATACTTGCGCAGCGCAAACGCAGAGGCCTTGTACGTTGCATGATACATGGCTTTGAACTCGTCATCGTCCGCGACAGCTCCCGGGGCAGGTGTTTCCGCCCGGAGAGACTCCGGTACCGGTGTTGTGTTTTGGGTATCTATTTCCGCTTCTGCAGTAGACCCGGAACCAGCGGGGTTCAGCTTGCTTGAGAATGACGATGATGTAGAGCGCGGGTTGGTGCGGTGGAAGCCGTATAGTCTCATACAAGTTAGGATCGTGCGGGTGATTAGGTTCTTGTTTTCGGCGATGATTGCATCCGCGGATTTAGGTGGGGAGCTTGGTGTTGTGAGGTTGTTTTCGGATGTTGATGTTGAGAGGAGGGACGGGGGTTGGACGTGCTGTGATGCACGGCGGGATGGAGGATCTAGGAAGGGATTTGGTGTCGCGGTGCGTTTTTGAGGGTCTGCGCTTGGAGCAGAACCAGGGACTAGAATTGGGGTTCCAGGGCCTCGTGCACCGAGTCTGCTCGCTGGTCTGTGTAGACCTGCTCCAATCGATACGGAGCGTGACCTGCGTGCTGCCAGCCGGTCTAGCGTTGGCAGACTTGGCGGATCATCTTCTGGTTCGCGCTTTACTCGCAGCGTTTGGAGATTCTGCGATGAGGACGATGGTCGAGACGAGGCCATCAACTGGGAGACGGCCTCGCCGCCGCGCTGCCGGACGCGCCGGTGGTGCTGGGCGGCAACTTCGAAGAGAGTTGCTACCCGCTTGCGCTTTGGACTAGGCGAGTTTATATCTGGGAGGAACTCGGCCTGGGTAGAGGCACGCTCTTCGTCCGAGCTTGGTGGGGGAGATGGGAAGGCCTGCGCCTGAGTGAGCAGCGATGTAGATAGCGGCGCCGCATATATCCTCAGCTGGTATGGCTTTCCTGGAGAGGAATTGACCTGCCCGGGGACATCAGACGGCGATGAGTGCGGCGGGGTTGGTGGGCGTGTACAGGATGTTGCGGTCGACAACACGCCGTATATCAAGAGGTCCGACGTGGCAACGCTGGTATTCCTCGCCGGGACACCGTCGACACTGACCAGCAGGCCGACGGGACATTGCACAGACTGGTGAAGTTCCAATTCATCTTGGTTCAACCATATAGCTCCCGCCAACTTGTTCTGGAGCCATTGGGACGTCCCCGCGTTCAGGGTGTGTAGTTCGAGGTTGGGGCCTGCTCGGGCATGAAGCGGGATCAAAGCGGGATTGACAAAGCTGCGAAGGCCGAGTTTCGCAGTTTTGGATATGTCGCATTGCCAGTGGGAGGTCGGGTCGACTAGGCGGATCCCTAGTAGGTATCAAGGTTAGCCAGGGCATGGCCGCCACGAGGCGCGTCGAAAGCTTTTACCTTCCAGCTGGCGGTCTTGGTTCAAGCTGATGGAACCTGACCAGATGTTCATTTTTAAAGTCTGTCACTCGGACTGCTCCCCCATGGCAGTCTTTGTGTTGTTGGTAGTGTTGAGCGGTCAATTAGATGCGTCTGATAATCGACACTTGCATGTCGGCGGAACGCGCTATGACGCGCGACGTCACGTGAAACTATAGATCAAAGCCGATTTGGTGAAATGACTGATACATTTGAAGGCCTGACAAGACTTCAGCAGATATTCTCAGTAATGCATAGAGGGATGGAAAGGAAGCCAAACCTAAATTTCTAGACAGACCATTGAAACCTGTGTCAAAAGGAATGAAGCCGAAGCATTACGGCGATCCTTGTGCAACTCTCGAATCCGAGGGCTTGAACTGCTATCGCATATCGGACGAGCGAATCATACAGACGAATTAGTTACGTGAGTAGCAGCAAAAATCGATCAGAAAGACTCTATATATACACTGCGTTAGAATACACCCAGAGTAACATAGCCAAAGACATCCTAAAACCATCAAGCGGCAATTGACGCTAGAAAACCATTCCCCCGCTCCGAGAACATCGTGAATACGTGTAAAATCAAACTAATCGCGCAAAAGAAAGGTCATCATGGAGGCAATTTGAATGTCCGTCGAGCCCCTATAGCCTAACAAAAGAAAATATAGGCACACAACCCATATTGCATCCAGTCATCAACAATCAGAACTCTTCCTGCTCCTGGAAAAACATCGAGAAGCTGATGATAGTACCGTAAATCAATAGACCGCCAAAAATGGACATGATCATAGCCGGAATCTCGATCGCTCCGCTGTGTGCAAGGACTACGGGGAGTGCTAGAGAGAGTGGGGTGTCAGCACATCAGGTCGGGAAAATGGCTAACCGCCAGACAGTCATAGCAACAGAGTCATCACAGCCATGCGAGATCAATTCTATCGAGTTGAAAACTGCCCAGGCAATGAATGTTCGAGGTATGCTGTTGCTAGGCCCAGCGGTAATAGGACGGACAACTCACCGATACCGGTCAGAACCAGGAACCCAGTCATGAACCGTCCAAAGTCCATGGCTGAATTGCTCGAGCTGTCCATGAAATCATCTGGGTTCGCACATCGTCCACAGATCCAATTGGGGAGCGGCGCAACGATATAAATGGCAACGACCAACAGGGGCCAGTACTTGTGCCATAGAGCGGAGGAGAGAATAACGAGTAGGAAACCAATCGCGAGCACCTATATCAAGTCAGAAAGGTGTCCTAGCCATATGTCCCAAGCTATCAAGCGTGGGGTTGCGTACAAACGAGAGCGCGATGATGGTCTTGAGTCCAGCTGCCATGATTGCGGAGTCGCCGAAGTTGCCCGGTTCGACGAGATAGGAGGGGTTCGGTTAGGGTATAGTAGCGCGCAGTTCAGACGAAAATCTCAGAGGTAGTTTGAGAACGGCAGCCCCATTGGCAGGGATTGAGGGGAGAGAGTGAGCTTTGGAGATGGACGAGGAACGAGTGACGTTGGCGCCTGAAGGTCACTGGGTGTTGTTGCCTCAGGCCGCAAGAGCTCATGCTTCACACCGCGTCACCTTACCTGCCTGGCTCCAGCGTCTCCATCTCATCCCCAAGCTCCATCCGCGCATTCTATTGCCCTCCTTTCTATTTCCCCGCTGAATTGAAAGGATTCTCATCTTCCTCTATAATCTCCTCGTTCTTTATTACCTCTCGCCGCCATGTTCAGAAACAACTACGACAACGATGCTGTCACCTTGTAAGACCTACCCCGGCCAGTCCGCGAGAAACCAGCAACATACTAACTCGAGATTCGTTATAGCTCTCCACAGGGTCGGATATTCCAGGTCGAGTACGCACAGGAGGCCGTGAAGCAAGGATCCGTCGTCGTGGGATTGGTGAACAAGACACATGCCGTCCTGGTCGGACTCAAGGTTCGCCCTACACCCACCCCATCAATCAACGCCATCAGGACACACCAGAAACAAGAAGCTAACCCAACCCCGGGAAACAGCGTAATGCCGAAGAACTCTCCTCCTATCAGAAGAAGATCATCGAGATCGACTCTCACATGGCCATTGCCATCGCCGGCCTGGCCTCAGACGCCCGCGTCCTCTCCAACTTCATGAAGCAGCAATCGCTCGGTTCCAAGATGACCTACGGCCGACCAATCCCGCTGGAACGCATCGTCACACAGATCGGTGACCGCGCGCAAACCAACACCCAGCACTACGGCAAGCGGCCCTACGGCGTGGGTCTGCTCGTGGCTGGTGTCGACGAGGCCGGCCCGCACTTGTTCGAGTTCCAGCCCTCGGGTTTGATCCACGAGATGTCGGCTTGTGCTATTGGCGCTCGCTCCCAGATGGCGCGCACATACCTTGAGCGTAACCTGGATAAGTTTGCGGACTGCAGCCGCGACCAGCTGATCAACCATGGTCTGCGGGCTCTTAAGGAGACGCTTTCGCAGGATAAGGAGCTTACAGTGGATAATACTTCTGTTGGTGTGGTTGGGTTGGCCCCTGAGGGATCTAAGGGTCGTATCGAGAGCTTCAAGCTGTACGAGGGTCAGGAGACCGTGCCGCTTCTGGAGGCTTTGGAGCGGTCCGAAGCATCTGGTACTGTGGAGGATGAGTCGATGGAGGTTGATTCATAATTTCTCTAGTTCTTAATGATTCCGCATAGACATGAAATACTTGCTTGTGCCGTGGTCTTCCTCCTCTTCATGCTCTGTTCCTTTTTACGCTTACTCTATTCATCCCCGAAGGGCCTTGACTTTGTTTCGTTCTTCCAAGTCCGTGGATTCTATAGTCTACCGGTTTATCTGGATATCTCTAAACCAACACCCGCAGGAACATTAGCACATCACCAAATAGCCGTATTCCTCGACGATGAATCGGATCCACGAATGCAAGCGCTTATTCATCGCCCCAGTTCAACTGCATCCGATCACAGCTACACTGATACTCCAACAACTTCGGAACAACCTCCTCGACAGTATGCGCCTCTGCCAAAATCGACCCATTCTCCACCGTAATGAATCCCTGCTCCACGGCATTCCGCCTCCAAGCAAGCAACCCATTCCAATACCCATTAATATTCAACAACACCACACCAACACGATGAATACCCAACTGATTCCAAGTCGTCATCTCCATAACCTCCTCAATCGTACCGAACCCACCCGCCAAAGAAACAAACCCAGACCCAGGTCCACCCTCAAGCACCATTGTAGCCATCATCCGCTTACGCGTATGCATATCATGCACAATCGTCGTAACACCATACTCAGACTCGGGAATTTCTTCTCCCTCCACGGCCTCGGACTTCGCGAGAACACGCTCCGCGGCCTTGCCGCCCTTCTCTTCGGCGGTGGACGTGCCGTTCTCAACACCCTTGGCGGAGACTTTGACTAGAGCGCGGGGGATAACGCCGTGAACTGCTTTGGGACCGGAGAGAGACACGAGGGTCTTGGCGATCTCGCCCATAAGTCCTGTGGTGCCGCCGCCGTAGACGAGCTGGACATTGTGCTTGTGGAACTCGTAGGCTAGTGCTCGGGCTGCTTCGAGGTGGGCTGGGTCTTTGCCTGCTGATGAGCCGCAGCTGGAATACCCCCGTGAAGAGATATTAGTTAGCTCTAGTATTCCCCATGTAGCCTCGACGGCCAGGAGGTATACAACCCGCTCATCAAAGCAATGACAAGCGGGGTGGCGGGAGGTATGACTCACAAGACACAGATGACGACGGGCTTATTCTCAGCCATGATGGATGATATTTCAAGATGCAAATATGTGTGAAGCTGTAGGTATGTATGCAGAATGTATTCGTCTTTGCGAATAGCAGAAAGAAGAATAGTGGTAGTGTTATGATGTGGCAAGCGAAGAGTTGTTGGAGGCCGCGGAGGGCCAATTCTGGAATACGGACCCACTCCGATAAGATAACGCGATGCAGTGACGACCACGTAGGCCCTTGCGAACCCGTGGTTGGTTCCAAATGGGCGCTTTTTGCTTTGTTTGTTGGTTTCCAGGGGTTGTGAGTCAATCAATCATGGTGCTGGAATAGAGGAGCTGAATGGGATTGTTCCTTGATTTACCAACGTCTTTGAACTATGTAGATCTACCATGGACAGCGGGGTAGGATAACTTCAAAAGGTCAAAGAAATGGAGTCTGAGCCATTCAAGATGACGATTCAAAATGACCTTTAGAAAGACCTTTAAAGAAGGATCTTTAAGGACAGGAAGTGAAACCATATTTGGCTGATCCGTTACTCAGGTCTCTAGATTCAGACTTTTGAGCTGCCACTGGAGCCACTGGACGTAGGTACATCTCCCAGGTTATCTACTTCGCCGAAGTTGATAGGCCAACAATGACACAACCGGTACAAAGGACGTATCCCTCAATGAGAGCTGAATGGAAAAAAGTAGTGTCTTGATTTCGTAAATTCTATTAATTCATACCATCCAGACGCCATATAGAAATGTGCTTGTGCTCCGCCTTGACACAGCATGGGTATCATTAAGTATGCAAATCAGCTCGCAATCCGGTTCTTCTTTTTCTTCCCCTTGCTCTCGCCCGGGGTCGGCGGGGCGCTGCTCTTCTCCGACGCCTTTCCTGGCGTATCGATTCGAACCTGTGGGGTAGTCGATCGCCCTCGGAGCCCGGAGGGTGTGTTCATTCCTGTGCCTAGGGTGGCCTTGGAAGCGGGTTTCCCTGCGGCACCAGGCGCACGCTCATTCTCGCCGACCCGTGACAAGATGAAGGAGCCAGGCTCTCCAGTTAAAGGATGCTCGTCCATGAATTCATCGCCGTATTTGGTGAACAGGTGGAACGCCTCGGCCAAGTTTCGGGTGTCTTTGAAGGTGGAGCTAGTCGTCGACACGCCGAGACCGGCCTTGCCTGTGGATTGTGTTTCGCCAGTGGAGGACTGAGTGGCATCGGGCATTGGTGTATTTTCCTTGCTCTGCTGGGAGGCTTGCTGACCGGGTTCCGTGGTGCGGGCTGTGGGTGGGAGATATGTGTGGCCTGTGGATGGTGTGAATGTGGGGAGGGTTGATGCTGTTTTCAAGAGTCGCGAAAGAGAAGTGACGGCAGTAAGCTGGAAAAAAAGGGCGAGTTAGCATTCAGCGTTCGAGCGACTTGCAATGCCAGTCCCAGATCGGATGCAGCTTACAATTCGGTTCCCGACCACACTGGCAACCGACGGTGCCATGTAGATAGTGTCGCCGACCACGAAATAAGTCGCGATCACGGTCACCTCATCCTCCATTCCACTCCGCTTCCGCCGTTCCTGCTTGCGAATCACCCATATATTATTTGGCTCGAAGTCGAAGCGATTCGGGTTAGACTGCGCCGCAGCCTCGAGGGGGTCAAATGAAACAATGAATTCCAGGCCTTGCATCTGCTTCAGTTTCCCCTCAAATGTCGCACGGGTCTCAACGACATGCCGGAGGGACTCGTTGTAGGTAGCTTGAGTCGCAAGGATACCATTGTTGGATTGAGGGTCGAAGAAGGTAGACTCGGCAAAGTAAAAGAGGACTAAAGAGAGTGAATCATGGTTAGCGAGTTCGCCTTAGCTTGAATGTAGTAGACATACTGTTGTTGGAGTGGAGGTAACCCCCCATCATCTGCACGTGCTGGGGAGACCTCCAGATGATCTCCTCCATCGGAGCCGCCTGGCCAGCCATGGTGGCGCGAGTGGATGAAAATGGTCAATCCCCTTGGTGTCGAGTTAGGTTCACTCGGATATCAATCCCTTGAACCGAGTGCAAGGAGCTGGGAAGCTGGTGTCTGAGACCAACTGGTGATCGGGGAGCGGAGGAAAAGCAAGTTTAGCTTGTTTGCACCGGAGACCGGAGCTTATGTATGGAGCCGCGGGCGTCACAAACACCACCAGGCACCACCACAGCTAAAAGTGGAATTTCCCGCTCATCCAGAATTCCTATATCATTCGATAGCTTGCCGAACCAGCTTGAAGTGGTGCCTTGCAGCTGCAACACTTGACCCATTGCGACGGTCAGATCTGTGTTGGTAGATCGTCGTCTACTGCGCAGTCCCAAGTATGGAGGAAGCTTAATGGAATCCAAAACACAACTACTATTTGCTAGATCGCTCACTAAACATCATCTCCGCAAACGAAGCGTTGAAGATAACTCAGGTAGAAACTCATCATACAATTTAGCTCATCACATAGAACCCAACGGCACCAGACACCACAGCCAGAATTGCTCCCCATCGCACTAAACCCCGTTTAATGTGATATTGAGCTGTACGCTCAGTTGCTTCCGAATCGTTGATGCGTGGAAACGGAACGCCCTCCGGAACCTTCTTTCCAAGTACCTTGCAAAGAGGCTCCCAACCATCCTTCATCTCGAAAAAGACAAGGCGATCCTCAGGGACATTCTCCTTGAGCCAAGCGATATGTCTGGCATATGTCTCACGGCCATGACTACCAGCTTGAACACCGTACAATCGCTCCCACTGTATAGCAAGTTGATTGGTATAATCCACAAAATGTCTCATCCCCGGCAACGGAAGAAGAACAGCACGAAGAAACCAAGCCATCGCCAAGCCTTGTACTTGAATCATGCTCTTTTCCCATGCGATGGGATCGCGTGTCGTGCAAATCACTTTCGCATTGGGATATATCTCCAGAAGTTCCGGGACAAACTGTGAACATGGGGCATCGGTGACGGCTGTGTAGCCGTTTAATCGCTGGCGCACGATTTTCTGCATCTCGATTCGACTGGCTGAGTCTCCCTTAGCCCAGAACTTTAATGCCCTGATCCATGATTGAACCTCGATAGGTGCGCCTCGTGAGATTTGAGTGCCGCCATGGTAGGTAGGTCCGTCTAGGAGGATTCCTAGAGCAGCGCTGAATGATGAGGTTCCGGTTCGTGGGAGACCGGCGCCAATGACTTGAATCTCTGCGCCTGTTTTGGGAACGGACGCTTGTTGACCCATGGTATTCTTAGCGATAGACGAAGCAATAATAAGTGGTCCGAGTCTCTCATTGAAGCTGAGAATTGAGCCGTGTTGGTTTAAGTAGAGATAGACTCGTGTTTCGGCCCCCACAACTACCTGCGCTACATCAGCCTTGTTTGGGCGACGCAGATGCTCTCGTAAGATGTGGCTGCAGGTAAAACCGTACCTATAAGGCTGCAGCCAAGGAAAATTCCACATTCAGTCGTGGAAGGTTCTGTTTAGCTTCTTTAAAGAACAACTATATACCAAGAAACCAGGACATATCTGATATTAGAAGTATGAACTACCGAGAAAATGTGGAGCAATACCTACAAAATAATGCTTGACCTACTCTACTACCCGCTAACCCCTTGATCCAGTGCCCTCTACGAGTCGGATTGTACATGGAGGTTAGTGTCTAGAATTTGTGATTGAGAATTAAACGCTAATGCTACAACACCAGATATCCACGTTGGCAACATTCTTCTGCGTCTTCCAGCCAGGTTTGACGAGCTATCAATTGAGCAATTTTACGAAAGATACGGTCACCCTGTCTCAGAGCCAGTTATTCGTCTTGACGGTCAACCTGTCGAGCCTGGCGTTCCAACTCACATCATTCCCCCAATACGGCTTCGAAAACCCTCAGAAGAATTCTCTCCAGACTCAAAAGTCTTGCTTGGAGATTCGGGGAAGCATATAGGCCTTCAATCGAGCACCGGTTTGTCTCGCACGCTCTGGCCTTTGTGCCACCGGAATCCCGATTTGAGACAGGTAGAAACCTTTCTTTCTCATCTGACATCTGGAGTCTCGCCTGTTCTATTTGGATAATACTTGGCCAGCGCCCTTTCTTCGAGGGCATTCTTGCCACGCCAGACGACATCACGGCCGAACAGGTTGATACCATAGGGAAACTTCCTCCACAATGGTGGGAAAAATGGGAGGCGAGACGTGAACTTTTTGATGAATTTGGTACAAGTCAAGATCGGAATGTGAGGTCTTGGGAGGATCGTTTCAAGAAACATATTCAACAACCACGGCAGAAGGCTGGAATGCCAATTTTTGATGCAGAAGAGAAAGCTGCCGTTATGGATATGCTGAGGTCGATGCTTTATTTTGAACCAGAGAAGAGATATACTGCCCGGGAAATCCTTCAATGTCAGTGGATGAAGAGGTGGGCACTGTCAGACCCGAAAGGTTTCATATCTAAAAATCAAGGCCGCGAAGGATCGTTTTGATTCGATTCAGTCTGCAAGGTGCTATATTTCACGGACGTGAAGGTAGAATGGCTTAGGGTAGTGTGCTGATGTAGGTGTCATGGATAGGCACTTGTATTCTGACGCTAGCATGGAAAAGCAATGTTGGATGCGTGAAAGAACAAATAAAGAAAACTTTGAAATATGAATCTTCATCCATGCCTCTTTTTTTTTTTTCTAACGTAAAAATTCCCAGAGGCTTGGAATCTTAGCATCAAGAACTCACATTGAAGATGAACACCTGCTTTTAGCCTGAGTCCGATTGAGTATTGAGGAAGTCACGGTCTATGACATGATACCTGGAAAAGTGAATTAGGGGATGTAGCTTAATTGATGAAAATCGTAGTATTTGATCAAAGATCAACCTTACCATCCCTGAATTTTATTGCGCAAGAAGCATTCTTTTACCGAATCAGATGTATTACAGTGTCAATGAAGCTTGGGTATCTTTTGAGTGAGTTTGGAAAGATATGTCACATTGATAGTATGTAAGAGCAAAAAAAGCAAGACATAGAAATAAAACATGGAAGCAAAAAATAGAAGCAACTAGGCAAGGCTAGTCAGTGCGGGGCTCACTGACCCGACTCTGGAAGATGGCATTTATTTCTACCTTCCAGAGGGTGAGTTATCCCTGCTCCCTCACCCATGATCAAACCCTAAGCTGTGCCGCCCTTCCTCTTCACAGTGCGAACAGCTAGTCTGGTACGTTTGGCGGGGCCATCGTAAGACTCCATATACCAAACTCGTTTCCTCTTCTTCGGTCTACCTTCATCATCATCGCTTGATCTGCGACGCGTTTTTACCAGAGCCTTGGGTTTTGCTGGTGCCTTCGCTTTCACTGAAGCCTTGACCTTTACAACATCGAATTGCAAATTCAACTCCCCGATTTCTGAGAACCAGACCGTAATTTGAGAAATACGGCGTGTTCCTCGAGGGAAACCCCCAAGAACTAGATATGCGACGATTGAACCAATCCTTGTGCCTAGCAGACCTTCATATTCTGGAATACCGTACACAAAGATTTGAGGTCCAGACGTTTCGTATACAAGCCCGTTTGCAGCTGTATAAAGTTGGACTTGGATGGAGCCCTTCGTGTCTGCATTTCCCACGTTGATCGCAAGGACTCGCTTCAGAGTGTTGATAGGGGCTTCTTTCTCATACAGAACCTGTGCAATTTGTGAAGCAAAGTTCTTTGAATTGAACAACAGGGCTAAAATCCCTTTTTCTGATTAACATTTTTCTCATCGATGGTCAAGCAGTTAGCAAAATCAAAGAGGACTGGGTGGAATCCAGGTCATCGCATGCTAACAAGAGGACCTAAATCTCAATTCACAATGAATTATTCAACCTTCATGAATATTAGTTGCAAATATTTATTGTCACAAGTTAACTTCAACCGGAGCGGTTGTTGCTACCCCTGAGCTCCCGCCAGGTCAAGACCGTTCTCTCGGGCCCAGAAACTGGGATTCAAACAGCATAGACAAATGCGTAGGACAAAGACCAAAAACATCCAACAGCCAGGTCTTGCATAGGCTCACCCACCATGCTATTAATTGGCTGGCGTGTGGCTTCTGCTCAAGCGAATTTTCGGCGGATGCTGCCTAGGAGAGCAGGTATCGCTCCTTTTGATTCGCGTACCCTGTCTGATCCAGGGTGAGTGTCTTATGGATAGAGTGAGCAGGATTTCGACTATCCCGCTGGGGCCGCGCAAAGAGTGGGCAACTGCCAGCTCCTGCGCTCTTCCCCCACTCCGCAGAAGAACTTGAAAGTAGCGGTTACTTTCCTCGGGACCGCGTTGAGACAAGACCGTCCCGTTCTATTTATACTATTCTCTGCGGTCGGGATGCGGGCAATGAACTGCTATTTTCTGGTTCATTTGGATTTAACTAAGAAACTTAAATCGAGTTTGAATGAACTTCAGAGTCAAAAAGTGATGGGTGGTGGAGCAGCGAAGGACCTTAGAATAAACAAGCCTCAAAGGGAAGAAAGGCATAAGAGTGGAGAAGGTCGTAAAAATAATTGACACGATTCTTTGATAGAAGAAGCGACCAAGGAATGCCGTCCAATTAGACTGCCAAGAATTCCCAAATCAATATCCAGATCAATAAGTGCCTACTGGTGGAATCACAACGCGAAATGGAGCAATCGTTTCCCACGTAGCTCTGCTTGGTGCCTATTTCCCTCCATCAGTTGGGGTCGGAGCTCACTCTAAGGTTCGTAGTGACCATCAATCAGAGCGATTTCTTCCTGAAACTCTCTTAGACTTCCAAGCCTACCAATTTTGCTAGTCAAGGAGTAAAATTCGGTACATAGTTACTTGGTGTATTGGGTAGGAATTCAACCAGTGCTTTATCAGAATGCCATATTTGCTACGTTAAAGATTCTTGAATTTTCGAGAAGTCGAAATATCCTAAATCGAACTGTATATATGCATGCGTCTCCTGCTTGGTGGCTGTATGCCCATGGAGGCTTAAAATGGCTATGGAACGCAAGGCAAATGATCTCATGCCACCGGGCGTATGTGTTGATGAACTGACGGACCGAATAGTATACAAAATGGCCCAAATACGACCTATCAACCACACTGATTAACAGTCTGATGATCCATAGCTTTGATCAAGTCGGAAATAGTCTGTTATAGTCATTATATCCCAAGTCAACACAGAGGACCGCCAAAGCTCACCACTCCAATATAAGTATCAATGTCTCCACCAACGCTCTGAAGCTTGTCGTCGATCGGATCTTCGCCGTAGAAAATCAAGTCCTTGGTACCTATAGCCGTATTCAACTCCTTGAGAGACTGCTACCGAATCATCGGTGCACATGCGGCAGAGACAGAACAATACAGCCACACCTAGGATGATCACTCGACCCATCTACTTGCACCAGAAATAGTAACATTTAGATGCTGTTTTTCTTGTCTCCTGACTCAGACTTTACTCCCCTTCACACCTTTCCCCTTTTTGATTAACCTATGTCATTTTAAGCTAGAATTGGGCTGGTTTCATCTTGTTTTCTTCCCTCAGATGACGGATAGTGCGAAGCACGTCGCTCGCCAGCCTTGACACAATAGCGAGGCTGATTCAATCTAAGGGTGGAGGGTGGCCAGTTTAGCGAGATCTAAGAGGATTAGAATAAGGTGTTAATGAACGTCTGACCAAAATTTCTAAGATTTAATTGAAGGATGGTATTATCTGTCCCACGATCGCATCTATCTGTGGCGATCATGCAATATTCTAGGCAATCCTTTCGGAGCGGGAACTACTTAATCGGGTAATACTCAACACTTACCCTATCCGGACTAAACTTTAATAACTTTCTAGTATAGATAAGGACCCACCCAAAATTACTACGCCGCAATTCATTGAAAAGGCCGCACTGCCGGTGTTCTTGAATAGGAGTAATGCTTCAACTGGCGGGAGGCTCCTTTTTTAGTCGGGCGCTCCTTGCTGATATATGACGACATGAATGTTGCGCTCCACCTACGCGGCTAGTTGTCAGATTCAGGTCGAAAGTCCTACCTGATGCAGAAGACAAAATACTTCTTAATGGCTATGTGATGTGGCTGAGTTGAGGGATATTATTTCAACCGAACAGTCTCACGGCGTATATAAGTTTCAACGTCTTATATACCATGGCTCCAATTCTAATAGTTACAATTCTTCCTCCTGCTCCTTTCCAGTGACACCAGTGCTTCTCGGTTCTATATTATCTACATTATGGGTTTACTGCGTGATGCCATCGGCTCGGCACTTGGTGCCAATCAGGTCAATAATGGCCTGTCAGGACCGAGACTGCCTTTTGTTAAAAACAACAACCGCGACAGCGGTCGATTCTCATCTTTGGGTTATCAGCAATCACCATATTCCAGTAAAAGATATGACTCTCACACGGACTACGACGATGGAAGAAACAGTCCCCGTATCGGATATCAGACGCAAGTGGCCAGGTCGGCTCGGGATCCAACGCGGCAGCGGTACAACGATGATCGGTATGATGGTCGGTATCAGTATGCAGACGAGCCCCCCTGTTATGAACAGCCAGTATCAAGTGGCTGGGATGGCTACCAAGGGCAGTTCTATGAAGGACGGCCTCAGGATATGAGTCGCGCCGCAGACTTTGGACAAGCCGGGGGACCCAACTTTCGCCTACTGGCTCTGCCTCAGATCGGATACGGAGACGGGGAGCCTTTTCTTCGGGGATATTCGAGTGACCTTAGACGATATGACATCTCTGAAGGGGAATTCATCGGACTAATAGACGCTATCAATGTTGCCATCATTCCCAATCCGGAGAATCAGATTTTCCAAAAAGGAGCGAATATTGCCGGCTGGTTCCTGTAAGTTTACCTGGTCACATATCATCATCCTTACATTCGCTAAGACAGCTTTCTCATTCAGACCTGGCGCTGCCGGGATTGGTCTCACGGTCGGGCAGATTGGTGTCGGGCTCGGCGCATCGCTTGGTCACTCATCCGCAATCGCTCGGGTTCTATCGAGCGCTAATCTACAGCTCTTCCTCCCAAGGAGCCTCGAAATATGGTAATTGCTCATCACAGAGTCTTTTGTCTTCTCAGCCTGTACTCTAACATTGTTTAGTATTGGAAAGACGCAAGACGTGGAAGCTTCAGTCGGTCTGGCCCCGCCGCCTGGTCCACGAACAAGCTCCTATGGCATATCACCAGAAGAAAGACAGGCATTCTTCGGGGACCTTATTGCTCCTATTTCTCGAGTACTGCCCCCGTTGCAGCAGAATGGTCGTAATGACCCGGTTGCCATGCTTGGTCGAAGTCTTGCCAATCGAACCAATCAAAAGAAAATGCAAAAAGCAGAGAAAGACATAACGAAAGGCAAGAAAAACAAAAACCTTGACGCACTTGAAGGAGGCCTCAAATGGGTAAGTCTCACAAAATTGAACTTGTTGCAGTTTGAATTTTCAATCGCTTATAACCGTGGCAGCTTATTGTTAGACCAGCCTCTGCAGAGATGCTGGCGTACTGGAGGAACTCAACATACGACCAGGCGTAGGTACATGCCAGACCAGGTAGACAGACTGGGTACGGCAGATAACAAAATTAGGCCCAATGGGCTAGTGCCTAAGCTCCCACATATGTTCCCAGGAGGTGGTCTGAGGCACGTCTGTTTATTCGGGTACTTCTGCTATGCCCATGTACGAAGCGACAGAGATCAACCAACGTGGTAGCATTCAGCAAAAGAGTTATGCATAGGAAATCAGGGAAGGAGAGCGTGCAAGATAGCGAGTCATGATCTGAATATACTCAGGTGGGTGTAAGATATCTACGGGGCTGGCGTCAATGCTGATAACAGGTGAGCGCATACGCTTTATCGCGTATCCTTCCGCTTACGGTTAGGTACGAGCTTGTCTAGTCAAGAAAACTTAATGAAAACCACTTAAAATTGACTTGTATTTTTGAGAATATATATTTGAGCTGTTCCACTCTTTTGTCCGCACCTGAACATAATACCCGCTTTACGCGCTGGTTGATAAGGTTGTATATGTAGGTTAATTTTTATTTTCTATCTACTAGGATATTCTCTGTTTACCGTGGGTGCTTAGAGGTACGCTTCCAATGATAATACTCCCACCAAGCTGTTGACGGGGAAGATGGATGCGGGATCCTAAATGTTTGAAAGGCTCAGCCTAGTAAACGCATCATGAGCGACGGGACGAGCCAACGGAGCCAAAACCTAGGCGGATGATCCTGACAAGCTTAAGAGACATCGGATTTTATCTTCTGTCTTGGATTCACTTTTCTAATGAGCCCAGCTCAGACCATTCGAAGATAGAGATCCGTATTTTGGACCGACATACTCCACGTGACTGATAATACCCCGCTAGATTGGCCATTGTCTTACTCTCTTTTAATCGTCTCAGCCTCACGCTGACACTCACAGTCTTCCCTATTTTGCGATACCGTTTTAAGAAATCATCCCATCAAAATCTCATTGATATCCAGACAGGCCAAAATGCTCTCGGATGAAGAGAATCTTCGGCAGTTTCTCCAAAAGAACGAGTCCACTCAGTACATCCGTCTTCAATGGATCGACTTCTCTGGTATTCTACGCGCTCGCTTCGTTCCCGTTGCTCGATGCCTGCAGATAGCCCAGGGCTTTGAAAATTATCTTCTTCCGCAAGTGAGCATGATATTTCCTGTCTCGACAAGACCATCCCCGATCGGCAATGATATTCAAACATGGATATTGCGTCCCGACTGGTCCTCGCTACGCAGTTGTGGGTTTAGGCCGAGTCACGCCTCGGTGATGTGTTTCTTGGAGCACAAGGAAGCTAAAGATGCATATGACAAGTGCCCGCGTATGCTATTATCCGGGGCACTCGCGCAGCTTGAGGGAGAATACGACACAAAGGTACTGGTCGGCTTTGAGATTGAGGTCATGCTCCTAGGGCAGAATTACCAGCCACTCAATCAATTAGACCGACTGAACAGCTATCAGACAACTTCTGGGCTGCGTGGTCAAACGCTGGACATAGTTGAAGAGATTCTCGACTCCTTCAAGAAATCATCCATCAACATACACCACTTCCACACTGAAACTCATGATCAGATAGAATTTGCTCTCAGTCATGAGCCGGCCCTTCAAGCTATCGACTCGCTTATTCTAGCACAGGAAACAATCCGCACAGTCTTCATCAAACACAATATCAAGGCAACAATGGCTCCTAAGCCACTCCTCGATGGGCCGACTAATGGTATCCACCTGCACATGTCCGTTAATAAGCTAGCGCCAACCTACACGGATAAATTCCTCGCAGGCATTTTGAAACATATGGGCGCCCTTTGCTCCTTTGGAATGGCCAATTTCGACGGCTATGTTCGCACTGTTAAAGACGCAGCCGGTGCGTGGATCGGGTTTGGTACCGAGAACCGCGATTTACCAGTCCGCAAAATAAGTGATCAGCACTGGGAGTTTCGTATGATGGATACCACTTCCAATCCATACCTATTTACCGGGGCAGTTTTATTAGCTGGCTTGAGCGGAATTCGGGAGAGGGCGGCTCTGGGTTGGGAGGATTGCCAGGTTTTCCCTCATTCACTCGATGAAGGAGGTCGTGTCAAGTACCAACTTGATAAGAGGATGCCGAGTAGTTTGCAGGAAGCCCTGGAATCGCTCAAGGAAGATACTGCTTTCCAGGTTCTAATACCGCAAGGTTTGCTAGGATCTTACATTCCCGTCAAAGAGAAAGATATCGAGGTGTTTCAGACTATGACGGAGGAGCAGAGGCTCCTTAAATTTCTAGAGTATTTTTGATGGTGGTTGATGTGAATGAATTTACGTCTAACATCCAACGTGTTCGATATGTAAATACGTACCATTTAACTATCGCGGTAAATGAATTCTCAATAATCCTCTCAGATCGTAAGCAAATGTGCTCTCTTTGGCAAGCACAAATACTCAATCACGAAAGGCCACGAGTCGAACCTCTATACTATGTCGTAGGTCGCCAGTCGAATCAGGATTGTGAAACGAAGCATGGAAGCCCCCTTTAAAGTTTTAGTTAAGACTCGGCATCACAGATAGTTTACCTGACTTACGAGGCATATCTCCTTCCGAATCCACATTCCGGAAGACGATCAAGTCGTTCTCCATCATATCACTGAGATAATACCACCGATGCGCATCGTCATGATGAAGCAGTGAATTTTCTCCAACCCTTTTATAATGAAGAGCATCATTCGTGGTGATATCCTTCTCGGCATTGATAAGGCTGAAGTCGGACAAAGCCAAAGGCCAGTCGTTATTTGGCCCTTTCAAGACGCGCCACACACGAGAGGGATGTTAGTCAAAAGACACACAACGATGCTCCGGTACGTACTTGATCAAGTCGAATTTTCGGTTCCGATAATACGACGGCTGGTCCGGAAAGATGTCGGCCATCCGCAAAAATGCTCCCCGGGCGGAGAAGTCGGTATGAGCCATTGTCGACGGTTGAGCGAACTCGGCTCTGCGCTCCTCGCCATTGGGAAAAGCCGGATGGCGCTTTCGAACCTGTCAAACCGATCAGCAATCACCTTAACTAGGGTCAACAAGTTGTGATATACTTGGAAGTCCATGGCTTTGATTTCTTGATACTGCGGAAGCTTGGTTCGCAATATGCCGACGATTTCCTGCATATACTGCTCCATAATCTCGGTTTTCTCGGAAGCAGCATCTTCTGCCTGAAGCGAAGTTTTTGCCTCGATGAAGCAAAACCCGTTCTGATTCAAGGTAAAACTCTCCTTGGCAGCTCTTGCATCGTGGAAAGTGATGGGACGAGTGTTGAAGATGTGATTGGTCATCTTTGCGTCGTCAATCTCGTCCACAGGAAAGTCAGTCGCATATGGCTTTTCTGTCTGATACAGCCCATCTCTCGATAAGAACGTCATATACGATCTTACGTCCTTTGGGACCGTCTCTGAAAAGTTTGATATGGCCATAGCTTCCCAAAAATGTCTACTATCAAATTCTGAAGTCGGAATGGGCTGTGCGATTGCTTTGGTTATTCGATGACCGGGGAAGCATGGTAGATTGGTTTTATCAGGAAGTGATTTTGTCATAGTTATTCTATCCTTCCGCGCTTTGCGACAGAGGCCTCCAATGACAACGCATGAAATATAGGATCGCGGATCTATTCCCCTATCCAGTTTTGTTTGCGATCAAACTGCATATGCACTAACTGCACGGTCTTCAATCCGGACAATACTTCTGCACGTAAGCTGCCACAAAAGACGGGATGGGGCGGGGTATGAGCATGTGTATCATTTTCCTGTTGAGGCTCTAAGCTTGTACTCTCGCATAAATTTGCTAAGTGTTTCGCCCCAAACTATCAACTCAACATTTTTCCGTGACACAAGCAATCTTATCTCAGATGTAAGTCACACCAGCAGAACTTCAGGACATGCTCTAATGTGCGAGCAGCAGCTTTAGCAACATGCACGATTCAACTGATCAACGTACCCAACCATGGAAGAAGTGGTATGCCCCGCTTCCCGAAGAGGCTTCCACTGGTCGTATGATTCTTTGGGGAAACAACGGGAATGATAATCTCAACCGCAATGTTTTCGGCACCAGCTCCCCTGCGACTTTCGCCGCCAAGCAACAGATCGAGTCTCAGATTGCTGGTAAAAGCAAATAGTTATGGACAATGCCTTGGGTCTCAGCACAGTCGACCGAAGTATGAAGATCTCCAGTTGGATAATTGCTCTGACGCACAAGACCCGTTAGAGGCCGGTCGCTACCGATGATACAATGTTGGAACCTCTTGTTGGAAGATGTTGGCCAGACCAATGTAACTAGCCTTCGAGAGCATTCCCAGAATATATCCAATTTATAAACTCTGATGATGCTTCACAATTCTGCAAATGGCAAGAGGGAAGCCGTCAAGGCCAGCAAATCCTTTCTAGCATGGCTGTCAAAATAGTTCAAGATTGCTGCAAAGGTTTTTTACCAGAGAATGTACTGGGCCAGCTGGGCAGCATGTGAGCACGAGTAGCGTGGAAAGAAATTCAATTTCATATTTAAAATAAGTCTCTCAACTAATATTACTCAACAATGTTCTTAAATTCATTAGGTAGTTGCACGCGGGAAAAATTGGCAAGTCCATCCTCATCGAGACCAGAACATGATCCAATGATCAAAATCTTCGTCATCCAGATCATGGATGCTTTCGACACGGTCTTCGGGGGGGACAATGCTGTTGAAGGTGTCCAGTGCCGCGTCCATCTCCCGCTCAGCCTCGTCGTCCTCGCCCAATTTCTTCAGAACATTTCCCTTTTTGTAATGAGCTCGAGCAGCCTCTGGCTTGTGATATGCGTCGAGTTTGAATATCTTAAGGGCTTGGTCGAGTAATGCCCTTCGAGAATTAGCAAGCTCTGTATCTGGATCTGAAATGGGGAACTTACAGGGCTGTTGGACCGTCTCCTGTGCGTGAGAAATGATCCGATGCCTTAACACATCCGTCGCCTGTTCGGTGGTGGAAATTACCAACGGAGCGCTTATAATGCTCTAGACATTTGACGTGTAATTTGAAGCTTTCGTCGAGCCGACCCTGCGCAGCGCGAACATTCCCCCACCCGAGATACAATTTGCCATTTCTGAAGTTATTAGAATCTCAGCTCAAAAGACATTTCAAGCCAACTTACACAAAAGAAGAGTAGTCATCCTGGCCAAGCTCTGCGTGACGATCCTTCAACGCAGCGTCGAAAATCTGTGAAGCTTCATCGTACTGTCCAAAGTAACCGCGAACAAAGCCCACATTGATCTGGGCCATGGTAGTCTCCTGTGCAGACGGGGTTTTCAAGCCTTGTAGAATATTGGTCGCTCTTTCAAATTCAATTAGAGCCTCCTCATCCTTCCAATTCATCAGATAGGCACAGCCAAGCTCGTTCACCGTGACCCCAAAATACGAATCATCCTTTTTGGCGTCATCGTCAAGTAACACGTCCAGTTGCTCGACACACTTGCTGAAATCAGGCAAAGGATACTCGCGGTCATTGATGTGCAACCCGAGTTCTCCTCTGCGATAGTGGAAAGTTGCATCAATCATCTGCAGCTCGTAACTTGGGCTGTCCTCATTCACTGCGTCTCTCAAGAAGCTGAAAAACGCGAGCATCGTCGGCGAGGCACTAAACCGGGAATCTGCAATGCTGAACCTATACAAATCATTAGCCTGTTATGACGTGAACCAACTCATTCACATACATTAAGACATCCAGAGTGAAGTCCATCCGCTTGATTGCAATAGCAAGCTCAGCAGCAGCCGGGTCAAAGCGATCCCGATACTTGAATAATGATAGTGTGTGGGCCCAGAGCTCCGAATTTTGTTGCCAGTCTGTCTGCACATTCCCGAAGCCTTTGAAGACCCTTGGCCACCTAGCACCAAGCATATCCAATACTCTGGAGTATACCTCGTTGAATGTTGCATCGCCCATCTGAGTTCGGACTGTATCTTGTACCAATCGGTGAACACGTAAGGTCTTCTTGCCTCGATTTCTGTAGATTAGGGATCTAGAAAGCAGTTCTGAGCGAGACTTTGAGTATTCCAATGAAGTTTTGGGATAGCGATCCCAGTCCATGCACGCTGGGTTGTTTTCAAGAAGAGACTCGGGGATACTATCTGGATCGAGAAAGGCGATGACTTCTAGTAAGGCCCTGCCTTCTTTCAAGTCATCCAAGGCCCAGACAGTACCCAGGGTTTGATTGTATCGGCGAAGAGAAGCCGATTGTCCTTCTGAGATTCCGAGCATTTGCCTCCGCTCTGAATCTTTCGAGTACATTTGGAGAAATTCAGTGAAGCTGAGATCTCGAGCTAGGATAACTCCAGCCATTTGAGCAATGGCAAGGGGATACATTCCAAGGGCGCGAACAACCTCAGGCGCAAGCTTGAGATCATCTTCATCGCTTTCACGGTGAGTGAGTCGGAGAAGGAGAGTTATACCCTCTTCTTCCAAGAGCTCTGGAACAATCGTTCCGGAGTTTCTCAGATAAAGGGAGCTCTTAATCAACGGATCCCGACAGGTAACCAAAACCGAGCCGGCAGCATCCTTCGGCCAAAATTCTTCGAGTGTATCAACGTGATCCACGTTATCGAAAACGATAAGCCAAGATGCCATTTCTTGTTTGACGTGATTCATATGCTCATATGATCTGAGAGGATTGGCGAGCCATGATAGGAGTGTTTCCCGAATAGCTGGCAAGTTTTTAGCCTCGGAAGGTTTGACGATGCCAAGCTTAAGCGCAATGTCTCTGAAACTATTGAAGAGCTTTGTTTCTTCATCAGCTGCAACCCAGAAAACGGCGTCGAACTCTCGCTCATATCTGTGGACAAACTCGTTGGCAATGGAAGTTTTCCCCATTCCAGCGGGTCCACAGAGAGAGTATACATTCAATGATGGAACCATCTCCCCCAGGGAGCTAGTGGATGAGTCCTCTGGCTCCTGTATCGAGGAAAGAAGGGTCTGCTTAATAGTTGCGAGTGTATCCTCTCGGCCAGAAAAGATGGGATCTCGAGGCAATGGGATAAACTTGCAAGGTAAAACAGGGTCTCGCTGTTCGACGGAAAAGTCCTTCAAGGCTGATATGAGATCCGGGTTGAGTTTATCACTACCCGCGGTAGCGTCTTTGGACCATGATCCATTATGTGTTGTAGATCCGAGTTCTGAAGATCCTATAGTCGAGAGGGGGTTCTGGCCTGAAAGAATAATCAGTGAAGGTTCAACTTGTTTGCAAGCAAAATCTGCATGCAACTTACCGAATACAGATTTAGGATAAATCATCACGCCTTCGAGGTCTTCTTCATCGCTGCTTTGCTCTCTGACGGTAGATTCGTCGAAGACAGAGGGTTTGGCGTCTAACATCCTGTGAGCAGAGTGCTAACAAAGGAGATGATTTACACACATCGTGGAGATTCTTTTGCGATCGCTTTTCTTGTGGCACCCAGCGCTAAATAAATAGACTGGAAGGCCTGATCGAGTACCTTACTCCCACCGGACATCATGCAAAGGTCTCGGTGATTGGATTCATCCTCAAAGACAGTCTCCCGATCATGGCCTATTGTTGCTGAATCTCGGGTAACAAACTTTTGGCTTCAGTATCGTCCTGAAGAGATAAGAAAACCTGGGAGAAAACTCACTATAACTTTTTTCCCAATAACTTGCTTGCTCATCCCCTTCTTTTCGCTCACTGTCAAGACATGCTTGTCGTCTTCGGCGAGGATGACTCGAAAAGTTTCGCAATCCACGGCCAGACTTTGAACACATTGTGTATCAAGGGAATTATTTCTTCCCTTGGTGAATTTCTGTAGAATCCATTCGACCCCAACCCAATCTTTCAGATCGTGGGACAATGAATGCGGACATCCCATGAAAACAAAGCCAGCAATTCTACGTATCACATTGCGATAGGTTTTCGGACTCTGCTTTGCCAAACAGATGGCCTAGATAACCGCATAATTCAGCCAACGCACCATGAATTTCATAAGACGAGAGACATACCCTTTTCACAATCAGTCCGCCTAAGCTGTGGGCGACCAGCAAGATTGGGGTATTAATGACCTATAGCAATCAGTCTTGTCTTAATTCCTAAGTGGAAGACGCACAGTCTCATCTTCAACGAGGCGGCTCAACTCGCCTAGAAGGGCAGCGCCCTCATCTTCGACATCTCGTCCAGAGAGAACACCATTTGCCGCAAGTTTGTTCGGAAAGGAAAGAATACCGATGTCAGGTGCGCTCTTTGCGTCTAATGTGCCCAACCACAGCTGGCCTTTTGAATTTGTCCAATGCTCCGGAGGCGTTGTTCCGACTCCACCTACAGCCAGTAGACTATTGTAGTCAGTCCTCTCCTCGTGCTTCGCCTGTGAGCGCGTCATAATCGATGAAGGTCGAAACATACAGTGTTCCAACTTTGGGACCGACATGAATCTGTTGCAAACCTCCACTCCGGGTGGCTCTGGTGCTTGACACTGGTTCGGCCATGTTTGCTTCTAGAACCGATCTTCACTGCTTCTCGGAAGGCAGGAAGTATAGACCAAAAAATAACCTTCGCCACCACGAAGGTAGTTTCAAATCGTTCTTTTCAATTATTCGGTTGGCGATGGGGGCTTCCCGAACGTGCCCCGCCCGCTCGAGCCGCAAGAGGCTGCTGCTGACCCGGCAAGGATTCCCTAACAATCATATGGCGCGACATCCCTGTCCATGAATGCTCCAATGGGCAAAGGACACGACGCGACTGGTCAAGGATGCTCTGATAAGAATGTTGTGTGATATGTACGAGCCCGGTGACCCCGCAGTACCTCCCTTACCGATGCAGAGCCTCATCTAGCACTTTCAATAAAGAGGGCTCGCGCTTTCAAGGCTGCCTCAAGTCGCTATTCATTACGCTATCTTACAGTAATGAAAGATGAAAGGGATCAAATTCAAAGAGGAGAGGAGTCGTAATGGCCGATATCAGCTAAACAAAAATGGGAGTAAGTCGTGTAACTTCTTACTCGTGGACTTAAAATGTCTCAAAGATTCGTGAAGTTTAGCACAATCTCTTTTGGAAGATCATCCTAAATTAATCATCCAGAATTCGTCCAGAGACTCCAGACATTCTACACATTGCGCCCCATTTAGCTTTCTAACCCATTATCAGGAACAAGACTTAGAAATTTTCTTCGGATTTCAGGCTTTTCGAATCCTATTGCATGCATCGTTTTCCGGTTTCAGTCAGCAAACATTTATGTGAATTGCGCCTTCTCCCATATGCATGTGCCGCTATTGGCCCCTGCGAAGCAACAGTAAAAGTCTCGTTACACAAATTCCAATCAATATACAATATGAACTTTCAACTTCAAGTTCAACGTCCTTCCATCGCCCTCGAGTCACCTATGTATCCTCCTCTTGTGCAAAACCTAGCATTCGCAAGAAGCTCCTAATCTTTCGCTCATCCAAAATGAAAACCGCCATAGTGATAAACATCAGCGGTAAAGATGCCGCAAAGAATATCCATAAGGATATGGAACCATTTCCCAACTCCTTGAAATTCATACCGAAGAAACCAGCCGTAAATGTAAACGGCAGGTAGACAAAAGCAACGATTGTTAGCTTGGTGACCAACTTTGCCTGCTGAATGGCGCGTTGTGACTCTGCCAGCATGCTTTTGTTGCTGATGACTGTCATCCCTTGATTACACTTCTCATGTAGTAACTCCGCTTGAAAGTGCAAGTCTTGAAAAATACAGTGCATTTCAGCCAGGGTGCAATCAGTCAAACTTTTTTGATCAGCCGATATAGTTCGACGACCATTTTGGAGGATACACGTCTGGTCGTCTGTCAACTGAAGCATGTATGAAGCGGTACTTCGCTGATCTTGGAGAATATTTCGAAAGTATAGCAAGTTGGTCAAGGTCGGGTTCTCATCACTGAGTGATAGCCGGTCCGTTTCGGTGAGGATTTTCTCCTTCATGACATTCAAAAGTTGCTTTTGAGAAAAGGCAGCTAGCCTGAACACATCCGACAAAATATGAAAGCGATCTGATTTTGCAAGGGACCAATCCAGACCACGCCCATAGCCTTCTGGAAAGATAGCAACGCTTTGCGTGTTTCTTTCTTTGGCTGGCCCAGTGGCGCTGTCGTTAATGTTGCGAGATTTCAGCGCACATCTCGGTTTGTATTGGATTATTGGGAGAAGTGTAACTGGTAATCCTTGCGGTTCATCCCTCAACCACGGAAGAGGTGGCCCTTGGGTGAAGTTGTGTCCTGCATCCGTACAGGCGATGGCTTTACTTGATCATCAGCAAACCTGTCCCTTGTAATCGTTCTAGGGGTTGGGTCTTACCCATCCAAGTTTTCCCGATTTCGAATATAGAGATCACAATCTCTTGCTCGATAACACAGTGTCTTTCATCTAGTACGTGAAAATCCCGCACAATCGAGACTCCTGTGTCTAGGATCCAAGTTCCCCTTAATGCAGCCCTGTATCGATGAAGATCGCTGGATGTTTTCGCGCGCAAGGAGTCTATCTCTTCCTGTGATGATCGATATCGACGGTTTCTGGATCCGATAGTAAAGAATTTGAAGCGAAACATATTACTCATGACCGACGGCGCGCTGTCAAAATAACAGTCGCTACCTTGTTCCGAGCGATACCTGAGGAACCAGCGAAATAACTCAGGATCCGCATAACAAAAGGCGCCAATCTTCGAGATCCAATTAGGTGAAGGATGACCACGTAAGAATAGAACCTGCGGATGTGATAGCTCGATGTTGCTCTTTAAAGCCTCTATGCACGGCTCGGGCTCAGAAAATCCCTCCGAGCGCCCGGGATTCCGAGTAGTGTCAAACATAGAATGCTTGTCCGAAAGAGATTGCTTGTCCGATGGAGTCTGCTGGCCGGAACTGCTCGGGCTGACGAGCCAAGCAAAATTACTGGATTCATCGCTGGATTTCTGCTCAAGAAATCGTTTTAGCGTCTCATAGATTTCCCCGGGATACAAGGTCTCGGCGCTGGATTGCTGTGAATGATGCGCGATGGCTTTGACGTATTCATCCGCCGTACCTAACTTTTTGTCAGTCAGAGGACCGCAAAATTCAACATCCAAGGCTTACATTTTGGTGTATACGATATTGGCTTCCTTTCTAATGTGGTAGAGGTAGTGCTGATAGTACTCTTCGATCGAAGAGGGCGCTGTGGGCTTCTACCGCTCATCTTTGTACATCTCAGCAGTGACGGCCTAGAAGCATAGATAGGGGGAGACAAGGTGATCCATGAGCAGATATAACTGATGTGCGAGGTGCTTGAGTTTTATTCCAAGCCATAATCCGGGCACTAGTGATGACTTGTTCGTGCCTCATAAATGAGAATGGGGCCGAAGCCTCATTCGCCTCATTTCTTTTTCAACACGAATTCAGCAGGGCGCAGACAACCCGGGCGGTAGAGTTTTGATTTATTAGCGTCTGTGCCTGGCTATTTGGCCAATCCTTCACAGTTTATTATGCCTGGGTTTGCATTGTTGTGACAATCTGCTCGCCCCTTATGCTATACATAGGCCTCCACTGTCTTGAAGGCTGCTGACGAATCTCATATCTCGGCTGCTGACATCCCGGTCCCTGTTTCCTTTTTACCTCTGCCTGTTACGCAGCTCAGTATCATGCTTCTGCAGGCCAAATCTACCGACCGCTACTCGATGCCGGCTGTCGGAGCGGATAGGTAGGGGCCAAAAAAGAAAAAGCTCATTCTTTACGAAGAGTTGATAGCATATATGAAAGCTCATGAGCGAAACAATCCGTGGACTTTTCAAAGATGTGACAGGCGAAAATCTATTTGCCGTAGAACGACCTCTGAAGAGACACGAAGCCGGATTATGTATGGTTGCCTAGGGGCAGAGCGATCTAGTTTTCATTCCACATTTTCTCACTTAACAGCTGCCGGTATTCACGTTCAGCCATGCAAAAGCGATGACCCTGCGTCACTCGAAGATGGACCAGCATGGCATGCCCCCTGAAATTTTTTGCCTAGAGCTGACGATTTGTGGGGCGCAGTATGTACATTTGCAGTGGGCTGGGGGCTTAGGCGCGTGTATTGGCCGCATGATTGGCTCATGAGGAGATTGTTCCATGCAGGCTGACTACACAGCTTGGATTGTATTAGTTACACTAAAATGAATTAACTAGTTATGCTACCCTCCCCGTGCTACTCCTTTAGTGATTGAATGGATAAGGTCTAAAGAGCCGTTCGGTGTTATGAGTAATTGATATTTAGTTGACTATGGCCTAAAACTTAGTTAACTATTAACTGAAACGGGTATCTATGACAAGTGATGTTCAAACAGATAAACTAACAAATTTCGTGACAGCATTCGGGTCTTCAATGACACTGGCGCGTTCATTGACTTTTCAACACGGGAGGATTTCACTTCGCGGCCAAAACAAACATGCCTCCAAACCAACCGTACGCCCGATTCAGCCGTCGCCCATACTGACGAGCGACCGTAAAGGGCAATTTGCCCCGTGGATGCGGCTCGTGGAATTGGATATTTCTTTCAACATCCAGCTTGGTCGGCTGGAATTGCCAGACAGAGCCATAAAGCTTCATAACCGTGAAACCGACCGATGTCATGGCATGCAAGAAGTCATTCCAAGGAACTTCACCCGGTGTGGAAGTCGCAGCAGGATTGAAGAATACAGTGCGGAAGACCTTGAGAGCGCGCGCATCGACCGGGAAAGAAGGCTGGGGATCGACGGGGTTGGGCTGTGACAGCACTTCGGCTTCCGTTGGGGGCGTGGGTGGGCGTGCTTTTCCACGGGTTTTAACCTTTGTCTTGGGCTTTTGGATATCAAGCTCTTTCGCTGATGGCGCTGCGTAGAACTTGGAAATTGGTTTATATAGTGTGTATGGATCTGATCCGGCCGCTTTTTGTTGTGCAGGTACTCCAGGGGACGGCTTCTCTGGCTCGACCCATTCTCGAGTACGTTGTAAGATGCGTGGCTGAGACAAGAGGTTCCGAACTGCACTATCACGCAGATCGCCGGCTTTTGCGATTATGACATGATCGATGGAAACCCAGAAAGCGTCCAAATTGCCTTCGGCTTGGCGCAAGGCGTCCACGTTCTCCCGGGTGCGGCGCTTGTCAACAGGATAGACGAATTTGCCTCCAGTAGGCTGCCCTAAGGTAACGGCCCTGGATGGAAGGCTTTTCTCGTGGAGTGCGGCGAAAATTTTGCCCCAGGATTGAGTCCGCTCGGCATATTCTTTCTTCAAAGCTTCATCACGTCCCGCAGACTCGGACAGGAATGTTCTGGCCCATGGATGGTAGATGTTCAACTGATTCAGACATTGTGAAATAATGGAGAGATCGCCAACAACTCTGGTGATTTGAGAAGAGAGTAGTTCTCGTGCACGGGGCTCGGATTGAATCAGTCGCTCGATCTCGTCCACAACCAGAGGCATACTAGCCAGGAACAGTGTCTGGCCGTCCTCCCACAAGGTACTAAGCAGCCAAATCAATTGCTCCTCCACTTTATCCATCTTGGCACCGGGCTTTGAGATAACTTGGATCTTCGGAGACTGATAATCGAGCGGCGGCTCACGGACAAACAGTCTTCGCAGGGGTGGTGAGGCTGCAGCGGTGAATTTGAGGGTACCCAATGGTCCTTTCGCCGCCTGGTTGACATAGAATTGGAAACGGAGTAAGGCCGCCAGGTACTCTTCAGGCAAGTCTTTCGAAGGCGATATATCGCCGGCATATTTCTTCTGCATGGCAGCCAGCGTCTTGGCTTGACTGCTGAGTTCAGAGAAAAGTTCAAGCTCGATGTACGCGTTCAAGACCACAGAACCAATGACGCGCGCCCAAAGAACATCTCGCTGGCCGTGACTGAATACCGGATGATCCTTGCCCATGGTATCCTTCAACATCTCCTGTCGATGTTCCTGGGCGTCAAGGACTGTCCTCGAAAAGTAATCAGGATCCTCCCGCAAGGCCCAAAGATGATCTTCCGCAGCAGAGGCTCTCGCGGCAAGCAGCGACTGAAGAAGATGAAGATCAAGTTCTGCTGGCACGCGATAGGGTGCCTCACTAGCCATGATGCTCAGAGACTCGAATCCAGTAATCTCACTTTCAGGCTTGAGTGGTGGCTCTGGTTGAACAGGGAAAGCATCGCTTATCAAATCAGGCTCCGGAA
Source organism: Penicillium ochrochloron (assembly GCA_022985105.1). Taxonomy (NCBI): domain Eukaryota; kingdom Fungi; phylum Ascomycota; class Eurotiomycetes; order Eurotiales; family Aspergillaceae; genus Penicillium; species Penicillium ochrochloron. The sequence goes on from JAAVMA010000036.1 coordinate 96,150, forward strand.
TGTCATGAAGAAGCTGGATGCAACATTGAACGAGAGCATCTAGAAGCCGCTCCTGTACCTCCAGAATCAACAGCCCCTCCCCGGGAAGGAATTGTTTTTGTTTGGTCATCCAGTCAAACGCGTCAGGATGCTCATCCCAACCCACAAGCTTGCCATAATCCCGCGTATTCTCACTTATACCATTTAACACCATTATATAGTGGTTCAAGAAAATAGGCACAATTGCTTTGGAGACTTTGCCTAAGTGCATGGCATCAATGTCGGCGGCAGCAAAATGCGACGGTGGATGGCGGCCTCTGGCGTTCAAAAGCAAAGGCAGTGTCTTGGTATTGAGAAGATCCTCCTGATTCATGAAGGGACACAGAAAGGAGTCTCGGTATTTAGTACCTCTGTCGCGATCGGCCTCTGATTCCTTCCGGAAAGCCTCGAAGTCGGGGCGATGTATTGCTGGCATGTTCGGCCACACAGTGAGCAGAATTTTCAGTCTTTGAGGGCGTGTTTTCTTCAGCCAGCGCTTGCGAATTGTACCTTCGTGGCGCTGTAGAATTCCATGCAGCATCTCGTAACTGGTAAATATGTTGGCTGACCTTGCTGTAGCCTCTCGGCGCACATCTAGGGTCGATTTCATTTCCGGCATAGGCATACCACCAGGACCAGCTCCCATCGCTTTGAAGAAAGATGAAGGATCATTCCAATCAATGTTATTGACGACATCATCGATTTCGCCGTCATAGGCATCTGCACCGGGACCGAAAGGGTCGAATTGGTGGTCCGGCCTGAGTTCCATGTCCTCTTCAACAAAGCAGGATTCAGCTGGAAAATCGCAGTTGCGAAACTCCTACAATTTTTAATATATACCGGTGGGAAACACTGCCAAAATATACGAAGAGTAGTTGTTAAGTTGAAAAGAGTGTGGTAGTGAGGGTCACTGAGTGGGGAGTGGCTGATCACATGACCTGTATAATGTATTGTGGGGAGACCATAAATTCTGCCAGCGATTGGTCAATGAGAATGGAAACATCGTACAGTATTGTTGGTTGTTCTTTGCAAACGCAGGCATCTTTGAAGTCCGTAGCCGTTTTGAAGTGCAATTATGTATCGCCCCGCCGCTCACACGTCTCCCTCTGAAGAGCCTAAAAATGTTCCCATATGTAGCAGGCTTCATCCGCTAAGGCCGACAAGGATATCAACAATAAGGTCATTCATAGCTAGCTTCAGTTTAGTCACAAAAAAAGCTTAAAAACGACGCTGGACATTTGATAGCTACGAGATGCATAAGTAATTAGGTAATTGTAGAAATTTACAGTCAGGTATTGTGCTTAAAAAGCTTATCAGTTACAAAAGTACTGTATATCTTGTCACCAGAATAGAGCAATGGAAGCAGTTCCATGGATGCAATAGCATAGGGACTTGCTAACCCCTGCCTATATTCCATTCTTTCGAAATTAGATTTCTATTTCACATTTATCTCTATAAATCATCCTTTTACTTCATTATATTTCCGTCTAAATAGGCCACGGCAAATGTATCCATACTTGCTTGTTTTGTCTCCCCGCGCTGACGGCCCCCAATGTGGAGCAGCACGCCCCGCCATGTGATTTGACGCTCTGAGCCTCACTCCTCGCCAGCCGTCGCTGAATGCGCTCTTGTCTTCTGCACACAAAGCGTCATGGACCCTGTGACGGCCTTCGGTCTCTTTTCTGGCGCCATACAGGTCCTGCAGGCCATTGCATCGACTGTTGGTGGCCTGCGCCAGCTGACTGGCAAATTACGAGAGGCCGATTTCACCATCCAATCCCTGATTCAGGAGCTAGCGTGTATTCGGACGGCACTCACCAGCCTCAAGGAGTGGCTCCGTATCCACCGCAGTGGCAGCGGTCGCGATGGACCCAAATTCGATGAGCTTGATCAGGACCTGGCCGTTGCCATGGATGGGTGTCGTGTTATTATGGATGTCTTGTCGTACGAGGTCTTTGAGCTGGTTCAGAGCGCTGAAGAGAGCGGGGGCATCAATTTTAAGACCCGTATGAAGATTGTTTGGAATGAGGATACCATGAGAGGGCATCAGGAGAAGTTGCGCGCTCAAGTCCAAGCATTGCAATTGTTGCTTCAAGTCTGTCAATGGTAGGAATGTACACATTCTGTTGTTATTCTTCACAAACTGACAAAAATCAGCCATTCATCAACCGAGCAAGTTCGGCTTCTCAGGAAAGCGACAACCCGACAAATCATAGGCAAAGTCGCTGATGATACCGCGACACTGAGATCCGGTCGGTTAAGCCGCGTAGCGACCGACACGGATGTCATATCGCAGAGCAGCAGTCAGCGGGCTATTAGCGATCGGATCTTTGATTTTGACGCGGCTATCATGGATTCGCCGGTATATCAACGGGCGTTGCAGCAATGGACAACCCCTAGTCTACCTCTGGAAACTCAGCAGTCTCAGCCGCAGTCAAGTCAACCGAGTATAAGCGTCACTCAAAGCTCCTTCACCGACGAGGGGTATAGCAGCTATCACTCTGGGGGATATAATACTGCTACGCTTTCCCCAGACCTTGCTCAACAGCAAGAGAACTTACTTGTCTTACCGAAAAGCCCATCTGCGCCTGTGCATACTAGGAGCGTATCTCAGGCGCAACTTCCTCAGCGACAGAATGTCGGTGGAATACGCAGAATTGTGTCCGATTCCAAAGCTCTGACCCGAGGGCAGTCATCCGGTTCCAAGCTAGAAAGATTCTCATCGTTCCTTGGACGCATCAATACCAGCAGTCGAAGAAGCCTGCGGGTATCGCCAGTAGGCTCGCAGAGTATACAGACTACGCTAAACACCCGGGGCCGAGGACACCGACTACAAGCAAACTTCCACTCAAGTATCGATCTCGCCAAAGATGGTGCATCGGTCTCTCCGCTTATCAAAGCCGCCCAAGCAGGCTCTCGAGACGAAGCAGAACGACTGATCGAGCTTGGCTTGGATATTGAAGTGCGACATGAACGATCAGGCAGGAATGCCCTGCTTGTCGCTTCGCACTGCGGTAAAGAGGCTGTGGTTGATCTGCTGATTCAATGTGGTGCTCGACTCGCCGTCACGGATGGGTCAGGCGAGACACCCCTCCATTTGGCTGCATCACGAGGCCACTGGGAAGTAATGGAATTACTGTTGATAGACCGAACTCTCATCGAAACCCCGAATCTCAAAGGGCGTACCGCATTGCGTGTAGCTGCGGACTGTGGACAACCGGATTCTGTACAAGTGCTACTCATGCACCACGCCCAGGTCAATGCCCGAGCCGAAAATCAAATGACAGCTCTCCATGCTGCAGCAAAGCGCGGAGACAGCGAAATTGTACAACTGCTCGTGGCTTATGGCGCTGACGTGGAAGCTAAGGATGGAATGATGATGACGGCGTTACACTACGCTTGCGAGGAAGGCCACCTTGACGCTATACGAATTTTTTTGGAACATCGAGCGAACATTGAGGCCCAAGGTCGAGACCGCAAAACGCCATTGATCTGTGCAGCTGAAGCCGGGCGCGCACAAGCAGTGGACTTCCTGCTCAAACGCAAAGCGTCTTCACGCAGTACAGACGATAGTGGAATGACGGCCCTCCACTGGGCTGCTTATAATGGTCATGAAGAGACCGTTAGGATCCTAAGCGAAAAGAAAGGGCTGCTAGATATGGTCAACAGTATAGGTCGAACGGCATTACATCTGGCGGTCATACAGTCACAGTTTGCTGTTGTGGAATTCTTGCAACGCAAAGGCATTCCTCTCGAAACGCGTTGCAAAACGGGTCTAACAGCTCTTCATTACGCATGCATGGCAGACAGTTTTGAGATCACAAGGTTACTACTCTTGACAGGCGCTGACGTTGAAGCGTCGGAGTCACAACATCAAGAGCGGCCTCTGCATATCGTTGCCTCTCGAGGCTCATTATTCCTGTTGGAATTACTCTGTGAAAAAGGAGCATCTCTAGATGCGCGCAACGGCATGGGTGATAGGCCCGTTTGTGTGGCTAGCCGGTTTGGCAATGTTGAGGTTGTCCGGAAACTACTCGATCGGGGATCACCACTGTCACTCAAGTTTGGCACTGGATTTCGAGAGGACTCGCCTTTGTGTCTGGCTGCTATGGGAGGTCATTTGCATGTAGCCTCGCTGTTATTATCACGTGGTGCATCTGTCTTGAAGAAGGATGAGGCTGGATGGCAGCCAATGCGCTATGCTGCGTACCATGGCCAACCTGAGCTCCTTCAGCTGTTATTATCAAGTGGCAAAATACCGGACGCAGATATTGCCGATATCATCAACATGCCAGACACAGTCGGGTTCTCTCCCGGCGTGCCTGAGGATCGGATGCACCAAGTGCATCAGCTCCTTAACCAAACACTCGGCCGAAGCCTTCAACGACCGAGCGTACCACCTCCATTGACTCAATATGGAGTCTCTCAAGGCGAGAGTATACGTGACTCACTGTCAAGCATACATACGCCTTCTCCTGCTCCAGATCTGCCATTTCCATCAGTATTTGAAGCGGATAGCTCGACTCCTTTCGAGCTTCCCGGGAGTTTGGATCAGGACGTTTCAAGTCCAGCCAGATCTGCTGATATCAGCCCACGGACTGCCACCCCGGAATCAAGACCATCGATCGATCAACCGCCCCTTCTGGCTAGTGACCGAGTAGCTGCACTTTTGAGAGAGTCTAGGGGCTCACCGCCCCTCAGACATCAGAACAGAAGACCGAATGGGACGAGGAGTCGAAGTCGATCACAACCAAAGGACACCCCACTAGTGTCCGCCACATTCACACCTATAGCATCTTCATCATTTATCTCACCACCGCAACATCAGTCAAGCTCTCATACACATCGGGCGATGGCATATCGGGTGAAAGATGAGGCGCCTTCAAACTTGAGGCCTGCTTCGAAACCGATACCACCCTCGGAACATCCAACCGAGGCAGAGCGAACTCCACGAACAATACCCGTGAAACCTCACGCAACATCCCGAGCTGGCTCTCGGGCTCGTACACACAAGCAAGATGCTTATGATGACTCTGATTCGGACTCGATATCCTCTGTATATACAGCACCTGAAGGTGAGGCTGGACCTGACACTTCTACAAACTTGGATCATCAGGGTGGCGTAGCGGGGCTTGCATAAGCGATCGCTAGCCTCTGGCTTTTCGTTCTGCGGTCACATCAAATAATTCTAACACGACTCATACGCTATATGAAATTCCTTCTGTGCAGCCTTCTTTTGTCTAAAACACGACGTTGTCTTCACCAGAAATAGATAGTATGAAGGTCAAGAGGAAGGTGTTTCGAAACGTGTTCCGCCACGGGTATTCAAAATGTCATTTCACTTGCTTATTCAATCCTTCTTCTAATATTAAAACAAACTACATGGATTCAATCGAACATAATTTCCGACAGGAACAAAGAACACGTGCTACATCCATTTTTGCATCACCTCCTTTTACATCACCAAAAGTCCTCATACCTATGACGTCAATTTGGTCTCCAACAAGATCCTCATCGCGGCGCAATATCATTCTAAAATAGGACAACTAGGGTAGAGTCATTAGCCGCAGGGGCACATGTGGCGATCTTCGGGGCCAAACTATCTACTTGCCCAATGAGGGTAAATGCTTGTAGCATGGCGCAGATGTGTACTTTAGGGGCCGCCGATCCCCCAGAAATCCTTCCAACCAACACAAAAGCACTGTTCCCTTAGGCCACCCATCCTCTTGGCTTACATGGCTAAGCCTTGCAGGTCCGGGACATGAGATTGTTTTTAAGAGATATCGTCCCACTGATTCAATAGTAATTTATGTTCAGTGGTCCACAACAAAATGCCGACCTACACGAGCTCAGTCTCAAATTCGAATGCCGCGGCGGCGGCCGTTGCAGAAAATCTTAAGAACAATCTCGCCATTGCTCAATTCAGTTTTGACATAATTGTTTGCATTGGGGCCTCGAGCAGTGCGATCTGGCTCTCATTAATCTGTCGACGGAATAAATATGATTTGAAGGCTCTGCCTATGAGGACCGTTCTGGGGTCTGTCAGTTCGGTTTTTCTGTGAGTGGCCACATCTTTGATGCATTCAAATAAGAGCAATTGAGAACATTACTAACCCAAGAGTCTTAATAGCTACGAAATATTCGGTCTTCCCTCTGAAGGCCAGAGCATCTCAAAGAACGCCAATTCATCCAAGGCCTATAGAGACTTTTACTACCCTGCAGCTATCATAGGCTCTTTCTTCCGGCATGCAACCATCTGTGCGCTATTTTATATCTTTTATACAATAATTCATGTCTGTCTTCAACTTTTGACAACTGAAAAAAAGCCAACCAGACGGATTAAGATTCTCCACTGGGCCATCATTGGAGTTATCGTGATCACTGCTATCATTGACTGGGCCTTTTTTATTCAGTCAATGCTGGCACAAAAGGCTCGGTCTACGGGTCACTCTACCGGGTCATTGGTCGGGATTGCAAATAGATTGCTTGATATGCAGCTAGCAGTCTCAATTATTCGATGGTTGCCTTCGATGGAAATTTTAGCTTGGGCTATTTATCTGTCCATCAAGTCCATCAAGAGTCGATCAAAGATAAGGGTGAGTATACACGGCTTCCTTCTCCTTTCAACGCCTGTCACTAACTACCTCGATTCTAGACACCCTCAATACTCCTCCTTTTTGGTAGTGTATTCTACTTCGCACTAATCATGATGTGGGCCATCTACTATATCAACCTCTTTGCGACCACAAATGTAGCAGCAACTGCCATCTCCGGCGTGGGCCTCACCCATACTATCTTTGTCTTCCTGATTTATTTCGGGATTCTGCTGTTCTGCGTGCGATGGGGTCTGGTCCGATGGGACGACCAAGAAAAAGACTTGGAACGAATTGCTCAACAAGGTGAAGGACAGAATGCTCCACCACTGCCAGAGATGGATGTCAGTCAGAAGCCTTCCTTTATCGCAGAGGCAGACTCATGGATGATATTGGAGGCTGGCGAGGCAAAGCCAATTGTGGAGGCAGATGGTTCAATGCCTGCCATCGAAGCTGATTCGAGAATGGTCATTAAAGACCAAACGGGACACCCTCCGCAATATGAAACACTTCCTCAGTTGGAAGGATCGGCCGAGCGTTGAGGTTTTGATGGCTCCCTATGTCATAAATGCAGCAATTATATGTACTGGACTATGATGATATCTCGTATCAAGCAAATATCATATTATACCCCTAATTGATGCGCTCTTCTGGACATACAAACAGTACCCAAAATCTAATACATGTTCGTACAATTCAACATACACTGTCGTTCATTAATCTTCAAGTTATTCAGCTTGCAATTGCAAATGGAATTTCAAGTATGTCACACCTTTTAGGCAAGCTTGAAGAAGGTCTTTTGATCCTTTCTCTAGGAGGTGTACTCCATATCAAGCCTTCTAGTACATTACAATGGCATTTATCAAGATGGAAAGCTACATAACCTAGGCCCATGGGGTGAGCCCAAAGACATGTGAGGGCGTCAGCCTGATACTGTCACTTCCAAGTTCAATACCCTGCCTAATCTGAGGCATCTTATCAAATGTAGAAGTCGTACCTACCTTTTCGGGGTCCTGAATAGCTGCGAGTTTGCCTACTGTCTTTTTTTTATAAAAGCCTCCCCGACCACGTCCACTTCTTCTTCTTCGCTTCTCCTCTCCCCTCTCACCATCAAAATCCCTGAAAAACGACCACTAATATGTCGTTTTTGTTTGGAGAGCACGTCGTGTCGGTTGACGACGAGTTCTTCTGTCGTCTCTGCCAAGTCCAGTTCCCCTCATACGACGCCATCTACTCGCACTGCCAGAACAGCCCGCACCATTCTTGGTGCCAGGAGTGTGAGATGGTGTTCCCTGACGAGGCTGATCTCATGGAACACCTGACGGACGAGGAGTTCCACCACTTCTGTCCGGACTGTATGAATGGGGTCGATTACCCCGATGAAGAGAGCCTCAGCGCTCATCGTGCGGCGGCACACTTCAAGTGCCAAGAGTGCGGCCTCACCCTGGCCTCGGAGAGGAGCTTGAACACGCACCTCATCTACGAGCATGCCGCTTGTGAGGTCTGCCTCGATGTCTTCTTGGACATGGAAGAGTGCCACCAGGTAAGTTTTACCCTCATTCTTGTATTTGATAACTGAAATCAGACTAAAACATAATCATCAGCACATGAGAACCCACCCGCACAGCAAGTATCACTGTCCGTGGTGCGACAACGTCGCTGAGACCTTCTCGGCTATCATCCGCCACCTCGAGTCGAGCCGCGAGTGCGGAGGTCATATTCAAGTTCTGCGACTCGTCAAGGCAACCCCTCACCTCCGGGATTTCTACATCCACTCCGGCTCTGGCTTCGACTTCTACTGCAAGAGTTGCTTGCTCCGTTGGTCGTCCCTCAGCGAACTTGCTCTGCACCTTGAGATCACCGACGACTGCAAGTGGCTCCTGGGCCCAGATGAGGCATTCTCCTACTTGCGTGAATTCCTCGGCCGCCGGCCCGAGCAGGATGAGCGGTCCTCCTCGCCTCCTCCCTGGCTCTCACCCGACTACGTGATGCACTAGCTGGGCATTCTCAGAATCATACAGCGCAGACGCCTCTTCCACCGCGCCATGCGGATTCTCCTCTCCTCTCCTCTCTCTCCTTTCTTCTTTCTCCTTTCTCTTTTCTCTTTTCTCTCCACTCTTCCTTTCTCTCTTCTCCTCTCTTCTTTTCTGTTCTTCTCTGACAGCACGGGCTGGGAGATTTGTTTCATGTTTATGGGGGCCAGAATGAGTGGATATGCGGGATCTTTCTATCTTCTTTGTTTTTTTGTTTGAATCTTCACATTTCGTCTCATGTATGTTAGATTAGACCAATCCCGCAATCAAAGAGATGAGCCCCCCAAAGATCTATCTTAAGTTACTATTCCAGTCATCTAGTCACTCTTGTAGCGTACATCGCGGGGTGTGGATGTGGACGAGCAGGGTCGTTGTTCGAAGGAGTTAGGGCTAGGAAGTGGCAATTAGTGCGTGCATATGAGAGTATGATCCGTTCGTAGGGCGGTGAGGCTCAAATGATCACTATTGCCGGTGATATTCCCGAAAATCTGGGCAGTGTATTGGCGCTGCGAGGATGGCGGTGTAGCTGTGGAGACACCGCCTACCAATTACAGGCCTGTCATGCCTCAGGCACAAATATATCACCAGTTTCCACGCTCCACGCACCAAAGCCCCAACCCCCGCGATCTATGCAGTCGATCTCGTTTTTGCTCAGAACGGTCAGTCAAATCCATTTAATGCATACATTTTGCTGATTTAATTGTTCTCTAGGCACTGAATAGCTCCCACGCCCTCTGTATCCTGGCCTTTACTCTCGTCGTCACTTTCGATCAAGTTTTCACCCTCGGGACCGCTTCAAAACAACAACTCGCATGCCCTTCGATGGCAAACCGCAAAGATGGATAACTCGAGGATTTCACATTTATTCCACGAAATGTGTTCACAGTCCGATCAACCATCACCGTGGTGTCGGGACTACATCTTGTGTGGGAATCAAGTGGCTGCGTCACTCGCGCGTCTGTCCTCACGCTGGTCGCATCAAGCATCACAACCTTGATCTTCTTCAACTCAATTTGACTCGCCATGGAACTCTTCAAATCCAAAGAAATGAAAATCTACCCGGTGCGCACTTCTGGTGCGTCCTACAAGATAGCCAACGGGATCCGAGTCTGTGTAAGGCAGCACAACAGCGGTACGGTTAAATCATGGCCGAAATACATATTCTGAAGCACTGAACCCATCGGTTATTTAGGCTGCTGATGATCGATTTCCGACTTCAAAAGTCTAGCGCTAATTAACACGATTTGTCAGTGGACGGCTCGCTCTCCCGAGCCCTGACTACAACCTTAAGGCAAGCCACAGGGTCTGGATTCGGTTAGACCCTACCTAACAAATCGGACACGGAACTTTCGTGACTTGAGCCGCAAACTTCTTGGTCGACTACAAATTACATCTCTTTTTTCAAGTCGCCCCAATGCACAATTTCTCTCCGCTATTTGCTCCATGCGCAGCTAAACGCTTCTACCATTCTCAGGTCCACGGTTGCAGCTTTCAGTGCCTAGTGCAGCACAGTCCTTCTGCTCCTGCCTCGTTGCCCACTCCGCAACCCTTGATTTTGCGGAGATAATGGGAACATCCGAGTGCTACTGTGCCCTATGCAAGGGCCCTCTGAGTGCTACTTTTGTTTCGCTAGGTTCCACCTCACGAGGTCATCTGAACCGACGGCGCAGAAAAGTCTCAAGACATCGTCAGGCGAAAGAGGCCGGTCAAGAGTTCGACTTGGCCGCAAGTGATTCAGAGCACGAGTCAGATCATTACTCGGACGACGAAAAACTCAATCCTCTTTTAGGGGCTGCTTTTGAGGAGTCCCGCTATGACCCTCATCTTGTTTCCGAGGAAAGAATCGAGTGGCTTGACGAGTACCAGGCACTCGGCTTGAATCTTGGCGCGGTTGGGGGTGCTAAGTTTGTCCTGATTTGATTGCTCTACTAAGACGAAGGATGTCTACTTATTTAAACATTCATATAGGGCTTTCATCTCTGGTCAAGCGTGTGATAACGGTATGGTAAGTCTGACCAACTCCTACAGTGGCTTTCCTCAAGCGAAATCTGATACGTGTCTAGACCCAGGTGGACGTTCAACAGGGTGAAGGTAAATGGGCACCAACTGTCTTATATAGTCAAGTGACGAGATTAACGTGAGGAATAGATCCAAATCAGCCACCTGTAGCTGAGAGATCAAGATTTAATTGGTGTGCTGTGTCCTGCCAGAAGAAGTTGATCTAGTACTTTCCACTGACAAGCCCTAGTTATGACTCATGGGATGACGCTGGGATCGCATTTCCTTTCCATACACAATGTATGGTTGTTCTCAAAAAAGCACACAAATGGTTCTGTGCCCTGCATCGTATAGATGAGGAGAGGTAGGCCATGCCCGGAAACAAGCTCAGCTTTAAAGTCTCAAAATTGACCCACAAGATTCTTTCTGGGTCTGAGACGATCTTGGGCATCACAGGGTCTGAATTTTACTAAACTACTTTTGATGGACTCGCAGGCTCGATTTAGATACCCTGTACTATACTTGTATGCTCCACGGGGATGGCGGGTATTTGAAGTTGAACTACGGGGCTATCTCTCTAGACACTACGATGCAAGGGTGGGACTGCCTACCGGGGGAGGAGGTATGAGGCACTTTGCCAATATCCCCGTAAACACCACTGAGTATTGATAGTTCGCTGTGATCGACCCTTTCGAATCACTGCCACTCGATTCCCTGCTTACCGCCGAGCAGAATGTTGTTCCATTCCGCGACAGGGCACCTGGAATTGATCCATTTCAGCGCCTTCCTATCGAGATCGTACATATGATCTGCCAATATTTGGAAGATGACTTACGGGCGTTTCTCACGGCATCGCCCACGGTGTATTTCCTTACGCAAGATTCGGCATTTTGGAAGTCTCTTTGCATGTTACGCTTGGGGTGGGCTTGGGAGGTGTGGGAAGGCCAGGATACTGGAGTGCAGGACCATACAAAGATGGATTATCGAAGAATTTACCTTCTCCTTGAAAAGTACACATCGAAGCCGTTTGGGTTGACAGTGTCGATGAGACCTTGGATGGGGATCATGAACCGAAGGCGCATTTGGAATGCTTGTGTTGAGCTTTTGGAATACTATTCCGAGGGCAGGACTCCAGGCGACAATCCCTGGTCTCGAGGACTTCCCTATTGGTTGAAAAACTGGGAACCAAATTTACCTGATAATACTTCAGGCGTGGCTACTTTCTTGGGTACTTTCTATCGACCTAGATCGAGCGGTTGAAATGTGACATGACTCTCTAATAAGGGGACATCTCATAACACTGAATTTCGATCGCTCTCCGCGCATATTGTTGTCCACATCACGTACCGTCTAGGGCTAGCACCCCGAGTCTGCCTGATATGGGCTGGAATAAAGAAGTACTCCGTATAGCTAGCTATCTAGTTACTCGGTTAGATATTGAGTGTCAGTAAGTACCTAAATCAGAGACTATGATCACTCAGCGATCTCTAAGCAAGTTTGCTTAGCGGTGATCACTGAATCATTACCAATCGATCCCTGAGCATCCATGATCAATCAATGAGTAATTACATGACTATACTAACCAGACAACTAAGCATGAGCCTAATCTTAGACCGGGAAAGCACCCCCCGGCAAACATTATCCTGTGTGTACAGATGCAATTCCTCTAATTGTGTTAGCCGTTGCAGCGTATACCATGAATTAGGAAAATAAAGGCGAACCGCTTCGAGCTACCAGGCAAGAAGCCATCCATGTTCCTAGTCCATTCTATTAACAACCCATGAATGTTACTATATGCTGTGTGCCCCCATGCGTTTATTGTTCCTGATGTTTCGCTTTCGGCCCCCGGCCCCCAACTCCAAGGCCCAAGCAACTCTGTGCAAGGGTACAACGTGGGTTTCTTATTTCTTATTTTTATTTATAGAAACTAACTTACGGGCCGGCGCGAAAGAACTGAACATGATATGCTCTTTCTATTCATGGTTAGGTTAGTTAAAGTGTTCTACGGTCGAATGCAAGGTTGGAGTGTGGTGTTTCTATTTAGATCAATCCATTAATGGATCCGGTTGACCGTTGTACTACGGCCGGTCGGCGGGATGAATGAGTAGGCTTTCACCGGTACGCAATATGTAGTCCTTGGTGATCTAGTGACTTTATCTGGCTAGCAGATAACTAATTAACGGTTGTATACCTTCTAGCCCAGCGACCACTAAACTACCAGAACTACGTGGGGCTATTCTTAGAAAGCTGACACCATTTCCCGCCTCAAAATGCCCACAAAAAACGGTTCTACAAAGGACAATAGACTCCAATACTACCTTCAATACTTACCATTCCACAAGGAATTAATCAAATACCCCAAGTGGTCCCCGACCATAACTAATCTAACGATTCATCCTATCAGCCCCAATCCTAGTAAGATTCGTAATGAGCCTCAGGCCCAGTCTCAACCTCAAACACGCACCCGCAGCGCGACCGTCATAGTATTGTCTTCTTCAGCTGAATACCCCACTATCCCCTCGTCGACTCATCGACTAATCAACCACTCACCTAAGCCGGTCCTTGTCCACCACAGGCTGCCAAGGGCACGGTGACATTTGTCATTGACCATCTTAGGCTAGGGCGTGCTAAGCCGGTAGATAGTGGCTCAGGTAGTGGACATTTGTGGCTTCGTCGATGGTCCTTGTGGCTAGCAGGGGGGCTTATAGCTGGAATCGTAGCTGATAACTGGATGATGTGCATTCAGTATCCTTACGTCCTTACATCACGCCGTTTAGCTCGTGAAGAGTATGAGTCGGCCCTGACTCAGACATGCACGCCGCGGCGGAGGGGGCCCAATATTAGACATTTTTTTATTCTGGGTTTCTCAAGCTGCTTCGGGCAGTTTCTAGGCTTTTCGTCCAGAATATTACTCGATTTGGAATTTGGGGGCTCCGGATTTGCTAAGAGATGGTGCGGATTATTGGCGCTGGTGGATGATGAGCTCAGGCAGACATCGCGCTGCCTTTCAGGTGATGCTGTGTTTGGGATTTTTGGGGGTTATTTTTCGGACTTTCTAGGAATTGTCAGAGGCTATAGGTGGTGGATTGTCTTATTGGAACTTCTTATAAATAAGGTCGTCGATCATGGCGATCAGACGGTTTTCTTTTTTTCTACATCACTGACCAGAACATCTATTTCAATCTTCATACTTTCATCTATTCAAACACTATCATACATATACTTTGCAGTTCACTGATCAATCACTCCAACCGATTGCCTTCAATTGATCATCTACCACGTGTGATCATCCATTACCTCCATCCATCAATACCGTCTCTATCTAGACCTCAAGACATCGTAAACACCTTCACAATGGGCCGCGGCGGATACAACGGACCTGCCAACGACGCAGACGAGTCGGATGAGCAACGCTTTACCAACTGAATGCCAGTCCATGTCCAATGAATCGGATTCAGACGGACATTATCATCATCATAACTCCCCACTCAATGGCACACAATGGACACGAGCACGAGCGCCCAGCAAGGACTGGGACCTGACTTGAAACAACATCGCCACTCCAAGTTGCAAGGGTTCCACGCGGTCTTCGCTTCCGAATATCCGGGATACGAGATCTCGTATCCCCACGCATGGATACCGTGATTATCGGCATCACTTGCCAACGCAGAATCTACAACAGTTGTTAGTCGCACCATTCAGTGATACACTGGAAGAAGGAACACCGGGGAAATCTACTTGAGGGGGACTCACTTCTCAAAGACCACGCCGAGCACATCTTCAACATCCCCGCTCTCGCCTTTGCCGGTAATCTTGGCCAGCATATCGGCGGCAAAACGTAAGTGCTCAGCGGCGGTCACGATATCGATTTCAACATCGATAGAGACGGGGTCACGGTCGAGAGAGTCGGGAGGAGTATTGGGGATAGCGGCGGTCGTCTGATATAGGAAATCGTTCAAGTGGTCGAGACATTTTTGTAGATTCGAGCTTTGTCGATGTGTGACGCCTAGTGAATCTTCCCAATACGATTTATCATATTGACCACTTTCATCTCCATCCGTACCGAGCGGCGAGGCGATCTGCTCAAAGGTCGAGATGAGCCCACGTAGGAATGCCTGTAGATTGCCTGGGTCCGTCTGCTTTAGACCCTGGTTACCAAGAGAAGACAGCGACCCGCGCTGCGCTTCATTGCAGGATATAGCAAAGACCCGGTCTGCTGGAACAGCAGGAAAGACCTCACGAATATTCTTCTCCAGAGCTTGCGGCAGCGAATCCCCTCTCCCTTCGGCTCGTAACTTGTCACATTTGTTAACAGCAACAACGAGGCATTTCCCAGCCTCCACACAGTCATTCACGGCGTCCAAGACCTCAGGTTCCACAGACAACCGCACCTCCCCGCCACTATCTTCCAACGAAACAACCACGACAACCACATCAGATTCAAGAGCCCTCTCCCTAGCCCTCCGAATCCCCTCCTTCTCAACAGCACCAATCGCAACCTTCGCCCCCGACCCGTCACCCTCAGCACGAATCCCAGCCATATCACCAAGTTTGCAATACCACCCCCCAAGATCAACACCAACATCCACGATATCTCGAGTAGTGCCCTCCTCCGTACTAACAATAGCAGCTTCCTTCCCAACAACCCGATTCAACAAGGAACTCTTTCCAGCATTCGGTGCACCGAGCAGGGCAACCCGAATCCCACTCCGCAATAACTCGCCCTTACTAGCATTCTGCACATGAAATCCAATCTGCACCGCTAGCGCACGCACCTGTCCCGCAACAGAGGCAACAAGTTCCTCGGTGGATTCGTCGAAATGCTGGTCCTCAGAGAAATCAATCAACGCCTCCAGCTCGCCGCGCGCATACAGCAACGTCTGCCGCCAAAGTTCGTACCGCTTTAGCAACGCATCGCTTGCGCCTCGCACAGCTAGACGCCGCTGCTGCTCTGTATCTGCGGAGAGGGTATCGCCTAGGGCTTCGATTTGCGGAAGACCCAGGCGGTCATTCATAAAGGCGCGGCGGGTAAACTCGCCGGGCTCGGCGTACCGGACTACAGCGTCGGCTTGATGCGTGCACTCTATAGCAGATAACACTGCCTTGACAATCGCAGGTCCACCGTGTATATGTAATTCCAGTACGTCCTCGCCGGTGACGGTCTTCGGGCCGGGGAAGTAGAGGACCAGGGCGCCTGCGTCTAGGACGGTGTATGAGGAGGGCGGGTGCGAGGGGTCGTATAATGTGCGTAGCGCCGCAAAGCGTGGTTTCGGCAGGGGCTTGTTAGGACATAGGGACTGGTATATCTAGAAGGAGGGCGTTATCAGTATACGCAGCGGGAAATCGGACCGAGCTTGAATGAAGATGCGTACCGAGGCACATGCTGGACCCGATATTCGTACGACAGCAATTGCTGCCCGGCCTGGTGCTGTAGATAGTGCATAAATTGTAGAGTCGGCATCTAGCATGAACCGTCTCTGTTGAGAAGATGAGAAGCTCCGGATGTTGCTGGGAGGTCGATGCGGAGCTTGTGCGGAGATTGGGGCATGGCTCCAGAATGGGCATTCACCTAGCCCCGGTATCCTTGGGTGTAATTGTTTGCATGATGGGCGGAAGGGAGAAACCCAACGCAAGACTCGAGGGCGAGACGCTCGCATGCAGATAGCTGGGCGTGGTGCGGAGCTGCGCGAAGGTTGATCAACCTTGTCGGCGTAGATGATGCGACAAGGATCGGGTCACGTGAGTCAGTTGTATATGGCAGTTCTATGGAAGATCAACCACGGTGGTTGTCACTGGATGACAGCAATAAGGCCATAAATATAGAACTGAAGGAGACTTTAGGGAAATAGTTATCATTGCACTCAGAAACACTTTCTAAAGGAGCTTCTACGAGACACGGCGAAACCACCAGATAATGAACTATGAGCATAATCATCTCAATTGTCTCTATGTACAACGACATCATCCCCCAATCCGAAAATACACAAATATAAGCCATTGACAGTACACAGTCCCACCACGACCCAGCACTCCCTCGTACACTCAAATACCCACCTCAATACAAGATAAACCCCCCAAGAAAAGATACATCGAAAAAGTATACAATTCGATGCCCAACACGCCCAACCACAGACAGTATACACAGACACCGCCGTGTCCGGAGACGCATATGACGCGGCTTTTAGAAGGAGAATTATGTACAAGGAGATAGAGAGAAAGAGAGGCTCAGGAAGGGGAAAGAGATCAGACCACACAAGCCCCAGCCTAGGAGGGTGCAAATCCGAATGCGAATGTTAAAAAAAATGCACCCTCGACCAAACCCAAAAATAGCACGCGAAAGGGACGAAAAGGGGGTGATAGAAAAGATGAAATGAGATAAAGAAAGAGGAAAGTCACAATTAACAGGACGATGGTATCATGACACCATGCTTTGCTCATCACGGATAAGTGAAATGGGGAGATAGACAGGGACAAGGAAAAAGGGAAAGAAAGTTCGGAGCTCGGAGGTAGCGGTTGGTAGGGTGGGAGAATTGAGGTGAAAGAAGGGAGGAGGCGGGATCGGGTATGATATTATACAGGTCGAAGGTCGAGGGTCGAGGGCTGTGATGAGGTATGTGGGTGTGTGCGGTTTTGATGCAAGAGAGACAATGTAAAGGAAGGAGTAAAGGACATTCCGAGACGGCATCAAGGAGAAATCTATCAGACATTAGATTATGGTTTGGCCGGGCGAGTATGATGAGTATGTGAGACAGTCAGGTGGGTAGAGTCTGATCTCAATCCGACAATTCGATCGGATGGTTGGCCGAGGATCCATCGGCTGTTGGTTCTTGTTCAGACGGACCATCGTCATGCTGTTCCGAGACCACAATCTCAGGTGGCACCGAGGGATTGAAATCATCTGGGATGGGGCTTGGGAGCGGGTCATCGCCGCCAGCGACAGAGCCCGCTTGTGATGGTGACGTCGGTTCCTGAACGGTTGCGAGACCTGAACCATCCGCGCTATCTTTGCTCCCGCTCGTTGCACCATTCCGTCGTCTCATGCGACGTTGACGACGCTCTTCATCAGCGCTTTCTCGTCGGCGACGTTGTCGATCCCCGTTTGCGTCAGAGTTACTCCTCAAGCCCAGAAGCATACTGGCAGCGCGGTCAGCAACGTCCTCGCCTTCCGAGATCTGAGCCTCTTTAGCGCCGTCTTCACCTTCGGCGGGAATAGGCGGGCTTAGAAGGCCATTCTCGTCCGTTTGGGCATTGCCATCAGCAGCTTGGTCTGACCCTTCGCCTCCCTCGGCTCCCGAGAGATCGGGCGGCTTTTGCCCGGAAGCAACGCGCACTTGATGACGCTCCTTGAGACGAGCACGACGGCGACGATCTCGCACGTCCTTGGTCTGAGGCGCAGCGGCACGCAGCTTCTCGAGCAGCGAGTCCATGGCTCCGCTGGTGGCAGGCGAATTAGGTGCTTCGGTGGCGGCACCATTGGCAAGGTTGACATTGATCCGCTTGCGAGCCAGAGAAGCCTCCGTGCGCTTCCTGGACTCTTCCAAGCCGATATTCTTCTCGCGAGATTTCTACAAATGAGACGAATTAGCAATCTGTACATCATCAGGACATTTTCATCGTTTCGACTAACCTTCCATTCCATCAAGAACGAAGCCAACTTCGCAAAGAAGTCTCGCCGGGCATTCTCGTCGGCATTGTCTTCGCCGTAGAAGACCATGATATCATCATAAGACTTGACCATCTCATCCAGGTACAGCTGCAACTGCTCAGCCTTGCGACGAGCATCCTTCATGCTCCGCTGAACAATCTGGCTAACACGATCCTGAGGGTGGAACTTCTTCGGATCGCTGAGATTACCCGCATCCAAGCTAGCCTGGACATTCTTGATGTTGCTGATGTATTTGATGGAATCAGTGCGCAGCTGGTCAACGCTGACCTTCTGCAGTCCGACCACGCCTCCAATCTCCTCACTGAAACCTTCCCATTCGGGGTACTGGTTGCGCACGATACGCTCGACAAGATCGGCAAAGGTAGTCTCGTTCTTGTCGTCCTTGACCATACCCAGACGCGCGAGTGAGCTCAGCTTGAAACCTTGCGCTTGCTTGTTGGAATCGTTCATGAAGTTACCGATATCCAAAATCAAACCGAGGACGTTCATCAGGGAAACAGAGTCACGCAGGGACTCGCTGACCCGGACAACCTCCTGCAGTCGGGTAGAAATGTACTCATACTCATGCTCAAAGGAGCGCGTCAAAGCAAGAGCTCTCATACGAGCCTTCCAGTAATGATTCAGCTCAAAGGCAGTAGACAGATAAATCTGATCTTCACGCGTAAGTTCAGTCGGATCTTGCTCGCGCTCCGAGCTAGCCGCACCAGGAACAGTCCAATCACGACTATACGGGGCCATCAACTTGGCGACATTCTCCGGGATCGAGCACATCTCATCTCTTTGCAAGAAGTCCATAACGACCATGTTATCCAAAATCTCCGTGTCACAGTGAATAATCATACGCGTAACATCATCAGCCGGGAACTGAGAGAATTTGGAAAGGGCGATCTGGAAATTCTTCGACAGATCATTAGAAATAATCTGCTTCTTGTCCTTGCGTTGCTTGGCTGCGGTGCTTGCTCCAAAGATTTTAGTTTCCTTGGCCATGAACAGGCGCTCGACTTCATCAAGGACACCCTTCTTGGCTAGGTCGGTATACTTCTGCTCCTTCTCTTGTTGAGTCGGGGCATGGGCAGCCCAAACGGTTACCTGTGGAGTATCAACCTTGTCCCAATGCAGAGCCTTGAGCTTCTTCTTAGGTCGGATAGAAGGCATGCCAGTGATCGAAGACGACATATCGTCTTGAACCATATATGTGGGTCTCCAGCCGGCGCCCAAAGGAGCGCTGGGAGGCGGGGGAGGGGGAGGAGCAAAGCCACCACTCGCTCCAGGCATCGGTGGAGGAGGCGGGGGTGGAAGTCCGATGCCACCACCAGGAGGCGGCGGAGGGGGAATGCCAATCTTTCCACCAGGAGGGGGAGGTGGTGGAGGAGGACCAGGGATACCCTTGACACCACCAGGCGGAGGCGGAGGAGGAATAGCGAGTTTTCCGCCTGGGGGAGGAGGAGGGGGAGGAACAATAGCCTTGGCACCACCAGGGGGTGGAGGAGGAGGGACAACGAGTTTCCCGCCCGGTGGAGGCGGAGGGGGAGGGGGAGGCATTGCTTTTTGATCTGCCTCGGACTTCTGTTCGGCCTCGGACACCTCCGCTGTAGGAGTAACATCGCCAACATCTTCAGGCTTGGTGGACTCGTCCGCGGCCACAGCAGCAGCAGCATCCGAATCGTCATCGTACTTAGGCACCTTGGAAGCAAGTTCACCAAGCAGACCAGTAGCCTGGGCAGGGTTCATGCGTGGACGCTGGTACTCAATCAAGCGAGGCTTCTCGTACACAGCCTCTTCATCCTCATCAACGGGTGACATGGGCAGACCATCAGGGCCTTGGCCCATTTCAGGTACATGGCTACGCTTCCGGTAGACAGAACCCAGGGAACCAGGGTCCAGGTTGCGACGAGTAGACTCGGCGAATTCCTCGCTATCATCAACATCTCCTTCCATCCTCTCACGCAACTCACGAAGACGATCAGAAGGACCATGCTGGCCCCAGACCTTGCCCTCCAGCTTGAACTGAGTCTTAGTCCGCTCAAGCTGGCGCTCAAGGCGTTCCATGAGGCGCTCACGATCCATAATGCCCGGCAATTGAGACGGATCAGTAGGTTCGGCATCAGATCCATTAGCCTGCTTCCTAGCATTCGACGCAGCAATATCCTGGGCATCACGAAGCATGAGGTACAGCTCACGGGTCTCCAATTCATTGCGCTGCAACTCTTGAGCACGTAACCGCTGGACTTCAGCGACCTCGGCCTTGAAAGTTTCGTTTTGGCGGCCCTGAAGCTCGATAATGCCGGCCTGCTCGTCGATCTGCTTCTGAAGTTTCTTGACTAGACCCTCAGCACCAAGTTCCACCTGGGCTTTCATCTCATCACGCTCTGCAATGGCAGCCTCGGCGATCTGGCGCGCCTCCAGGGCTTCATCATACACTCGCCTAGCCTCGGCATCGGTATGAAGACGATCCAACAGGCTCTGCACAGTAAAGTTCAAGCCCTGACGAAGATCCAGATCGGGCAATCTCCGATCCATAGCAACGTAACTCATCATCGCATCAACAAGCTGGAACATGCGCAGACCCTCTTCGCCGGCATTCTCCCGAATCAACAGCATATGCTGCATAGCCGAAAGGAAATAATCGTGGGAACGAGTACCCTGAATCTTAACAGCGATTGCATCCGCAATCTGAAGGGGATCACTCATATCCTTGACCTCGCCCTCGACACTATCCTTCATACTACTGCCCTCGCGCTGAAGCAGATCCTCATAATCGATAGCCTCATTTTCGCGGAACCGCTCAATCTGCTTGTCAATGACCTCATACTGGAAGCCCTCCATCTTCGTGAGCAGCCGCTTGACACCACACGAGATGAATTGAGCGCGGATATGGCATCGCAGCTGGAGGTCATTCTCGGCACCATCGACAAGCATGTTGATCAGAATCATTGTCGAGACGGCATATTCCATCAACAGATTCTCCATGCCAATGCCACCGCTGCGGTACTCCTCACTGGCACCGACTAAACTGCCCATCTTGCCACGGCCATCAATGGTGACCTCGGTGATACGCATCCATGCATCGAAGCGGCCGGTTTCATTATGGTCATGTTTGACCTTGTCCATGGCCTGGAGGACCTTTTGGTGGCCTTGGCCTTCGGCCCAGTGGCACAGGAATGTGAGGACCTCGCTGACGAGTTTCCGGGTCTGGAGACGCGGGGATGAAAGGGAGTTGACGAGGGCGACCAGAACACCTTGGTGTTCAAGTGCATCGTCTGCACCATACTTGTTGTTCATGAGACCCTTCAAACACTTGGCGATGTCGTATTCACGATCCAAATCCTTGTCACCCGATGGCGGAGCGGGGACAGGACCAGAAGCTTTGCGCCGATTGATCTTTTGGAGAACATTCGTAAGGGCAACCTGACCCTGAGCTTCGACGAAAGCTTTCACCCAACTATATTCAAAATGAGCATCCCGTTGCGAAAACAGAACAGAGCATATATCAGTTCAACTTACCTGATGGGCTGCGTCCGTAGACTGACACTCAGACTAGCCAGTTGCTTGGAAGTAATCGTGTCATCCATGACTTTCTTCACATACCACTCCGGGCTTCCTTCCTCGTCAGCGCGCTCTAGCAGGCCCGAGATTCCATCATGCCCATGCGTCTGGCGAGCGTTCTGTCTACGTTTCTGCTCTCCCTGCAACTCCGTCAACCGATCCTGGTGAACCAATGTCCACTTCTTGGAAGCCGGATATGAGAGCATCTGCCGCTTCGCCTGCTCAGGAAGATTCTGCCACCCACGCTTCTGCATCAATTCCAAGAATAACTGATCCACAACCCGGTCATCCCTGGGACGGGTCAGGTAGTTATCCGGTGGGCGAGGCACTGCAGCGGGTATGGGCTGGTGTGAGGCTGCGGCGTTTGAAAGACGACCAGAACTGCTGGTGGGAAAGACAGTATTGCGGTCACTCGAGTGGGAGGGGGTGAGGGTTCGGGAGGAGCCGTCTGCGGAGAAGTAGTTCGAGCCACGGGTGTTGGAGGAATGCGATGAATATAAACTGGTCTGATCAAGTGATGTACGAGAATTGGAAGATGAGTCTATCGAGTGATTCGCGGCGGAGCTACCGGGGCGACCCCATTGTTGGTATCGCGTCCCCCGGTCTCCCGAGGTACTGCTGGTCATGGTCATGCCAGAGGTGTGAGGGGGTGGGCGGGGGCCGGAGGGATGTGAAGCGTATCCGTTTGGCGCAGAGGAAGACGTCCAGGTGGGATACTGATGGTAATCACCGCCGGTCTTGCCAAGGTTGTTTGGTGCGGGTTCATGGCGGGAGGAGGAGTCAGGGCGGGACATGCTGTCGATCGGGATAGGTGTTCTCGTGTCCGAGGGCATACTGTCGTAGGGAATGGATGTGATAACACCAGCCATGGGGGCGAGGCTAGCTGTGTCTATGTCTCCAGACATATCGACCGATTGGATTGACGAGCGCTTTGAGTATCGGGATGATCGGGAACCGGCCACACTGCCAGGCGGCGCCAGGCTGTCGTAGGAACCCCCATACCCATCCGATCGCTCATCCGCCGGCCTCTCCTTGTACAATTTCCTCCCAAAAAAGGACTTCCCAGCGGACGTTTGCCTGGACTTGTCGGCGGGCGGGCCGGTGGGCATTTTGGCGCGGGTTCACTCTCCTCTCACCCTCTGTCGCTCTCTCTCTCATTCACTTTCGCTATGAGCTGGCAGGATGCAGCATAAAGAAGCCAACAGCCCTCCGTCGCGTGGTGAGACACGGTGAAAGGGAAGTTCAAAGGGTTGAATCACAGGGCTGTAGTGTAGCGGGGTCGATCGCTATAGATCTGGAGGTCACAAGCGATAACATTCACAAATTGTCGAAAGTCTGTTTTTGTCCCTCCCTGGCTGAGTTAGTTTAGTATACCCGCTTTTGTTGCTACGGCGGAGCCGCCGCGCGCTGGGGAGGGGTGTGGCAGCTGGCGGGCGCTCCAAAAACACATGGGAATAAAGAGACTTACCGCACAAAGAAATGAACGACAAGTAAGAAAATCAAATTATGGAAAATATGAAACGATCGGAAAATAGGTGCAATATGCAAGTCCCGGCGAGTCCTGACGCCAGGGTCGATCGAAAGCACGGGCGTTTGGATCCCAAAGTGCCTGATTATTGATTAGGGGGCTGCCAAACTGCCAAACTGGTCCGGAGAAACTCCCCGACCGGGGAGCACGTGATTATGATAGGAGAGAAAGGTCGGGGGTCATGTGACTCTCTATCGTTGAGATCGGCCTTGCCCATGGGGTAAGCCAACTACGTACATACTTGTTTCTTCTTAATTGATTTAACGGGTTGTGTGGGGGAAACTTGGACTGGACTGGAATGAGCTTGCAAACCTATAAAAAGGAAAGAAGAATTCGATTACTTCAACTTCCAAGGAGTCTCTCCTTGTCCTGTCAGGGGCTGAATTCCATTCCCGACTCCAGGGCCCCCAATCTACAAACCTCCGTTGCCGAACAGCCCGACTATAAACAGAACTCACGATCCACCGCTGACAAGCGGACCTAACACGACCACACACCCACTCGGTCAGAGGACCATACCTCCGAGAATCTACACATCAAAATGGGCTCCTCATTGAATTTCGCAAAGGTCCGCTCATACCAACCCCTTGCCCTCACCAGGCATCCACCACCATCCAATCCAATCCACGATTCCCCATAACACTACTACCCTCCAATCCAACTAACACCACCAACCCAACCAGACAATCCTAATCCCCGCCTCCATCGCGCTTACAGTCTACCTCCTCTTCTCCCTCCTCATAATCCCCTTCTTCCGCCGCTACCACCAACGCTACTCCCAATACCTTCCCATGCACACCATCTCGGCGCACACGCTCTCCCTGCGCGACCGCATAGCCGACGCCACAATGCGCTTCTTCCTCCCGTCATCATGGCGCCGAGATCGACATCCGCACGTGGCCGATAACGATAATATCAGCATCGACGAGGAAGAGGGCGAGCTCATGGTGGGCATGGATATGGATGCAAGGAGGAGGGAGGCGTTGGAGAGGAGGCGGGCGCCGGAGACGGAGGGGAGGTTGAGTCGGGAACTTGAGGAGGGGTTTATGGATGAGAGTGATGAGGAGGAGATTGTTGTGAGGGGGGTTTTGGGGACGAGGCGGTGATGGTGATGGTGACGTTCGTGGTGGTTGTCATTATGGGATACGGTCATGGGTGGCGTTTTTGTTTTTTGAAGCGTTTCCTGGCATAAACAAGAGCTTTCGGTTCCCTGATTTCAAGTCATTCTTCTTTCTTTCGAATTTCTCGAGTGTGGTAGAAGATAGTGTCTGTGCTACTACACTTGGTCCTCTTCTGATAGATGGTCATGTCCCCCTCATAGAAGAACGAGACACCGGCTTTATCAAATCACCATTTTAGATTTGGAGTATCGACTTTTACAAATGCAGAAAGTGACAGCAAACCCAATTTTCCCCTGATCGCTGGAGAACTCGGTACTGTACCATCCACAAACTCTTAATTTACTCTAATCTGATCTACGACCGTCCAGATCGACGCCCCACAATCGAAGATCTAGAAGAAGCGGAGCCCAGGCCCTACTCTAAACAAAACAAGAAAAGCAAACAAAACAAATAATACTGTAATACAAAAGAATCAAATCACGGATATGAACAGGTCATGTCATTGGTATCGTAGATGCTACATTTTGCAAGCATAGCAGTCCCGTCCTCAATCCATCGCTCAAACAAGATAAACAACAATGTTTAGTAAATATAGACAAAAGAAACTCATAAATCCATCTTCCCCTCCTCACAGATTGTTAAATTTATTCCATTCGCCACAAGCTTACTTGCGCTGACCGTAAGCCTTAGTAGCATAGTCACCCTTGTGAACGATCAGATCCTCAGGGCGGTAGTCCTCACGACCGGAGAAGTAAGAGTCGAGAATGTTCTTAGTGCCCTCAGCGTAGCGGACCTGAGCATCGATGGAGGTACCAGACATGTGGGGGACCATGGCGTTACCACCGCCCCAGGGGTACTCAGCGTAGCGGAGAGGGTGGTCCTTGGGGGCGGGCTGGGGGAACCAGACATCACCACCGTAACCGCGGAGGTGGCCGGACTTAAGAGCCTCAGCGACGTCCTCCTTGACGACGATAGCGCCACGGGCGGTGTTAACCAACCAAGCGCCGGGCTTCATCTTGGCGATGAGGTCCTTGTTGAACAGACCGCGGGTCTTCTCGTGCAGGGGGCAGTTAATAGTGACGACATCGCACTGGGAGAGCATCTCCTCGAGGGAGTCGACGCGGCGGCAGCCGATCTCCTTCTCGACCTCGGGGGCCAGAGGCTGGTAGTCGTAGTAGAGGAGCTCCTTGCAGTCGAAGGGCTTCAGGCGGCGCAGGACACGCTCGCCGATACGGCCGACGGCGACGGTGCCGACGACCTTGCCCTCGAGGTCGAACTCGTTCTTGGCGACGGCCGCGACGTCCCAGTCGCCGTTGCGGATCTGGTCGTGGGCGGGGACGAAGTTGCGGACGAGCAGGAGGATGGTCATGACGACGTGCTCGGCGACAGAGACGACGTTGGAGCCGGTGACTTCGGCGACGGTGATACCGCCGTTGGTCTTGTTGGCGGCATTCAGGTCGACGTGGTCAGAGCCGATACCAGCGGTGACGGCGAGCTTGAGCTTCTTGGCCTTGGCCAGGCGCTCGGCAGTGAGGTAACCGGGGTGGAAGCTGTAGAGATTTATTAGCTGTGGAGTTCCAGATGGAGATTAAATCAATTGGGATGGCTTCACTCACGGGGTGGTAATGATAACCTCAGCGTCGACGAGCTCCTTGTCAAAGGTGGAGTCTTCGCCATCCTTGTCGGAGGTGGTGACCAGAGTGTGGCCAGCATCTTCGAGCCACTTGCGGATGCCGAGCTCGTTCTCGGTAGTACCGAGGAGACGGGGCTGCTGCTTGGCGTGCTCACCACCCTATATTGAGAGTTAATATTGAAGAAGATCACAGGGAAGCGTGATCGCTCAATGGCGAGGGAAATCCACTTACGTCGTACAGGACGAGAAGAACCTTGCCCTGAAGATTGGCAGATGCGGTTAGCGTACGTGCTTGGGAAAAGGCACCAGACACCGGAGCTCGCGCAAAGGAGCTGGTGGCCAGCGCAGGTTTGGAGCCGGCAGAGATGAACTGAGTGGCAGGCCGTCGCAGTTGACGAGAAAGGGAACGGATAAATACCATTTTGAAGAATGATCAAAAAAGAAGATTGAATGTGTAGAAAGGGGGAATTGATCAAAGCACGAAGCTGTAGAAGAAAAGAAAGTCAGTGGCACATCCTTTATATATAAGTAACACCACCATCTTCTCGAGCCGGTCGCATCGGTTCGATGAAGTCAATGCTCCCGAAACGGCGTTGGAGAAGCGGCGGCTAAAAACTGGGAAGCGGGGGAGTGGGGAACCTGCAGGCCCGTCGAGGCTTGTAGGGGAGTGTAATAATAAAGCAAGGTTTAAGGAAGTAACCATACCTAAGATAGATGTGTTTTTCAAGGGGTAAAAAGGGTTGGAAAGAAGAAGGTTGGAATGATGGGAGAATAAGAAAAGAATAGACTTGACCGGCCAGAAGACCCGTATATATAGACAAAAACAGGCTGGGCAGAAAGCCCCCTCTCTCAAAAGCCCCTCTTTGAACCGGCCGTACCCCCAGCACAACAAGTGAGTGGGATTGGAGAGTGACAGAACCCAAAACGAGATGTCCACCCCTCAGATCCTAGAATAGTCTGCAGAGTGTGTGCGGGAGGGGGGTTCCACTGGCCGTGAGCCGGTCGGAGGACGGGTCACGGATGGGGGACTGCACCACTCATCGTGGTGATCCGTTGGTCTCTCCGCATGAGGGACAACCAACGAGGGGAGGAGAACCCTTTTGGGCGGTTCGTGTTCGTGCAGGCCGAGAACTGGGGGAATCCATGTAGCCTGGCCAGCCAGGTACTCTGGGACCGGCTTCCCGGACCGATGTGTCTTGGAGTTACTTTGTTGACTCTACCGGATATCGGCCGTCGAGTCTGATCCTGGTGGTTGATAGTACAGTATGAAGGATGATAGTGATAGCGAAGCTCGTGCGGGGAGATTCCCACTCTAGGGAGCCTGAGGCCACAATCCGATCTGGTTAGCACTCCGTCGGGAAATGACCCGTAATCCGCACTACAGTATCAGGTCGGCTACAATTGTCAATACGATCATCCATAATTGTTTAGCTCATTAACCCAGTACATGCATGTACATTTCCCCCCTGTTTCCCCGTCAGCCCATCAGCCCAGCAACACGTCCAAGCGTAACCTTCTACTGGAGTAAGTTGGGCTGTTTTACCCTTTTGGGATAGCTCTCCGCAGCGGGGTGCTGACATAATGAGGGGTAAAGGGCCAGAATGCGCCCCGCAAACAAGAAAAAAAGTGTCGCCTCGCCGCGCATTGCGCATAGGTAATTAATAATGGAGGTGGTGGTCCGAGTCAATTCCGAGCGGATCGGACGGATGGTTGAGATTGAGGTGGTTGGGATAGGTGATCAGAGGTATCGTGAAGGATGGCACACTCAGTCGGTGATGCCTGAGCTATGGAGATAGTAAAATATTCTTTTCCTTTATTCGAACTTATACCGGGTTACGAGCAGCGAGCTAATGGTTTCTCAGGGCAGAGCTCTGTCTTTTTAGATGATCAAATCCTACAATGCGAGCGATTGGAACGAATGCATCAGAAATACCCTCGATTCAGCTATCTATACTACGATCGGCCATCAAATACATGACACCGATGCTATGGAAGACTGAACACTCTCCGTCCATAATTCTCGACGGTCGCAATCCAGTCAACTCGAGTCCAAGACCCGACGATCTCAAGATCCAGACAACACATAATCACAACAGATCCTAAATTGCCAAGTCAGTGAGCTGTTACAACGAGACAAGACAAATGGCATATGCAACAAAGCAACAATGGGAAAATTGATCAATCAGAAGGAAGGCAACGGAAATCTCGACACGGTTTTGCGCATTCCGAACAGGTCTGTGAATTTACATCCGAAATATTTCATCATTTGATCAAGTGGCCGACCGCCGTGGGAGCGGATCAGGCCAGGCAAATTGCAGGTGCAGGTGCAGGGATAAAACAAAGAAGAATTCAAGGAGCAACTTACAGCAACAATAGCAGAGTCGTCGGCGCAATTAACATGACCGACGACTCGTTTACCTGTGTCGATTGAGCACAGATTTTTCGCAAACTCATTGCGCATCCTGCCATTGCTGGCGTCGGTCCGCAGATCCATCACGAGTACCGATCGAGCGAGCCATCGAATGTGAAGTGTACCTTCCGAAGAGAGACCCGACAAAGGCGACAAGCTTCAAAAACGTCCACCAGTCCACAGACGAGCACCCTTTTCAAGCCCTCCAGCTCCGTCGAATCTCCATCAGCTGGTACACATCCTCAATCGAAGCCGAGAACGAATGATTATCGCGTCCGGTCAACCAAGTCATGGGCGCACGGCGATAGCGACCACATTAAATCGCTGTTGCCATGCTGGAAACCCATGAAGTGAAGGCAACGGATGAGAGTTGGAAACTGAAAGTTGAAAGCTGAAGAAAGGAGAAAAGGTTAGGCGAGGAAATTTTGCTTGTGGGGCCAAGCCCTAACAAGTGACCCGGAACACGTCTCCCGGGCTCCGTGTCTGTGCCTGAGGCAGGAGGATCACCTCAGTGACAGCCTCAGCGCCTGACAGGCAGTCAGACAGGAACAGGGACTGAAACACGCACACGCGGCCGACAATGGCAGTAGTGGAACTTTGAGGGTAAGAACATCTCCAAAAGCCTCCTCATCGGAGAAAGGGGAAACCAGAACCAGATTTAATCGCTCAGCCAGCACTGCGCAACAGCGAGATAGCGGGTCTAACAATTGGAGAACGGCTGATAGGCCGAGTTTCGGCAGAAACGCGGAAATCGTTCGGCGGCGTTTGCGCAAATGCTTGTTACAGGCATATCATTAGCATTCCTGCAGTTAATAGAAAGCGAGCGAGCGCGGGGCTATGCTATTCTAGATGACTACCCCAAGGTCATGAATACTGAATATAGACATACAATACTAGTAAAGATGGCTGGTAATGTTGGAGTTCAGCGATCAACATACTCTCCGCGGATCGGAGGCCCCTCCGCTTCGTGCGGGCAGCTCTAAAATAGCTACATGCACATTGTTTGTTGGAGAGAAAAGCCTCGTGAGGGGGCCATCCGATCACCTGTCACATCAATAATATCCTCTACTCTCCAGGCCAATCAATATATAACGATCTTCGACCTGTCATTCTCTAACTTTGTTCTTGTCTGCGCTGAATCCAACATGGTGTCAAGTATAAGTCACGTGTACTGCGCGACTTCGACAGCGACATCACAGTTTATTGTCTATGTTTGAGTTTAGAGTAGAAAAAATTGAACTGATCTACTCATTCCTCAACTCTATTCCATACATCGAATAACAATGTCGCGAATTGATATAGCTGCTCACTTCTTCCCTGCAGCGGCTTCCCAGACCGAATGGCCCGATAGCACCACTATTGACAAACCCGCTAATCTCCGCTCCGAGCGCGTTCTCGGAGATACAACATTTACCAATAGCTTCTGCCCAATGATAATCCTGTCGCGCCGCTCTCCCTAACACTCCTTCCTTTCCACCTCGCCTCCTCGCAATAACTCAGTCCCAAATTATACCTTCAAACCAGGCGAAATGAGACCGCGCCCAACAACAATCGCGCAGTCGCTCGCCCGCGACTGGAGCGGACAATACCACCACAGCATCCGCACCAGGGTAACAAGGCCACTATCCACGACGCAATGCCGTACAAGTCGACTCCGTGCGCGTCTCGATATCCCTCCCCCGTTCCCAGTGACAAAGACCTGTCCTGAGCCGAGCTGCAATTGTCCGCCGACACCTGAAATGCCCGAGGGTCTGCCTATTGACCATGAACAAGTGTTGAATGGGACTATGGTGGGCTATGCGCAGCAGCTTATTGTTTGCACGGGACAGCGGAACTGGACGAGTCGAATTGAGGATGATGGGAAGGATCAAGGGTGGGGGAATCTTGTGCGGGGGTTGAAGTCGTTGATGGGTCGCGGAGGAAAATATCTTGATGTAAGTCGGCATCTTGCTAAACCAACTAACTTACACTCTGCTGCAGCGAAACTTTTACTAATGACTATTTTCTGTTTCTAACAGCCCTTCAACAACATCCTCGTCACAAACTCCTCCTTCAAACCCTCACCCTCACCAACAAACCACTCAACAGCCTCAGCTCTCCTCTTCCCAGCCTTCAAATACATCCCCTCAATTCCAACCTCAATCGACCCCTCCTCCACAACCAACTCTCCAACCAACCTCAAAACATTCATCCGCGCATTCCTCCTCCCAAAACGCCTCCACGCAACACAAACCTCCCTCCCCCGATCAAAACAAACCTCCCTAACCCGCACCCCAGAACTCCAATCCACCCACTTCCAGGACACAATCGACATTTCCCACTCCCCCACAATCCTAATCTGCGGCCACGGCGGCCGCGACATGCGCTGCGGGATCATGGCACCAGCCCTCGAAACAGAGTTCCAGCGCGTGTTGCGCGGAGTAGGGTTTGATTCTGTTGGCAGTGAGATTGAAGGTGGTGTGGGCGGTGGTGTGGATGCACCAAACCATGCGAATGTAGGCTTGATTAGCCATGTTGGTGGACATAAGTATGCGGGGAATGTTATTGTTTATATCCCGCCGAAGATGACGGTGCGATCTTCTGGGTCTGGGTCGGGGCCGACGCTGCATCCATTGGCCGGGAAGGGCATTTGGTATGGGCGTGTTGAGCCGAAGCATGTACAGGGTATTGTGGATGAGACTGTGCTTGGGGGACGGGTTGTGACGGATCATTTCCGGGGTGGGATTGATCGGAGAGGGAATATTTTGAGGTTGTAGTGTGTGGGTGTATATATTGTATGAATAGAACATCACGTCCATAGAGATACATCGTCCACAGTAGACATGCAATCGTGATCTGGATTTAGGGACAGCAGGTCTGTTAGACTCCATCTCGTCGATGTTTCTTTTATGATGATAGTACCATAGACATGCTAAGGTATCGAGTACTTCGAGCGATAATTAGACTCTCTAAATCATGGGGTACCAGAACCCGTCGTAGTACATGATGATGGAATAGGACAATCCCAAGAAACTTCTTCATTGTGAGAGTGCCGCGTATCCTAAAGGGATCAAAATACTACGTTTAATCATGCATTACCTTTACCTCCGAATCAATGACTCAAATTAGTCTCGGGAAGAATAAGATTCGAAGTGAACAAAACCATACACCAACCCTACCATACTACTTACTAACTGGCTGGCATCTGGCTTCTGCTTAACCCACTCCCGAACAGATATCGCCCGGCAAGCACAAAGATGGTTCGCAATCTTCGTAGGAGTCGTAGTAGATTTACATTGGTGTGATCTAATGACATCTGCTCCGTATCGTATCATGGTATATGGCAACGTGATAAAAACAGCGAAGACAGGACATTTTGATAAACGCCGCCGAACGATTTCCGCGTTTCTCACGGAGCACACCTCCTGGATCACTTCTCTCAATTTTTCCCATGATTCGAAAATTCTAGCCTCGGGCTCTAATGATCATACTGTGAGGTTATGGGACAGTGCCAGTGGCCAGTGCCTCCAGACTTTCAAAGGTCATTGATTTTCTGTCTGCTCGGTCACTTTCTCACATGACTCCAAACTCATCGTCTCTGCTTCAAGTGATGACACAATAAGGGTATGGGATGCCAATGGCAGACAACAACCATATCCATTTGAGAGCCATGCTGGGAGAATCTGGCTGTACTTTTCCCACGATTCCACGCTCCTCGCGTCAGCTGCGGATGACGGGCCATACGACATCAAAATCTGGGACACTCGAAACGGACGATGCCTTCAGAGAATCAGCTGCTGGTCTGGCAAGATCGACTTCTTGATGTTCTCATGTGATCTCAAACTTCTCGCATCATATTCAAGTAATAGAAATGTACACGTGTGGGATATCAGCAATGGGCAATGTATGCAGACTTTCACGGCCAATGGTTATCAGGGAGCTCGAGACTTCTTCGAGAAGAATCCAGATCTTAAACTGTTCGATGGTACTGTTGGTTTAACTTCATTCTGTCTTGATGGGCCATATTGGTACACGCACAAAGCTCAATCTCGTTCTCAAGGCTATGGCCTGAGTCAGGATGGTAGATGCATTACTTGGGACTCGGAATGCCTGCTATGGCTGCCACCAGAGTACCGACCAGCTGAACGATCTATACCTGTTGTTTCAGGATCAACGTTGTGTATTAATTGTGCTTCAGGTCGGGTGCTTTTTTTCGCCTTTGATTCCGCTGTGCTATCACAGGCTCTCGCGCCACCACGCTTTGCCCCGCTGCTGTCTTGATTCTTGATTTCGAAATCAGAACTGAGACTGTCGGTCTACAGAGGCCTCAATCAACGGAACGATTTCTGTCATAAAGACTTACTGCTCTTGCATCAATAAGAACCGGACCAAAATTCCTTTAGTTCGGGAAGAATTCAATTTGTGGCGTCCTTGTTTTTATCGCACCGGGCTAGAGAGTTTAGAATTGTTAAGTTGGGCACTAGGCTATCCTACCATAAGCACTATCTCCATTAGAGGAGACCCTAAGTCTAGATACGGATCTCGCAACCTTGGCTGGCTGTACTTAGATATGCTTCTTCTTATGAATGGGCCCCTATTCCCCATTCTTGGTCAGGGAATAGTTGTGATGAAACAAGCAATCAAGCCAGTCAGATGCGCAACCCGGTGTCAGTATTTTCTACCAGCCCCCTAGGCCCAGCTATATGTTGACCGCAGCCCAGGATAGTTTTACTGAGCCGCTTAATCGACCTTTCAGGTAAATTTGCATTTGACTCCACTAATGGGCGTTTTCACACATCCACCACCCGTTGACCGGTCGATAGATAGACTCAAGAAGCCACTCAGCCTTCCCAACTGAGCCCCGAGTGCTGAATTCAAATCAGAACGTTGAGAAATGTGCGAGATGCTATTGCATTGACCTCGAACGTGGCATCTGGCGAGCCGTATGGCCCAGGGAAATTAGAACTCTGTGGAAATTTTGACGATCGAAAATTGGCCGCTCTATGTTGCCTTCACCGTAGTCACAGATAATCATCTCCCAGTCTTCGACTTCATTGATTTCGCTTTGGCCCTCGGGTGTTGGATGATTAACCCACTGACCACTGACCTATTGAGCGAGATTTTAAGTAGAACCACGAGAGCGAGGTAGTTTTTCCACCTAGAAATTGGATCGCAAATAGAGAATACACGGTCGAGAGGTTAAAGAAGGGTAAATGAACGCACCTGATGGAAGTATTGGGAGCACCTCAGTCAGCTCTACCGCTTCCAATAAAGGCTAGTAAAGAGATTTAATAGTCGGCAGAGGATTGCTTTCTGCATCTAATAATAGGAACAAAAAGTCTAGTGCGAGCGATAGCTTGTGAATCTTTAATTCTCTGAGTAAAAGACTCAAATGGCGAAAGTTATAAGAATGACTGTCGTTATCTGAGAGGAGAACATTCAATCCAGGCATTATTTCTTTCCAAGGGCTTTCGATCTAGTTAGAGAAACTAAATACCCTACCCCCTCGTGGTTAGATAATAAGAATCCTGGATGTATTAGCATTAGCCGACTTTCCAGAATCTGGGGGAAGGGGCGTTGTACAACGCGAGGGGTAAAAAGTGATCAACGTACGGCTATATCAGATAAAACATTTTGCAAATCATTTTGTGAGACCAGGGCTGTTACAATTCAGATGTGTGGATACCTGATCTCTGATTTGATGCCTGCTGCCGTAGGCTTCCTACTCATTTTCAGATCTCGCCTCACTATCTTTTCCCTCTTTCCTTTCGTCAAATCCTGCGACGTTGGTTGATTCTCTTTTTTCTGTACTAAGTGTAATAGGATGATTGATAATTTTAATGTATTGGTATGTGCTAACGAAGCCTCTGTATTCACAAAGAGGGATAGGGAAAACCAGATAAATTTATCTGCCAAAAACCTAACCCGAGGCCATGAATCTGAAGGTCGCTTAATCGAACAAATCTGCTGCAGAAACCGTGTTAAATCCAGTATTTGGACCTTCACCCAAGCTGACTGATACATTGAGTGGGCCATGCTCAACTCGGCCTTCAAATCCAACTCTGGTGTTTTGTTTTGTTAGTAAAATGACAATGCGGAATGGATTTGGATATATCGTACAGGAAGAACACCAGAGAGCCCGCAGAATCCAGAAAGAAGGCCTCCAGCAGCAGCGAGTGCACCTCCTCGGTTGTACTTGGCGGCATTGTTCTCCAAACACTTCCAGGTCGAACATGCCATCTTGGTTCCTTCATGGCCATTGTTGATCTGATCCAGGAGACCGTCGACGCAGCTATGCCACGCCGCAGCCTCCGCAGGACCGTACTTGTTCTGGGTAGGAGCAGGACCGGCGACGCCGTATGGGGGGTATTGGTACTGCTGAGGCTGCTGGCCCTGCTGGCCCTGGTAGCCCTGGTATTGCGCGGGGTCCTGGTAGCCTTGTTGCTGCTGGTAGCCATAATTCTGGGCGGCGGCAGCAGTGGCCATGACAGCGATGGTGGCAACAGAGAACTTCATGATAAACAATCTAATATATGACAGAAGTTAAGCACTAGCTGAGATAGAATGACGATAACAATATACATACTGTTGATGTTTCGTGTGGAAGCTTTGAAATGCTGGAATCTTTGGGAATGGATTGTGAGGTCTGGAGGAAAGATGTTTCTAGGGACAGAGGGGGCGTATTTATAAGTTTTCTTGCTTGGCCAGTGGACTCGACTAGAGCTTCGTCGTCTGTAAATCAATGGAACGTAATTAGGACGTAGTTGGATTGTTCCATGAAGATCTCATTCATCAATATTGTGCCACCAACTGCGCATGCACGACTCAGCCAGCCATCACCGAGG
Organism: Penicillium ochrochloron; assembly: GCA_022985105.1. Taxonomy (NCBI): domain Eukaryota; kingdom Fungi; phylum Ascomycota; class Eurotiomycetes; order Eurotiales; family Aspergillaceae; genus Penicillium; species Penicillium ochrochloron. Next base: position 131,520 of record JAAVMA010000036.1, read on the forward strand.
AATTGCCATCATGGTAGCTGTAGTGGTAGCGGTGAAGTCGTCAACCACCTGCTCCTGCATCGATAATATTGGATGATCTTTGCGAATTATCAGAGCAAAAGGATGTATTTACTACCCGCTGCATGAGCCGTAAATGCCTCATATATTAGAAGATGCCCTTGACTTCGAGGTCATGCATAGCTTGCGCCGACTGATACTAAAGGTATGCTTTGTGGTATACAGCGCCGCTGCATATAGTATACGTGGATTTCCTATTTCAGAAGTCGGTAAAGTCAATAGTAACGAACTGTGTAACATCTGATCCATACCGCTGGCTGGTGATGTGGCATTCAGTCTCATTCGAAATGCGAGCTGCTTGATCAACGCGTAATTTGTTTGCTGAGCGGGTGACTAGCTATCTCAGAAAGTGATTCAGTGTTTCTCTAGTCCCTACATCATCATCGTCGTCTTTCTCCTTCTTCTCTCTTTCCTCCTCGAGACTTTCGCACTAGCTTAGAGCTTGTAATGGTTTAACTAAATACCCCTGAGCTCTGAGTTCTGATAATAGCCGTTCCTTCCCCTAACCATCACGCGCTAAGCAAAGAAAGAAACAAATAGGGATGTTGACGTATGACTATAATTAATGCCTATTTCCAGCATGAGCAATAATATTATGGCCATCCTGCATATCTAACGATTGATTGGACTCATGAATGGCTATCTCAGACCAGGCTGGCTGAGCATTGAGTTATGCATGTTGCAGAAATGCAACGGCTTGCATCCTTAATATGCATTCTGGGGACGGAAAGCCCCGTTATCATTGGTCTCGTTTAAGCTGCAAGCCCCGGCCCGCCAGCGCGGGCCGTGCCACCAGTTTACGTCGGGGTAGCAACGATCTACAAACCTGCAGGTTGATAGATCCCCAGATTCTGGCTATTATTGTTTCACAGTCAAAAAATAAGCATTCCCGAGCTTCTCCGAGGAAAGAACCTAGCTGAATACCTGGGAAGCCAAGGATGCTTGGGCTATATGGTCCAAGGCCCTTCATGCACAGGTGAGGTGACACAGCCGCCATAGACGATCATCCACCTAGGCCCTATTTTTCACTCCTTCATGTGTCACTGCAGAACTGATGATTGGTCTTTTCTTCTCCAATGTTTATTTTTTTTGGCTCACAAACCGCCAGTTCCCCAGGTTGCCTGTGAGGGATCAGCTCTAGGAGGCAATTGGAGAAGGCTCAGATCATCACAAGACATGACTTGATGTGCATCGCCAATGGACACTCCATTCTCCAGCTTATTCTCCAGAAAACACCAGAGTGTTGAGATGCCCCTAGGGATACTTGGTTGTGCGACCTCCGGTACTCTTCATCGAATCTTCGCAGATTTAAAATGCATATAGGTACACTGTTTCCCACGCCAATAAGCCCAGCCACCACAGATAAACCTGATTCTTTGAATCCATTCCTATTGACTCGTGGTAATCATGATCAGATTACACGCGGGATGCGTCTTCCTTCTCGCCTTTTCATTCTCCCAAGCCCAAAACATTGGCGCTGCCCGCACAGTGGCCCAGAAGTATACTCTCGACGATATCGTGCCGAGTACCGACCAGGCCTCTGGACATATCAAGTGCTGCCCTATAGGCACTGAGTTCGATGGCCAGGGATGTATTCTCGGGGTCCCTATTTGCCCTGAAGGCAGCACTAGCGATGGTGATAAATGTGTCTCACACTTCAAACCTTTCTGTCGCCCCGGGTACGACTACCAAAATGGGCTTTGCATCACCATCAAGCCTCCAACCTGCGAGCACGGCACTATCTTGAAGGGCAGTCACTGTGTTCTTGAAGAAACTGCAGACTGTGGTCCTGGATACATCCTACAGGGCAATCTTTGCATCTCACAAAAGCCACCAAGCTGCCCTGACAGTGAACACTTTAATGGCAACGCCTGTGCTTCAGTCTTAGTGCCAAAATGCCGAGATGGAGCTAAGCTTGAGAATGGCCTGTGCATCGATAGCAAGCCTCCACTGTGTCCCCAAGGATCCTCTTTCGACAAGGCCAATTCTCGGTGCATTTCAGAGTTACCTCCTCGCTGCCCAGACAGTACCATTCTTCGCAACAACCAATGCATATCAAACAATCCTCCAAGCTGCCGGGATGGCAGTGTGTTTAACCCTAAAACAAATTCATGTATCATCCCCGACAAGCCTAGCTGCCCCGTTGGGACCCAGCTGGACAACAAGAAGTGTGTCTTCACCGGCGAGATTCAATGCCCAGCAGGTACATCTCTGTCTATTGACCAGACTCAGGGTACTTCTCGCTGCTGTCCAACTTCTATGACATGGGATGGACAGGCATGCATTACAAAGCCGATTGATGGCCGATGCCCGGATGGCAGCACTCCGATTAATAATCGCTGCGAGAAATATTCCAACCCTCAGCCAATTTGTCCTCCCAGCTACAAGCTTGAGAATAGTCGATGTGTCTCGCAAGTGCCTCCTAGCTGCCCCCAGGGGTCCTACCTAGAGGGCAATGAATGCAACCTTGTTCAGAAGCCGGAGTGCTCTAAAGGCTTGGTCCTTATCAGTTCTGACTGTGTTTTCTTGGGCCCTGCTCTTTGCCCACCGAATACCAAGCTAGAAGGCAATAAATGCATCACTTATATTCAACCCGCTTGTGACGAGTCGGCAGTATGGGATGGAAAGCGCTGTGTTGTCAGCGGTCTCGCATATTGCGAGCATGGGGTCCAGCATGGTGACGATTGCGTTACTGGAAGCCAGCCTCAATGCAAGGATGGTGCGGCATTTGACGGCGAACAGTGCGTCTCCAATATCGTCCCCCAGTGTCAACCAGGGTCTGTTCTCAATAGCGACGGGTTATGTCTCACTAATACCCCTCCTCAATGCCCTCCTGAAACCAAATTATACAATGGAAATTGTGTATACGGAGTTCCAGGCTGTCCTCTCGGACAAATATTTGTGAACGGACGTTGTGAGACCTCTGCACAACCCCAGTGCCCTGAGAAATTCCTTTGGAAGGACGGAAAATGCACTCGCGTTGTTGAAGAGCATTGTGAGCCAGGATATGTCCTCAAAGATGGCCAATGCATCTCCACCGCAAAACCTGACTGTGGAAACCTTGTGTTCAACGGCAAAGCCTGCGTTGGTAAGACGCCATCTTGCCCTGAAGGAACCTACCTTGAGGATAACCGATGCTATACAACCGTTGATCCTCGGTGCCCGCAGGGATTCAAATTCGACGGCAAGAAGTGTGGTGCAGAGCAAATTCCCCAGTGCCCACCTGATACTGTATTCGACAAGTCTAGCCAGGATTGTGTCTCCATCAAGAAGCCCGCCTGTCCCAAGAACACCGTGTTTAACGGCAAGCACTGTGCCATCACCACTGGAGACTGCATGGAATTCCAGTTCTGCCCCACCGAATCGTACGGAAAGGGATGTCATCGCACTCTGACTGGGGTTATCTGCGAGGGATCGCCATCTCTACCCCCGTTCCAGGGTAGCATTGGAAAAAATCCTCCACCGGTGTATGGTACTATTCCAGACAATTACAACCGACAGGTCCCAGTTTATGGTACTCCCAGCCAAGGCAACCAGCCACCCTATCACCAACAGCCACCGTTTATTCCAGGTATTCCCAACCAGCAGCGGCTGCCATATGGCTCTGGACGTCCACCTGGCTGGCTTGAAGACCTACGGCTTGCAGCTGATGGAGTTTAAGTGTGCCTGCGTATGATGAATCTGGCAAGGAAGGCACTGGCGGGAACTTTTCGAGCTGGCGCATGACCAAAATTGCGTTCATTTTGCGCAGCATGTGTTGAATTGTCTGCTTACCAGCGGAATCAGTAACCCAGTAGCAAGTTGACTGATTTGATTCAGAGGTTGACATTCCCTTTGTTTTTCGGGCTTATTCGATGGAAAAAGACTGTCCTTACCTATATTTTCTCTCTCGCTACTCTGCTCCTTGAAGCCTTGCAGTGTCTCTATCTACGTATATTAGGTAGCATCTTCAGAGCAATTTGATACTACATGACGCCAGCTATGGTTATCAATCACGAGTAGGGAGTAATATCGCCTTCTCTGCCGAATATTCTGATGCGGTTGTTATTTACACACACCAGAATGGCATCGCATGAGACGAAAAGCCAGAATTGACGGAATGTTCTATTACATGGTGTGAGAAACAATATACTAACAACTACTACGACTTACACAGCCATCGCTCTTTGCGAGTTACCAAAAGCTCAATCCTAATCAAATGGATTCCGTGTACAATTTTCCTCCCAATGGAGGCACCCTCTTTTCGCCAGGTTCACACTACACTGTGGATGACTATTTAACCAAGAGCTTATTGAGCTCCTTGATTCTGTTCATGACACCGTACTCATCCAAAGTCCACCCTCTGGCATCAACCCCGCCTGGTTCCTATATTACAGTAACAACCTTACTGGGACAATCACGGGGATGACCACCGCCATGACCGACGTGGTTCGCTCAATTGCCGCTTCTGGAACTTCCAATGTGCAAAGTGACGCATATAGGATGAGCATGATTATCCACGCTCGTTGGGGATGGCTTGCTTTGCCCCTTGCCTCTATGATAATGGTGATGCTTCTCCTTCTGGTAAAGCTATTTCGGAAAGGAAGCACGGAAAGGAAGCACGGAAAGGAAGCACGGAAAGGAAGCACAAAACTATACTGTGGAAAGTTTCTGTAGTGCCCTTGCTCCTTGGTGAGATTCAGCAGAGCATGATCTGTCTGCGCTCCTTCCCTATGTCGATCAAATCGTGGACGTGACGAAAAGAATTGAGTTGTAACGGAACGGGAACACGGTCTTCTTATGGTGGAAAAGTACACCTATTTCCTGCCTGATCTTTGCTCCGAGTTATAAACCGCTGGTGAAGAAGCCTCCTTCCCATTTTGGGCCTCCATCGTTGGCATGGTTTGTATCGGTCGGTTGTGTTGGAATCTCATATCGAAATCCCTAATTCAACAGTTCTGTTCAAGAAATCTCCTGTCCGGTTCGTGTCGTTTTTCGTTTTTCTTTGCCCCTCGTCTGCGTTCCAAGAGTGAACTGTTCTGTTTCCGTCGGATGATGTGCTGTCGCTATCGTGCGATCTCCAGCAAGTCTTCGCCTGACTGATGTTCTTTTTTTTTGCTGTTCTCGGTCGGCCAAAGTAGCCCCCTTACTACCCTGGGAGTATGACTATCCATCGAAGGTGAGCGCGATTTCTCACATCAGTGATAATTTTCTCTATATGTTCGTGTTCTCTCACATACGACCATAGGGTGTGGAGAACAGGGCTTCCCGTCCGCTCAGCCGTACTTAAGCCACACGCCGGCCAGTTAGTAGTATGGTGGGTGACCACATGCGAATCCTGGCTGTTGTATGTTTTTATATTTTGGTATTCTTTTTGCAATTCGTTAGAACATTGTCCCTTCCCTCGGCTTGCCATTTTGATGCAGACCCCACCAGAAACCTCCGACAAGCTTAACGTAAAGGAAGCTAAATCAGGCTAATGAATATGGATTGATTCGATCATATACGATTATGGAAGGGTCTAAGTGCCGAGTTCTGCCAGGATCCACCGGGTTTGATGGGAGAAGATATGACAGACAGTAATCAGAGTATTGCATTTATGGTGATGGAGGCTAATCTCTAAAATTCGCTGGGGCCGGGAGCCTATTTACTGGAATACCGATATCCGAGATATCGTGGCTGTTCGGGAAGATGGGAAGGACCTGGCTGTGACGGACATTGAAATGATGTACTTTATTGCAAATTGCAAGCTATAGCCCAAGAAGGTAGGTGTGCGTTAGAATTGTCCTTATGAAACTGGTTGTCAATTCTTTACTTCTCTGGTAGATCCGTTCTAAATATGGCCGTCTGGAAAGAAATTCTTGCCATCCCATCGAGAGATAACTGTACAGCATGTGTATATCGAGATCTTAAGGCCGGAAAGGTCACTCCAACAAATTTTTATATTATCTAAGGCTCGCATTGACCAAGAGAGCAAAGGAACAAGTGTTGGCCATATTTGACGAAGCGCCGCACTCAATCTACGCCAGGGTGTCCGCGACCCATCCGTGCTCCCAATTGTAGAGGTTGTACGGAGTCACACCGGTCAAGACAGGGTACCTCTGCTCGTCGTCGGACATGGTGCAGTTACCTGAACCCCCGATGCAAGAGGCGACAAACTCGGCTGTATACTGTCCTTCAAGGTAGGCGCCCTGTAAGTATCCAAAGAACTCCTGGCTCGTAGCCTCGCCGGCGAAGAACAGATTTCCAACGTTGGCACGCAAGTTCTGATGCGCCTGCAAGCTTGTTGCCGGCGGCCAGTTAGAGTATGACCCGTATGCCCTGTTCGGTCAGTATTGGCAACTCCTTTCAATTTTTTCCGTGCGGGGTCTTACCAAGGAGTCTGGGTCCAGCGCTTGTACCACAGATGGGTGGGATCAGGGATCAGCGGACCGTACATTGCGCGCAAAACTTCCATGACCTCTGCCTGGGTCTGCTCGTTCGTTTGCGCCTCGACCCGGTAGGACTGGTCGTTGACGACGGTGGCAATAAGAAGTCCAGATCCCTCGAGGGCACCAGGAATATCAAGCGGTTGGAACTCGGGGTAGTAGCCCCTTGTCTCAGGGTCAGCGTAGATGAGGTACTGCTTGTTGTCCCAGAAAGGTGTGTCGAACTGCATGAAGATCTTGGTGTAAGTTCCCAGCTCGAAGCTGCTGATAGCGGCTTGCTTCCAGGCCGGGAGTGGGGGCACAAATTCGACAGCCTTCTTTTGAAGGACGCCGAGAGAGAATGTCATGATGGCATAGTCAGCATGGACGCAGGTGCCGTTGTTTGTGTGCACTGTGACTGAGTTATCATCGTACTCGATGCGCGTCACTTTGGTGCTGAGACGCAGCCGAGGATCACTATCATGAAGGAAGGTCTTGGCCTCTTCGCGAATAATTGTAGCAAAGCCGCGCTGGTCGTAAACGAACAGGTTGTCTGGGGAGTAGTAGTTGAAGGTGGCATTTTCGGCGACAGAGGTGAAGATCTCGGAACTCTCTTCAGGGTGGTAGATGAACTCGCCGTCAAACAACCACCACTCCGCAGTCTGCCGGTACGAGTCGTTCTTGAGCGGATCCCATCCCTGTAGCCGGAAACCAGCTCGGAAGGTGCGGTCTTGCAGGTCGTTGTAGAGCAAAGAGCCCGCGTCGACAGCGACTTTTTCCAGGGCCTCGCCGAATTCGTCAATCGCATATTGGAAGTCCGTCGGACCATGTTCGTCAAACATGGCCAGGCTCTTCTGGTCGGTGAGCCTGTACTTCTCAGTATTGTTGTCATAAAGCTCGGGCTGCTACTCACAGTGTGGTGATGTTGTATTTCTTGGCCTGGGATTGTTAGTATCAAAGTGGTCTCAAACAATAGGCAAATTCTAACACTTACAAGAATAGAAATGGGATTTTCTGGGCCATCACCGGTCACGGTTCCTTGCACCTGCGGGCGAAAATCAGCCTTTAGGTTCTCAATTTGCCGCAAGATCAAATACCCAGTTTGCTCCTGCTTCAACCTTATACGGCACCCCATCGGGTCCTTGGCCGAACTTGACATCATGCATACGACCGCCAATTCGATCCTGATATTCGATGATAACAAAGTCATCGACTCCATTCTGCGACAGTTCTTGGGCCGCTCGAATACCAGCCACACCTGCGCCCCTGGAGAGAGTCAGGATTAAGATCCAAAAACGTGACCGACGATGCTTACAAGACAGCAACTTTGGTATGCTCACACTCCTGAGCCTGTACAGCAAGGGCACCCAGTAAAGAGGCCAACAGAATTTTAGTTGTGCTCATTCTGATGCCGACCAAACCTTCTCTGTGTTGTTCGGGTAGAGGAAGAGAAAAACCTGCCACTGGGGCTTGAAGTACCTGGTAGTTATAGCTTTTCCTCTATCTAACCCCGGGATATGTATGGGTTACACGACATTTCATTCAGCGAGCAGCCTGGAGATCTCTTCCCTCGCAAACCTAACCATGGCAGAGGATCGGCACCAAATGATCCCAAGGACTAACGAAAATTATCCAATCGCGTGGAATGACGTCCAAGCCATATCACAACAATTTGGAGGCTTGCATGTTTTCCCTTCTCGGAAATGGTAATACGGCTTGGCGGGTAGATAGCCCCACCGTGGCGTCCAATATGCCGTATGTATCTCAGTTCCTGAATAAAAATTACCCCTCCATGTTGCATATTTAAACCCCTTTTAAGTACGGTAAGGTTTCATAACTTTCAATAATGCTATGCATATGCACTGTAGGGCTATCTACCCGCCCGTGACCAGGCAGTGTACGGAGTATATTTCAATATTGCGGATCACCTTATGTAGGTTTCATGCAGGTGCATCCGACAGGCTCGGTAGAAGCTACAGGTGATCAGAGGTGCAGAGCCAAGACAAAAGGAAATCAGCAGCTGCAAATTATGAAGGCAAAAGAAACAGGGGACGAAGATAAATGGATGATGTTCACCATGATTCCAGGTTCAGTCAACGTCGCTCACAGCGCGGACCGAAGAAACCGTTGTCGCGATGTTAAACTTCTGTCGAATTGGTGAGCAGCATCCTTGGTCGAAGTGCACGAGATCCGTGAATCATGGTCCTATCTTAATCTGGAATATTCCAACTTACCAAGCAATGCCCAGCATGGATCTCGCTCGAGATCGCAAGGAGTGGAGTAAGGAATCAAGAAAGGATTCCTTGCGTGGTGTAATTTTAAATAAAAACGTGTGTTACTTATCCCTTAAGCGATTCGGATTAGAGTAAAACTTGTTTATAACGAACCAATGCTTTATCCAATTCGATATATCCACCTGTGTCGTGGACTACACAATTGTCACTTAGGGCAATGAATTCGGCCTCGTTTGACGCAATGGATGTGTTTCTGTATTGAACATAGGTTGTATCTTGTGTAGGTGTATATCAAAATACATTACTATTTGAGTTTAACATGCTTTGTTCTTTTGGAGCGTGGTATGTTAGGGTTTGGTGGGTATTCCTCCTCCATTATGCTAAGGTGCGACCGTGATGTATATATGTGCTCGGAGCAACCCGCGACTAGCAACCTTTCGAAGCGACCTAACTAGAACCTTAGGTTACAGGTACATGGACTAATCAATTAATATACAGTCAAGACTACGGACTGGTCGTGATTGAGCAATTTCATTGAACCCCTAACATAAAGACTACTAAGCGATAATAAGCTCGATCGGGATTTACCATTAATGCGTGGGAATCTCGACCTAGTCTATTTCAACTACCTCATAAGCAAAACTACTACATTCACAATACAATAAAGTAAAAACAATAACAAAAGCAAAAACATACAACAGCCAGGATTCGCATGTGGTCACCCACCATACTACTAACTGGCCGGCGTGTGGCTTAAGTACGGCTGAGCGGACGGGAAGCCCTGTTCTCCACACCCTATGGTCGTATGTGAGGGAAAAAGGTTGTGCAAAGGATCTTATCAAAATCGTGCTACTGGATAGAATAGTCATATATTTACGCCTGATGCGTTGAATTCGAGCCACTTGGTGCTGTTCAATAAGGCGGAGCATTCTAGTGGGAGCATTTACAGTAGGTACTAGTTTTCCAATGGCGCCTCCTCGAGGGTGACACCAAAAAGTGCGGAGCGTAGCGCTATATCATATACGCATAGTAGAAGACTATATAGTAGATTAAAATCTATCTTTTATAGAGTAGTAAGAAGCGTTTCAACACCCACCCACCCACCCATCCCCCCCTACCGGGGATAATAGGTAGGTAGGGAGGGAGAGATAATTCATTCTATGAATAATATAGTAACCCTTCGGATTCTAAGGAAGACGCTCCTTCGGATTTCGAGCAAGACGATCCTTTGGATTCCGAGGTCGAGATTGTCTTTGACGGCTAATGTAGAGATCTGCTCTACTCCAGATTGTGTTCTACTTCAGATTGTGTTCTACTCTAGATTGTTATTCTGCTCTACATTCTTATGTTCTACTTTAAATTGTGTTCTGCTTAAGATTATATTCATTAAACAACTATTTAATGCTTCGGAATATTTTGTTTACTCTCACCAGATTGAACCCATCATCAGATTGATTAGAGAGATGGCTATTAAATGAAATTGGCCTCGGTCATACCAGGTTATAGCGATTCTATTGCAGCAAGGTTGCTATTATAGCTTATTCAGCCTATTAGATAACAAAATGACCCTGTTCCGGGAAATGATGGCCTGGTCAAGATGTGTATGACATCAGCATAATACGAGGTGACTCAGACCGTGAACATACTATGTACACTTGCATATCCTCCACACAAATTTTTCCTCTCTTGAAGTCCGTCTAAGAGTTTATATCCAATTTCGCGATGCGGGTTACAGTTGTACCAGCAAGCACGAAGTCAGGTGTAGCAACCATCAGGTCGCTGATTAGCAAGCCTGTTCAGGTTCGGGGGATCTACAGAGATCTTTCCAAAGTCCCAGCTGCATTTTCTGCGGAGGCCAACTTCTTCGCCGTAGAAGGCAATGCGTCAGATGAAGGGATGCTTGATCTGACGGGATCTGACGCTGTTCTTGCCATTATACCACCCACTTTCGACGGTCGGGATCCGATCGAACATGCGGAGAACATCTCTTCGAATATCAAAACGGCAATCGAGCTCGCTGGCAATGTTAAAAAACTTGTTCTACTCAGTAGCGGCGGAGCTGAATTTAGCGAGGGTGTTGTACGTATATAACCTCGGATCTTATGCTCTTGCTGACCACGACGACAGGGCGAGATCAAAACAAATAATAAAGCGGAAGAAGTACTGCGACAAACGAAAGTTGAAAGCATTGTATTTGTCCGATGTGCCTACTTCATGGAGAACTGGATTATGAACCTTGCCACCCTGAAGGGCCCAGACCCATTCTTCTTTTCGACAATCACGCCCGTGGACTACAAAATCCCGATGGTCTCCATCTTGGACATTGGTACGACTCTTGCCGAACAGCTAATTGACGAAGCAACTCTAGCAGAGAGACCATATATATTTGAATTGCATGGTCCGCAAAATTATAGTCCACTTGACGTGCGGGCAGCATTTACGAAGGCGCTCGGAAAAGAGGTTGAGTTGCGACCAGTTGAAAAGAAAGATTTCCGCAAGTTCTATGCGCAGATTTTCCCTCCCACAATTCTCGATTATTGGGTCGAATTGGCAATGAGTATTCTCCCAGATGGCAAACTTGGTACAGAGTGTATGCTCCACCCGCGTGGCCCTGTTCTTTATGGGCGGACAGATCTCGAAACGGCCATTAAGGCGAGCATCGGAGCATGATTCTCATATTGCACAAATTTCTCGAATACGAGCTATGCTATTTCTTCTGGTCATACATTAAATGTCCATTGACTGCAGATGGTTCTTGGAGCTATCCAGAGCCGTTTTGGAAAAGTTCATGATCTGGTTGAACGGGAGCAAGGAGTGATTTGTGTTTTGTTACTAGATTAGTGCGAGAACGATTCTGGATGCTAGGAAGCTATTTATTCTACTAGAATACATGATCCTGCGAGCACTAGAGAAACAAGCATGCTAATTTTTGAAGGGAAGCGAACAAATGTGGACTCGGAAATTTCCTGTTAGTTATATGTTTCTCCAGGGCCCATTTAGGCTGGCGATACAATAGCTGCGTATAACGGAGGTTTTGGTGTTCACTGTCCACGCGAAAGTCTACGAGCAATTAATTGTGAAGAACAAACAACAGGGCGATGTGAGGGGAAAGAAGAAGATAACGTTGGTGGGCGGGGACTGCCTTGTCTGAATTAGGATCGGAGGTGCAAAGTTTCATGGCCACAGCTCTTTTAAGGAAGGTTCACTTGGGCAATCACTATCTAGGTCTAGCATTGGTGAAATGGAGATTCCTTCGTCTGATTGAGTACTTCGAATACAAAGATGTCACTTCCACCATAAATGCAGAATACATTGCGTGCGCCGAAGCTATGAACCTTAGGGAGACGACATTTGGACTGGCATGCCTCGACTGTGCCGCCGGAGACGAGCTCCGAGGTGTTGAGCGCGCGGGGATAGGTACAATACAGACTAGCGCAGCTATAAGGTCATAGTGAGAAACGGGTCTAGTCCGTTTCCTCATGAGTGCTCAGACCGATTGTTTTCCTTAGCTGGTCTTCATCGGTCACCTCACACATTCCAGAAGCTCCGGGTTCCGATCCCGAAGGACATTGGGAAGTTGGGCTGCCCACAGTATAGGGTGGTTCCCCTAGGTATGCACCCTTCGCGTAATTGGCAACTACCAGATATTGGCCAAAAGGACATTTTCGCGAAGACACAGCCATGCCAAGTTTATAGCTTTTGGCCCAGATAACCTAGAATTTGGAACAAGATTAGTGAGTAAGCTTCGGTGGTGGAAATTCTGGAGAAAAATGTTAACATTCATGACGTACCTGCGTATAATGACTACATATCTGCCCAGCAGGGCACGGAGAGTCATATATATAGTAATCCCTTTCTTCAGCCCAAGTTGCTGTTGCGTTCTGGAAGATATCTTCTAATTGATCTGAGGCATATAAATTTTGTCCGACAAAGTCGTACTTGGCCGTATAGTGCTTAGGATCATATGCAAACTCGCAGTTGTCAGCCCATCCCTGAGCTTTATCGGCGAGTTCATCATCCCAAGTCATCTCTAACATGTCGGCAGCCGGAGGATTATCCACAGCAAGACGATCTAATATAGTTATTAGAAAAAGCCTTGTAGTAATAGATCCAACTTCATAGACACAACTCACATTGATTATGCAGGTCCAGGGCAGAGTACTATTCATATAACGCGTGAGCTTTTTGCGACAAATTGTATCTCGAATCAGCCATACCGTCTGCTCAGGAGCTGTGTCTGCTAGAATCCCCGAAGTGCAAAGAAACGCAGTGAAAATGCTCAACAAGACGTTGAATGTAGACATCATTTTGGCGAGTCAAGAATTACTGATAAAGAGGAACGAACCGTGGAACCTCTACAGCACATTGGGCTTGAGTAGCAATTTATAGAACTAAATCATTAGTTGATCGTAAATATGGAATTAGGATATTTATTATTGACTAGCAACACTAGTCTATTAATTACTGCATGAACTTCTTTTTCTTGATGACCACATATTATATATAATATGGCAGTCCCCGAAATTACACCTAGGACCAAAACTTTAAATCTATTCAATAACCTTCCTGTATTGTCGTAGAAGTATTTGGCAGCATACGCGTGTGTATGCACAAGCCCAGGAATCAGCAATTGCATCAGACGAAAAAGCAAGGAGAACCCTAAAACATCCCCGTATTATTCTAGCATTATTCCGGATTTCTAAAACTTTTATATGCCTTACGGCATATTATAAATACCGCCTAACTTCCTAGTTTAATAAAACAAGTCTGATATCTTTATGATTCATAAGTACTCCGTAGAGTTCGTAGGCCTACTTGACCATCCTGTGTTGACCTGCTACAGGGGATTTCGAAAACAGATCACCCCCCAGACAGACACTCTTTCTTTCCCAGCGCCCCACCTAAGGTGACACTAATCCTCAAATGGCTAGTCACAGGTCTCCATAGCAGTATGTCTAGGGGTAATCCGTTTTCGGAATCCTGCAGTGACTATACACACGTTTGTGACTCCAGGACCCACATTATCTTGATTATATAATATTCTGCCGGTCGTAACTCCATCTCTAGTACTTCACAATATCGATAACAGTCTCAGAAACCTTAGTCATGTATCACATTAGGCTCTTTCAAGCGGAAGAACAGATAGATGATGGAAAATATGTAATATTACCACGCTGTATACATCTGTGGGTGTTCCAATGTCCGAGACTTTTAAAGCGGTATATCCCATTCTAGGCGGTCTGGATGTGGGTCCCGAGGGGGTGTCCAAACTTTTTTTGTGTTCCTGGTGATGCAATTTTCTATTCCAGTTATTTTCTCTCGATAAGTAACTAGTTAGTGAACTAACTATTGCTTTTTAATTACGTAATCTTTTACTTTAAATAGTGTAACTAGTTAATATCTAAAATTTACTTTGTGTTTATTAGGAGCTAACTTCTTAAATAACAATTTATGGCGGATCTTTATCATCTATTGATTGATCATCGATAGCTTTTGTTGATCTCTGCTAGTTTGTTATACAGTCATTCTCGAAACCGCCTTAACCAACAAACACTGCAAATCCCTTTCCTGGCCCCACTGTCAAGATTATATAATGCGGGGCATTTATTGAATTAAGGGGATGAGATTGAGCTCCATCGTAAGTTATATGATGTATGACACTGTTTCATCAAATATAAAATTACAATATATACAGTGGCGTTCAACAGGTGTTCGTGCTATCCCCTCGTCCGTCAACTAGTCGTTTTTAGCGCGGGTTTTAACGCCATACACCTGCTCAAAATATAACGCGTGGTTATTGATCCGTCAGGCTCTTTTTCACCCTTTTATTAAACCTCTTTTCCGCCAGTTTGACAATTTCCTGGTGGACCCACTCTGAGGCGGCCTGGAAAGCGTTGCTGAAGAAGCTGCCTGCGCATCGACTTCTGCTCCGTGATCCAAGAGCATTTCGCACCCTGTCTACGTGGCCTTCTATATATCCATCCGAAAAAAAAATCATCATTGACGATACTATTTGTTCTTCGTTTCCGAATAAATAAACTAATATATGTTTTTTTGGACTCAATTAGATTGAAAGTTGGCAAGGCCCGATGCTGCGTTTATTACGGCATTTGTATCACGCTAGAAAGGGGCATACTATTTCTGAACCTTTGATTCGGTCACTCGTTGAAGCCTAGCACCAAGGTCCGCATTGACGCGGGTAAAAAGATCTGTCGAGTAGTTAGAAGCTAGAATGGCCGAGGAGAAACGAAAACAAACGAACCGTAGACTGCATTACGCAATCTGGGCGACTGAACGCCGCTGATGCTACCAGCAAGATTATCGATGACCCTATCCTGGTGTCCAGGCTCACGTCCAAGAACATCCCATAGGGCTGCAGGTTGAACGAAGTCGTCCACAGTGATCTCACTGGTGTAGGCTGATACTTCCCCAACCCACTTTTCGTGCTCGGTATGGCCGCTTAGCGATCGTGAGGTACCACCCATCTTTGGGAATTTGAAGTGAGTTGGCTGCAAGGAAGATCCAACGTAGTTTGGGTCAGCGCCATAATTGTCATCGAAGCGCATCGCACCGTCTCTCTGGAATGGGCAGTAGACTGGCGCCTTGGCCACATTGGTGGGCAGTTGCTGGTAGTTGACGCCAAGACGGTAGCGAGCTGCATCTGGGTATGCGAACAAACGGGCCTGCAGAACTAATTCAAAAATTAGAAAGTATCTCATTAGTATATTATCAGTGTCTTACTAGGATCCGCAGAAGCGGCAAATCCGGGGACCATAGTGGATGGCGAGAAGGCCGCCTGTTCGATATCTGTGAAATAGTTGTTGGGCTAAACGGTTAGCACAAACTTATTCATATAGGAAGATTTTATCTCTCACATTGCGATTCAAAGTCATTTTGCCGATTTTTCTCAACGGAAAATCCTTGTGTGGCCAGACTTTCGTCATGTCGAAGATATTCCAACGGTAGTTTTGAGCCTCAGAAGGGCTCATCACCTGAACAAAAACGTCCCACTCCGGAAATTCCTTTCTTTCGATGGCCTCATACATATCCCTAATCATATAGTCGGGATCCTCTCCTGCGATGCGAGTTGCGTCTTCATGTGTCAGGTTCTTCACCCCTTGGCGAGACTTGATGTGAATCTTGGTGTAGTTGAAGGAGCCGTCCTAGGTATACTCGATCAGTGTGAGCCAGTTATAGCGGTTGCTATTTCGTTACCTCTTTGACCCATTTGTAAGTGTGTCCACTATATGAGTTGAGGAACCGAACAGATTCAGGGGTTCCTCTGTCACTAAAAAGGACCAAAAGTTGATGGATTCCCTCCGGATTTCCGACATGGAAGCTGGGAAGTGTCAATACGGTGATAGTGGTGTATAATATGGTCTTAGAGCCTTACTCCCAAAACTTGTTGATGTTAGTTCAGTACTTCTGTCAATTCCAAAAGCATGTGAAACTTACCATATTTGGATCGGGCAAGTGGGTTCGTGGGTTTCGCTTATGGGAACGGTTCACTGAGGGGAACTTGATAGGGTCGCGAATAAAAAACACGGGCTTAGAATAATATCAGCTTGTGTGCACCAAATTAGAATGACGAAATGTTACAGTGTTGTTGAAAACCCAGTCCAGGTTACCCTCATCGGTGTACATCTTCATGGCCCAGCCATGAACATCCCGGGCAGTATCCGCAGAGCCTGACTCGGGCCCGACAGTAGAAACACGAAGTAGAAGAGGCGTTCTCTTTCCAGCTTTGCTGAGGAAGCTCGCACAAGTCAAATCGGAAAAGTCTTCACTCGCTTCGAATTCTCCGTAAGCACTGGAAGAAAGTCATGATTAATGCCCACCAAGCCAGCAGATAGGGATTGAATCCACCCACCCAACAGCCTTTGCATGGACAACTCTACAACGACAATTAGCAACATGTCAAATTAACGCGAAGAAAGTATTGCTCATACCGCTCAGGGATTCTTTCGCGGTTGAAGTGCGCAAGTGTTTCAATGAGCTGGGTGTCCTGAAGGAGACCCAAACCGCCCGTGTCCTGACGATTCCGGATTAAAACTGCGGTGCTGTCGCTAGCGAAAGGACATCCTATCTCAGTTTAGTAGACATAACTCTTCGGCTGGTACGAAAAAATCACCTTCAGCAAGAGTATAAAACTTATCGGCAGACATGATTGCGTGTAAGAGGTAAGTGTTAGTAAAGGGAAGATGTGAATGATAGTAGGAGGAAAGACAATTAATTGGGTATAAATAATTTGCGGCTTCCGGTCATAGTCAATCGCCGATCCAAGATAATTCATCACCCCTCAATGTGCCAAGGAATTTCAATATACCTACGCCGTGTATCGGTGGTCCTATACGGACTTCCTCGAGCCACGCCAAAAAAAATTGCCCGGATCTGGCAACTCGTCGACAACACTGTAATAGTCCTACATGGCTGATAAAGTTGACTTCAGAAATTCCGCTAGTGAAGTGTTCCAACATGTCAACTTACCTCATCATTTAACTATGTTACTTTATTTAGTAGTACTACCAAAGCCGGCAAGGCGGGTAGCATCCGTACAAAGCCTCTAATTGGCCCTACAGTATTTCCTAACCCGATATTCACGCGTCAAAATCACAAACTCATGCCATACGGAGCACCACCTTTGTTGATCCTTTGACGAGTTACATTCTACCGCTTTTTCGGGGCTTCGGATCGGATGGTCATAAACCTGATGAATCTAGATTATGCAAGGACTGTCAACCAGTAGTCTCAGGCGACGCCACCTGGCGCATCAAGGCTAGTTGGTTTGGCTCTCCACCTGGAATACATCGGTACCCATGAATGAGGAACACGTATACTTCCCTCAAATTTTGAAGTGTTTACTCTTGCTCGAAGGGGAAATAGTGGGATGCATAAGGGACCCGCACCATCTGGACCCCCTGTGAAGTGTGTATACTCGCTGATTATTAGCTTTTAGCCAACAATTAAGCCGTGGTCGAAGATATGGTGAGCTTCTCACAGCACTTCTGGTTGGTTCGTCATATTTTCCACTTTCTCCCATGTTACTTGAACAAAAAGGATGACGAATTTCAGGACAACACCAATGCAGTTATGTGGTGGTTGAAGAGTGGTGGTCGTCATAGGCTTGATGGGGAATCAGAAACCCCTCTGTATGTGCAGATTGATAATAGTGAAAATAGGATTCTATGACAGGCTCGTGGGCCGGCTCAGATAGCAAACTGGATATAAAACCACGATGTTCGCACCGGTTCACCTGTACTTTATTACTTCACTCACATCTTTCAAGTTCTCTTTTCACTCTTCTGTTAGTCTCCATCCATCTAGCAAAGCTCTACATCATGTCTCCACAAGATGGTGCCCATTTCGACTTCATCGTCGTTGGTGGTGGCACCGCAGGCAATATAGTTGCCTCCCGGCTGGCGGAGAACCCTGACGTTCGCGTTCTCATTGTCGAAGCTGGTATAGCCACTTCTAAAGACAATGAAGAGATCCGAACCCCCGGACTTGCTATGGAATTGCGAGGCTCCCAATATGACTGGGCCTTCAAAACCACTATGGTTAAGCGTGACGACTATGAGCGCATTGAGAAGCCTAATACGCGCGGCAAGGCCTTGGGTGGTAGCTCTTCCCTGAACTACTTCTCCTGGGTTCCTGGATCTAAGGGAACCTATGACCTTTGGGAGAAATATGGTGGAAAAGAGTGGACCTGGGAACCTCTTGTCCACTACCTTCGCAAAAGTGTTACGTATCACGACGACGCGGGCATCTATCCTCCTGAGCTAAAGAAAATTGGATTAGGAGGCCCTATTCCAATTGCGCACGCCGATTTGATCCCTGAGATGAAGGGCTTCCGTGAGCTGCTCACGAAGGCCTGGAAGTCTACTGGAGAGCCTATCACCGAAAATATCTTTGACGGTGAAATGCGTGGTCTTGTGCATAGCGTCAATACTATCTACCAGGGTCGCCGGTCTGGTAGTTTCCTTGCGCTTGACGGAAAATCCAACATCACTATTTTACCCGAGGTCCACTCTAAGTCTCTAATCATCAATCGCGCCGATCGGACCGTAAACGGTATCACTGTGATTACCTCTTCCGGCCAAGAACTGAGCTTTTATGCTGAACGCGAAGTTATCGTGTCCCAGGGTGTGTTCGAGACCCCGAAGCTTCTTATGCTGAGTGGTATTGGACCGGCTCAGGAACTGAACAAGCATAACATTCCCGTTATTGTCGACTCCCCTCATGTTGGCCAACATCTGCTTGACCACCCTGGTGTTCCATTCGTTCTTCGTCTTAAAGATGAGTTCTCTATGGATAGCCACGTCCTCCGTCAAGGCAAACTTCGCGACCAAGTCCTGTCCGCTTATTCGAAGGGTCACGCCGGTCCTATGGGATCTCCCTTCCTAGAACTGATTGGTTTCCCCCGGATTGACTCATATCTTGAGAAGTCGCCGGAGTATCGCAAGGCTAAGGCTGCGAACAATAACCTTGATCCGTTCTGCCCACAAGGACAGCCGCATTTCGAGCTCGATTTCATTCCCCTGTTTGGCAGCGCGTTCCAGTGGCACTTTCCCCATCCCTCGAAGGGCAGCTACATGACCGTTATGGTTGACCTTGTCCGGCCTGTTTCTGAAGGTGGCGAGGTGACCTTGAACAGCGCGGACCCCCTTCAGCAGGCTAATATTAACCTTAACTACTTCAGCAATGATCTCGATATCATCGCTATTCGCGAAGGTATCAGATTTACCTATGATGTTCTGAAGAACGGCGAAGGATTTAAGGATATCATTGAGAATGACTATCCCTGGGATATGCCGCTCGATGATGATGAAGCCATGAAGAGAACTGTTCTCGACCGTTCCCAGACTTCCTTCCACCCCTGCGGAACCGCTCGTCTTTCCAAGGACATCAAACAGGGTGTTGTTGACCCTGGTCTCAAGGTGCATGGAATTCACAACCTCCGCGTCATTGACGCTTCTGTCATCCCCGAGATCCCGGATTGTCGTATCCAGAACACCGTTTACATGATCGGTGAGAAGGGTGCTGATGCCATCAAGCGTGACCACGCGGATCTCTACAAATAGGGGGTCTAGAATTTACGATAGGACCTACTCTTCAATTGCTCAATTCCGTTCTTACTATGCTGCTTCCTTTGAGTTAGTGAAATGTCTATTAAGATTGAAGAATATGTACGTATTGAATAATTGCACCTTTGATCATTCATCGTCCTCATAAATGGCGCTCTTATTAATAACATATGAGCTGCCATTGTCTTCTATTTTATACACATTCACGTCTAAAATTGCGTTTGGAAGGACCGCACGACTTCATTCTCAGATGCGGGTATATTAAACGCTCCTTCCATGCCCACTTGTCCCAAGAATTCATTCTCCGGGAGCTCATCAGGATATGAATACTGATCAGGAGGTCCTGGGCGTTTAGATTACAGATGAACGGTCAGCAATCTCTTAGGGGAATGTAATGAAATACCTATGCCGATGACCGTGACTTTGATACTGAGAACTTCGCGATTCTAAGGTGTCTTGGTTTTTTTTCCGGGTAACGGAAAAACCGCTATCTTAGGGGTTTGGGACCCGGTTTTTGCATTCTTAGGTGATGTAATTAATTGAAGATGAGGAGTTTTCCACTGCTGTCATAGGTCTTTTCCGTGGGAGCCATCTTACCATATAAAATCTACCTAGAAATGGGAAGACTCCCTCATCTCCCGCCCACAGATCGCTGACCCTTAAAAATAGTGTTGACGCTATGGATTAGGATCTTATGATACTTCAGGCTGGAAAAGTCAAGCAAAGGAGAAAGAAATAGAATTATTGTCCTGTTGCATATTCTACGTGATACTTTGGAGTCGCTGAGGTGGAAAATTTGGGAGGATCTGCTCTAAATAATAATGCCTGGAACGACTATAGGACTACGCTATCATAGGATATGGTTCTTGTCTTAGTTTATCCATAATATTAGTTTATCTAACAGACAGAGCTCAAGTCCATGGAGTGCTAGTGGATTTATGCCACGTAAAGACCCCGTTAAAGTACCAATTTGGATTTTCAGCTGAAGGTTCTCTTTCCTGTGTGCAAACTGATCCCAGATAAGTTCAGAAAGTTTTTCTTCTGAGTCGACCCAAATGTCATAAGACGTGAAGAGCAGAGATTCAAGGGAAGGCAGGTCGATATGCCACGTTTTTATATCGTCTTCATGTCTCCATTGTGTAATTCCGACGCAGATGAAAATGATGGCTGCAAAAACGGACATTGCTGAGCCATGTTCTGAATAGGTGTCTCCATCGTGGGGTTTCTTTTCAGAACGTGTCTGTCGTAATAAGCTGATGGCGTTTCCCAAGTGCCGCAGATCAGGCGAATTCATGTCTTTTAGGCGTGGGCTCTGAATAGACAGAGGTGGATAGGAAAGACTTAGTGCATCGCAAAAGAAATCATTCAGCGCTTTCACTGAAAAGCCATACCAGCTTGGCTCCGGCGTGAGATATACTCTGTCAGCCAGAAATGTAGTTAGGAACAAGTCTTGTGGCCGCCCCAATTGTCAATCAACTTACACAGATAAAGCCAACTGAAGCTTCCAATTGGTTTCAAAGGTTTTGTAACCGCCTCTTGCTTCTACCATTTGACGCAGCCCGTTTTTGTGCAAATCAGATCGCTCAGAAGTTCCCCAGTGTCGCTAATATGATTAGTGTCAAATAAGTTTTGATTCGCTGGAATATATGGCAAGCAAACGCAAGTAAAACCAATATCGACTGACCTCGAATGTGAAAAGTCTTAAAACAGCCGCAAAAACCTCATCATTCAATGCAGTAGCTGGATCACTGAGCCATTTGTTGACACTCTCGATAGCGTCTGTTTTAAACTCCAAACTGTCTTGGTTGCCCTCTTTGTACTGGATTTGCGATAGGTGTGCAGCTGCGTGTGCCATGATTCCATTGAAGGAGGCAGGGTTTGACAGATCTAGTGGCATCCAGATATCTCTAAATGGACTGATTGTGTCTGTTTCGAGGTGTGAATGGATCTCGTCCGCGTGCATGGCTAGCCCTAAATTTAAAAAGAAGAGCGATTAGCTTCCGATTCACATCCTCTTGATACACAACAACACTGACAGTGATAGAACAATTTTCGATGGTGTACCGTAACTTGGTATGGGCAGCCATTTTTCCCTCGATATAGTATATCGGAGAAAGGGAATTGAAGCCCCTCCCAAAGTTGGTATGAAAGATCCAGTGAAGTCGTGTTTTGGATGTTCTGGGCACTGTCTTTATTTTCACCCGGGGTCACCTCCTGGAGTCCCAGTTCTTCCGGAACACGTTGCTGGAGTTCCGATGTCTTCGCCACCAACAATGGTAGGATAGGACGTTGATTTTCGTTCCATTTTTTCTCTTGTCGTTCTCGACCGCCCTTTTTCTGGCGCCAATACATCTTCATTGCATGGCTGCGAGCGACTCTATCTGGAATTAGGCTCACAAATTCAAATTGCACACGATGAAGAGTGTCTTTTGCCTCTGATGCTTCGTCCACACACAATCCAGCTTCTGCTGTGGTCTCAACGCCCTCCGAGATTTGGGTGGTATTTCGTGGCGAGGATTCCATTTTTGGGGGCCGTTGACTGTCGTATCTAGATTGCAGCTTCTCTGACAGGGAAATTGATGATAGGTGCCACAATGCCTCAAGTAGTGATGTAGTTATGCAATGAGCTCAGCTACGCCGAATTTACCAGTCGTGCATATCACACCGTAGATTCGGCCGCTAGGGCATGTTGCGTGAAAACTCAGTATCCCAAATAGTGGATCTTCGCAAAAATGATATTAGAATACGCGCTATGACCCCGGACGAGAAATATAATTATGACGATACAGAATCCTACTGGAGAGTGAGGATCTCGACATGTACCAAGGTATTTACTGCTCTCATTTGACTCAAATGATTTTAGTGGAATTTTGTATATGTTAAGACAACATCCCGTTATTTTCTGCATTGACATCCTATCTGCTTTAACTAATGTGGCCCGGAATTTTTCACAAACGATTTAAAATTTGTCCTGCTAAATAGTATGCCGGATTGGGTATAAGTAATCAGAAGTTCTGATTGGATGGTAGTACTACTGTGAGAGAAGTCGTGCATCGTCCGCCCCACCTAGTCTGATTCTCCCCGCCCAAATTGGCATTTGTGACGGCTACGCGAAAAATGCGAGAATTTCCCTCGTCCCCTATCCCTTTTGGCTACTTTAATTAGGTATTGACAGACCATTATTCGATAGCGCAGATACAAGATTGTATTGTCACGGAATATTCACCATTTAATGTACCCCCGATATACAGCGTTTTGTAGACAGTTCATGTTCTTATTCAACTCTTCTACTTCATAGCGACATTTCTTAATCCTGATTTTCAGTTGCTCCCGTACCGGCAGCTCAATGAAGCAAAACGGTTGATCGGACTCGGAACTAAGGGCTATGGTTTTGCTGAAGAAAGTTGTCAAAGTTGTGACAGGGATATCACGGATTTCTAAAGCTCTTCGAAAACCATTTGCTTTATCATCTCTATATTCGTGATTACGATACTAGGTGAAAAGCGCATTTATAAGTCGAACCAGCGTCTTAAAGGCGAGCAGTGGTACAAAAAGGGAAGAGCCCAGTAACTAAGCGGAAATCGTCAGCCGAAGTGAATCAAATACAAACACTTCGTTTTCTTGGATATTTCTACTTTCGTTTACTGCCTAATTACCCACTTTTCAAAGAGATACTCAAGTTGTGCTTACGTGTGGGTTAATTGCGCTTGTAATTTTGTGAGTTTTGGCTAACTATATCAATGCAGCTGACTTTTTAGCCGTTGAAGTTCCTGCTTAAAGGATTGTTCCAGCTGTACCAGGTGCGCCATATATTCTTTCAGTTTATCTTGACTTGGCGACATATCACACGAAGCATTATTCCCAGTGTCATTTTCAGTAGCGATTGTTTTAGACTGAGAACACTGATCTCCTGTAGGATCAACCCTCTCTCCTATATCTGGTACAAAATCTAGAGTCAGCCGGGGATGTTAAACATGTAATTAGTATGTTTCACAAACTTTTAGGCATTTGGAGCTGCACAGTGAGTTTTCCAACTCTTGCTATGAGGCAACAACGTCGTAGAACTGGTGATAGAGATCAATATAGTACTGATTAGAGCTTGCTATTAGGCGAGCAGGCAATTAATGTCACGAGAATACAACAATGCACTCTCATTGTTGCTTGCGGTTGGCCTCCCTTATATACGTCCCGTATACGTCCCGAACTTTGCTGTCCGTAGACAGATTGGTAATTCTACTAGCCAGGACTAGTAGCCCCCTACCTCGGTGCCCGACCGTATCTAATAGACGTCTGTTTGTGCATGGAAGAAGAACGTAATAAAATTTCCGTACCAGCAGGCTGACGTTTACTTTAAAGGGGGTTGTATCTGTTCGGAGGGCGGCAGACGGAGAGCTCGAGCTCTCGGAGCATTACAGTACGAAGAAGGTGCAGTGACTTCTGCGCACAGTCGCAAGTATGATTTCAAGATTGAATTGTGAATCCTGGCATGTACACAACTATCTGGTCAAAGCAGAATTTACATTTGTGGTAAGAGTATTAATCCAGCCAGGGTCGTCGCAACACACTTGAGGGTCATTGGGTGATTCCACCAATTAAGAATCAGGCAATTGAAGAACCCAGGGTGCTAGAGAGAATTACTAGGGAGAATTACAAAATGACTCATTGATGTTCTGACCACCTGGTATAAGAAATATTGTTGGCTCCCTACGTCTCCGCTGCCCTTAGAACATATTTATACCCGACTCTTACCTCTTTATCCAAATTGGTATCTATGCATCTTTGGAATTCTTCGAAATTTAAGTATAGCTCTTGTATCTAGGTACTCTTTGAATACTAGTCAGTGGTTACCCTTTTCCCTATTGTCAACTGGTACAAAGCATATACTACCAATACGAATTGTTCGACCTCTGGTTGGCTAGTGGTGAGTGCTCTCGCACCCTTGGGTCCGTGGTGCAACCGTAGGCAACCTGCCTGACCTAACAAAATTTCCAATTCCACTAATATCATATCAGACCTCTCCTAACTAGAGTTTTCTATCTAGTATGAAAGGCCAATGGTAAGTTTAGAAGCTAGTAGAAACGAATCTTCTTTAAATTAACTCGGTATTACTGTATAGTATTCCTTAGCCTCACCAGATTATTGCTAGCAGAGCAGTGAATATCTGTATAGATATACATATTAGAGATTCTCCGAGGAACGTGGACTTGTTTTCTTCAAGGACCTTCGGGCACACGACCCCTTGTGGAAAATTGTCATCATAGGTGTTCAATCCTCAATCCGCGGGATCTAGTTGAACCGGTTAAGTCCAGGATGCTGATTGGTATCCGTGTTAGAGGCAACCACAAAGTCGGCCTTGCCGTTGACTTGGCAAATCTTTGGATGGAATTTTATCGGAAAATGCTTGTACCAAGAGGTCAAAGATTCAGCCAGCCTAAGGTGAGCCAATTACGCTATATCCGAGCTTATCTGAAAGGGTCAGTACGGCGGTTGCGCGCCGACCGAGGGTGGTTCTCGCCCGCTCTCACCCAGATTCTCACCCAGTCTATTGCACACTCACCTCCTCTCACCCCGGTCGCGCGACGTTCACGCGGCGCTCACCTTAAAGCTCACCTGGGCAGCGCCCACCCGACTATCTGCCGCACATAAGCCCATTATAGTACGCAGTCAATTCCCAATGCGCCCTGAGCCCTAAAATGGCGCCGGGTTTAGTCTTAGGGTGAGATTGGGTGAGAATAGAGCAAGGATTCTCACCCAGATCACCCGTTCTCACCCACTTCCCACTTCCCTTTGTCACCTGACTCTGTGCTATATATATGAGCCTAGGGCGCTAGTACTGTCTACTGTCTTTTTTTCCCCTATCGCAGAGACACTCTACTATGCAAAGAAGTTGCTCCCGAAGACCTTCAAAAGAATTTTCTTGAAAAAGTTAGTTAACTTAATTAAGACGAAAATCTCGCCATCATCATTGCGGAGAGTACAAGCATCCGCCTCGAGTAAACATGTAGCGACCCAGGAGAAATATCATGATCAGTGCAAATGTTTCGTCTGCGGGACGAACATCGAAGCGTACTACTAAGGTACCCGTTTCTGAGGTGGGCTTAAGAGGACTCAGACATGTATATTAGACTCAGGCATGTATGCTCATGGGCGGCGGGAATTCTGAGGGTATAGCACCGAAGACTACAATTTACGACTGGCCCAGCAAGCCTATCGTTACCGCAAGGAGACAACAATCTTGCCTTTGCAGCATCGGCTTGAATATCTGCAGACACAGATTCAGAACCTGCATCGGACGTTCCAAGCATACAACCATCAAATAGAAAGGTCCAGTGTATTATCTTTTAATCCGGCCCTCAAAGTGAAATTGCAGCAATTAAGCACGCAGATTCTTGCAATTTCTGCTTCTGCAAATTCAAGTAACGAGGGCAGCAGCGCAATTCAAATGATGAAATCGCATCAACTATGACCTAGCCGAGGAAACAGCGGAAGCACTCGGGGCAGTTAGAGGATGATCTTGAGTCGGCCACATCGAGACCAGTCAACGGTGGCCTCCATCTAGCTCGTCTGATCTCTTCGTTTAAGAGTGCCGTAAACGAGTGCCAGCCGCCAAAAAAACAACCTACGAGGCGAAATATCAGCCCAAAGTCATCCATCCTTGCCAACACTTACCCTGCATATTGTCAACCGTTCAGAACCAGTGCCACGCGCTGTAGATGACAGTGCTTTCCTTAAAACTCTGTGCCGCTCACATCCCCCACCTTCTTCCACTGCCCCCTTCCGCGAAACCTCTTTTGAACGCCGATTGTATCGAGCCTCTCTGAAAAACGGATATAACTTGTTGTCAGATCCGACCTCCAATCTAGACAATGTGATCCGGGTGTTCAGGCTCCCATTGACTCTGTCCACCTGGGATTCCATAGTCCAACAGATGAAAGGACTTCTGGAGTGTGGCTTATACGAAGCTTCAGAGATGTGGAATTTGCCTTTCTCCTTGCTAGGGGGCGCCGGGCTTCACTGTCCTCGAAGGGATCACACAGGAAAACCCAACCTTCCTCCGAATACCTTGCCGATGAGTAAACTTATTAGTGCTTTTGTACATCAAAGAACAGAGCCACAATCCTTCCAGAGCGACCATGATCTTCTAGCCGACCTGGGCCTCATAAGTGAGTGGCTTGACTCACATGACGTGGAAAATTATCTCAAGGGGAAAGGTATCTTCTTGAGTGCCGATACTGCATTTTGCAGAGTGCCCCTACGTGCATCCTTAATAGAATTCCGGCCTTCCGACATAACAGGTGCCAATGCTCAACACGTCATGGCCATGGACGAATCAGCCCCGGGACATATGCATCCTCATAATGCGGATCTTATGGAACCACAGTCGAGAGGAACGGGGAACAGACATACAGGTACTTTTCCTTTTTATCACCATTCATCAGCATATGAATGACTGACTAATGTCGAAACTGGCACAGGATGTAAATATTCTTCGAAATTATACCGAACGAAGCGGTTCTTGTGTCCTGCATGTAGGACTATTCATTGACCGTATGCACTTGGTGAGCCAAAATTGGTTGCTGTTACCCTCTGACAGGAACAGACCTCATTCAGTCCGGCATTTGCCTCGGTCGCTGCCCTGCGTTTCACCGAGAAGACGTCGAGCATACATTCCTCCTTGCATTGGGTAGGAACTTCTTGGACTCTTCCATGTGGTATATATTCATATTCACAGAAATAAGCCTGTGCCTAATGGGGTGCGCGCATATCAAACTTGCTGTATACCTACCAGTCTCCGGCTAGTCAGTGCTGACGGTTAATTCGGACCATTTATCTGTCACTATAGAATACTAAGTGTTCTCAATTCTTTCCACGTCGAACCTGGCCATATTTGGGCTTGTGTTCATTACATGGGACAGTTTGACGTTGGTCTATGAAACTTATGATACCAAACACGACATGCGATGGCAAATGTGCTAACTAATAAACCAAGTTGCAAAAGTATATATCAGTCGAGAATGGAATCCCTAGGATTGGGATGCACATGCGTCTTAGTTACCGTTCTACCATCACGGTAGTCGTCCAGCAGGTTGTTGACTTTCATCGCGTCAAGTCCGTCAATAACTTCAAAGTCTAACGGCTTCAGCTCGTAATTTTCGATTCAGCCTGGCAACTCCCTCCAGAACTTGGCAGCAAGGTCTTGGTGCAGGTCACTGACTCCGAGAACTTGATTCTTCTTGAAACCAGCGGTCTTTGTAGCTGCAATTGCAGGATCAGCCTCTCCACGCACCAATGTTGCTAAAGACCCTTTCTTTGTGGTCGAGAGAAGCGAGAGCGCCAGCCGGTGGCTAACACCACCCGAGTATGAACCATTGACCGTGTCAAAGACGTACAACAATTCATCGCCAACTATCGCACGGATCTGATCTCCCACATCCGCTGCCTCCCGATCTATAATATGAGTAGCACCAAAGTCACGGAGTGATTGGCCCCCATCGCTGCGGACCTTAGCTGTTGCAATAATCTTCCCAAAGCCTGCGAGACGGGCGAACTGAAGGGCAAATTTCCCGCTACTAGAGCCGCCTCCAATGATGACAATCGCTTCATTCGCGTAGTCCAAATCGTGGCCCAGGAACTTTGGTGCTAAATCCAGTCCTGACGTACTGAATAGGGCGATAAAACTCGCAATGGCATTGACGGGGAATGTCGCTGCTTTGTCAAAGCTAATATGGAGTGGTATGGGAGCAGCAAAGTTTGCGTCAAGGATGCAGAACTGCTGCAAGCCAGCTTGGTCAGGACCACCCGAGAGGATATTAGACTGCCCAAAGATGCGATCCCCCACGGAGAACTTTTGAACATCTGGTCCTATCTTCTCAACAATACCACTGATGTCATTTGCCAGGATCGCATGAGGCAAGTACTTCTCCACAAGTACACCTCGATCTCGACCCTACGAGGAATTAGAGATCGACAAAAAAACAATTTTCCGACAAGTCTTCTTCACGATACCTTCTGGTCATGAGGATTGACTATGGGCTGTTAGCTTTTTTTCCCATACAAATAAATGTATTAACGGATCATACTTCCAGCTGCAACGATCGTCACAAGAACTTGATTCCCAGTTGGCTCAGGGATAGGTCGCCTGTCTCGTACCAGGGGCCTCTGGACCTCTCTGAGTATCAATGCTTGTTGCACATCCATTTCGTATAGAAGACTCGTATGCCACACTGGGTTATGTGAAAATATCAAGGAAAGTAGACAGAGAACGAACAGAAAACCCATTGAAATAAGACAAACAAGCATACGTAACTTAGTTGTGCTATTTCTAAGGAAACCATTAATCAGCTTGAAATTTGAGTATTTCTAATCAGTTCCTTAACCTCGGCCAAGAACCAATATGATCGCTCATCTTCGGAGGGGAACCGCGTTCCATCGCATACTACTGGAGCTACTATGACTAGTCAAGGTCTAGTAGAATCAGACCACCAGTTCGTACAGGTCTATTGCTGAGGTTCCTAGAAACAAAACCAGTGTGGCGAGACGTACCATCCCTAGCCTCGGATGATCTGCTCATCGCTCATCGACGAATCTTGATGAGTCTGTCCCCTCCACTTTGGGACTCTCTCCAGTGTGACTACAATATCCGATCGGGCAAAACGAAAATGAAATGGGCAGTTGCTTGAGAAAGGCAGAGTCTTGCGTCGCTTATTCATGGCTTCAATTTATAATCATCACTTATCAGCCAGTGCAATCCTCAGCTTTCCATCCTGGGCCGGATTCGTGCAAATTTCCGAACTATCAGCTGTTAGACAGCCAATCGAACGGTATAAGTAGTAGCCCTGTGGCGCACGTGGGATTGGAGGGCATAGAAGTCATCCCAGCCTTAAGCCTTGACAGGTTTTCGTATGCATTGCCATTCGGGATTCTAGGTCATCCTCCACATTACGGCGGTTTGGCAGACTCACCCAGCCGGGATCAATCAATCATTAAGGAAACACAGTGGAAATGGCAAACATGAATATGTAGGCTGCAGCCAAGTTGATGATGATCGTATAGGTCATAGTTCCTGCCACATCTCCAGGTCCCCTCTGACTCTGAACCACAAGTCTTCTTACTTTTGCAGCAACATCCTTTGCATCATACCTACTTTGTAAATTATAAGACCGATGTTAGATTGGCAAGCCGCAGAAAACACATGTAAATGTCGACTGTGCCTCTTTAACCTCTACTTAGCGCTACGTGCGAGACCGGTGGTGGCCGATAGCCCCTTAATATCCTTAGTCGTATAGGTTTCTCCCCCTTTTTGTCCACTAGTAGTTACTGATTTCTACTAACTTATCGTAGATATCTGTAACCTATACCCCTTTAGCGAGAAAACCGGGCGTAGTCTCCTAACTCTTTATCTCGTATAGCTCGCCTTAGATAATAAGTCCTCTACGTCCGGCGGTTACTTTATCCGGATTGCTTCCGGATAGAAAGGGTACGGGCTAGAGTCCTAGGAATTTTTATAGAAGCGTATATAGCTCGCCGTCGCGGATCTAGTATCGAGTTTAATAGGTTACTAACGAGGTCCTATAGTAGCTCCTTAGGGTTAAAGCTACCTTTATATCGGATTAAGTTCTGGCGGACGTAAGGAAAGGGAATAACGTTAATCTAGGTAGGTAGTCGTGGATAGTGATTCACGCGCACGACTATACGCTTAGCTATAGAGGCCGATATACCCGCGTCTATGCGAGGCGGTCTATAGGAGAAGGCGATATTTATTACGCGCTCTAATGCTAGGGAGATTGCTTAAGAGGAATTGTAATCGGGCTCGTCGAGGCGCTAGCGCTTGACCCGGAATAGGCGCGACTCCTGAAGATTGCCCGCGTCTCCGCGCTTAAGCCGTAGTTCTGTAGCGGGTTTCTGAGTATGTAATGCGTTGTCGGAGCGAGGGGCAGACTCACGGCGCGCTCATTGATTCTTCCGGTTCTGGGCTTTCCTGTGGTGCTTGCTGGCCTCGGCCTCGGCTTTTGCGTCACGATCGTCGACGGCCTGTCTCACTTCGCTCTGGGACCAAGAGAGCTGAGTCCCGACATACCCCATCGTCCCGGTTCAGCGAGAGCTTAGTTCCGTGTACTGTAGTATTCACAATGGAACATGTAGAAATAAGAAATACATACGAACTGTAATCTTTTGCGGGCCCTAGTTCGGGGCTGAGAAATATCGCGTGACCGCCTCGGGTGCTCTAAAGTAAAGCCGTAGGCTTGGGCGAACTCTTAGGACTACGGCTACGGTATCTAGAAACTCCGGGTGGGGCCAAATTACCAAATATGGGGGACGCTAGGCTGGAAACGGCAAAAAAGTCATCGTGACCACATCATACTGTACCTTGGGCTATTGTATGACTGAACTGATATGGACCCGAGCGCAGAAACTTAGATTCACCGTCGCTACTATATGTTAGACAATTTCCAACCCGGGCACTTTGACTCCACTTGTCTGACCCAGGTATGCTATACTACATTTCCAGGGACGGATTCGACTTGAAGAGTCTTCACAGTCGTATGCCGTGTGTTGTGGGCCGTCGCACCAATTCAATGAGATCGTGGTTCTTTCGAAATGGCAATCTTTGTTTTGAAAGACTCGGCTATAACATATGCCGGTCTTAGGTTTTTGGTTTTTTTTTTTCCCTTGCATGGAGACATGTATAAACACCATCAACTGCTTTCGCAACCCCATCGAGCAAGGTCCTATTGCGAGATGGCCTGTCATCCCTTGCAGTGAGTCTTTAGGGACAATGAGTATGTTAGTGAAGTATTTCACACTCTGCGGCTGTCTTGGATCAGGTCATCGCCATTGCCTGCATATTTTCCAATATATACAGTACATTCACGAGTTCGAGACAACAGCTAGCTACTGCTACAATTGTAGACACCTGCGATGCCTTCTCCTCCGACCTCCTCTAGCGCCGGGTGTCATTCACCAGAGAACCACTTCTTCCATCCCACCAAACAGAGCTGACGATCCATAATCCGGGCCCCGCATTTGGAGAAGGGTACTTCGTGCCTTCAGAATGTGTTAGCTAATCACTTGTGATGCTCTAGTCACCCGATCCACTCACTCGTCGTTGCTTATGCCTCGTGTAGCACATTCTGCGTTTGGAAAACGACAGCCTCCTTGGGAAGATGCTTCATGAGCAGAGCTGTATCCCAGTAAAGCCAGACTTCCTTGAAATTCAATCCATCCACAGCATCGGCGGAGTCGGCAGGGCCGATAGTACAGATCCAGCTGAGTGGGGCGCTGACAGTCGGCTCTTCGGCGTTGTTTCCAGGAACCCAGATATTGCGAGTCCATTGGGTCATGATGGTGGTGGTACCATCCTCATTTTTGACTTCCCAGAGGCTATGGAAGTCGTGGCGCAGTCTTTCAAATTGTCCGAAAAGACGTTTCATCCACGCCCACATCTCCCCTCCGCCATTGTACTGGGCATTGTTTTGATTGTGGAAAATGACATCTTCGGAATAGAACCGCAAGCCAGATCCGTGGTTGAAACCATAGGAATCAACCGTATCAACATACTTTTTAAAGAATTGTTGAGTCAGAGTCTGTGGACCGGTCGCATCCCAGGTAGGAGCAGAAACACAGCTTACTAACTCAGGCATGATTGGAGAAGAAAAGTCCACGAAGGGAGATGCGAAATAGAACGAGAAAGTCTCTTGTTTTATCTGAATTAACGTCTTGATGTTCGTAAGCAGCTTATAGTTGAAAGTTACGCGGACGTCACCACTGGGAAATCAATGGCCCATTCGGCGATTTCTTGATTAAAATACTGCCGAGGCGCAAGTCGTTTTTATGTTCTCGTAATCCAGGCGATGTACTGCAGAGCCGACATTTCAATATCCGATGACCGTATCTGGGTCAGAACAGCCACTCTCGGGTTCCCGACCCGAGGTCACCAACGCCCTGATCAGTAATCCCTCGCCACCCCTAGAGTTCACCGACTTCTGGGTGATAGTTCCATTGAACTACACGCAGAATGAACATAAAAGCCCTGAAAACAATCTTGTTGGAATCGATATTTGTTAGATTTCCCTCCATCTATTCATCAAATTTATTACAACTCCAATTCTCTACAACATGGGTCTCGACTACAAAGTCTTCACCAGCAGACGTTCCGGCGTGAATCGGTCCACCCCAGCCGGTCACGATCATCTCAAGTGGGTACCTACCACTTCGACATTGATATTCGGCCAAAAGGATGCGGTGCTGGTCGATACGCAGTTAACCATGGCTGCTGCCAACGAGTTGGTAGACTGGGTTGTAGCCACTGGGAAAAACCTCACGACGATCTATGTCTCCCATGCCCATGGCGATCATTTTTATGGCACCGATGCCGTCCTCGAAAAATTTCCACAGGCAAAAGTAGTGGCTACGCCGGAGACTGTCTCTCGTATGACCGAAGCCATCGGTCCCGAAGGAATGGACGCCTTTTGGAGAAATCTTTTTCCTGGTCAGATCCCGGAAAAGCTCGTGATGGCCACCCCCCTGGAGCAAGACCACTTTGTGTTGGAAAACGAGCGATTAGAAGTGGTCAGACTGGGCCATACAGACACAGATGATACAACGGCTCTCTGGGTACCTGCAATCGGCTTGGTTGTTGCGGGCGACGCAGTCTACAACAACACCCACCCATTCCTTGGGGAGTCGAAATCCCTAGAGGCTAGATCAAGATGGGTAGCAGCGCTCGATAATATTGCGAGCTTAAAACCGAGAATCGTCGTTGGCGGTCACAGTGACCCGTCTAAGGGGTTCTCCCCCGATGCCATCCAAGCGACCAAGGACTATTTGAATGACTTCGCGCGACTGGACGAACAAACATCCACTCCTGAGGAATTATACTCCCAAATGATGGAATTGCATCCCAATAGATTGAATGTTGGCTCACTATGGGGAGGTGCAACGCTCGTGAAAAAATGATTCTATGTGTGGTCTCCTTGGTGACTGAGTAACCAACGGGTTGAATTAGTGCACGATGATGCTGTATTAGCTTAGGACAACCAAGAGGACATTTTTTGATATCGTATTATGAGAGGATATCTTCTTAAGAAATTTGTACCAATAATGCACTTTGCTATTACCGACAGGTATTTACGTAGATACACTGCTCACGGCAGAGATCGATCTTACAGCCTTCTAATCTCATCAAGATCTAGAATCATGATCTAGATTCGAATTTTGCGCATCTCGAGCTGTCCAAAGTAACTAAACCGTAAATCATAATACTTGTGTCGTGGCAGGTTGCTTGTGAAACAAGTCTCGGCTGATAAATGCGTTAAGCTAAGTCAAAAAGGACGGCACTCTATTATTGATGGTGTGGGTTCTAAATGTTTTTTGGGACGAGTAAACATTACACGCAACTGAAAAACCGCCCACTTTAGTCCCATTCTCTTCTGCGCAAGAAACCTCTATGGAACCTCCGAATTGGCTGCGGCTGTCAAGTCCCAAGAAGAACCAAGCCATTTCCCTAAGAACTCAATCTGTCCTTTAATATTCTGTTCAAACCAATCCCCGGTATAAATATCAAAATGGCCTGCGCCATCAAGATACAAAAGCTGCTTTGGCTCTCTGGCCTTTTCGTAGGTGGCCATCTGAGATGCCGTGGTAACAAGGATATCATTACCAGGAACGATCATTAGCAGAGGAGTAGGCGAAATACGATGCACCATACCCTGTCCTTCAAATGCAAGCATATAGAGCTGGGTCTGAATTGTAATAGAGTTCTCCCAACGGCCACCACAATCGTACGAGCCGCGCACCTGCTCGTAAGCATGAACTCCGGGAAACATAGCAGTCGTGTTCCCTGACTGCGCTACTTCCAAATTTTCCGCAATAAGCGGAACCCTTTCTGGTTCTGATCCTGCAGTGATACGAGCACGCTCTTTCAGAATTTTCGGAATGCGGTCTTTGAAGGCCAGGGATCGCGTTTCTCCGGAAACTGCAGGACACTGTACGATGGCAGCTTTGATCCGTTTGTCCACAGCAGCTGCGTACAGAACATTTCCTCCGGAGAAACTAGTGCCCCAGTACACTATGCGAGTATCATCCACATTAGGGAATGATGTTGCGAAATTGAATGCGTCGTAGTAGTCGGCTTGTTGAAGGGTGGGGTTTGACTCTTGCCGCGGTAGTCCATCACTATCACCCCAGTTCCGATTATCATAGAGGAGTACATTGTACCCGGCTTGCTGGAATCGAGCCGCAAAGTTCGGGAGCCAATAGTGGCGAACACCTCCCAGCTACTTGTTGCAAATGGATTTAAATTAGCAAATTTCACAGGAAAATACAACATCTCAATATTTCACGGAGTACGCACCCCGTGGGTCATGATCACACAGGGCGATTTTTGATTTCGGGGATAGAACCATCCCCGGAGCATAGTGCCATCGCAAGTTTTGAACTCAATGGTTTTACGAGGGAGGACCATTGTTGCAAGAGATTGATTGTTCCAGGTGTAAGTCGAAATTGAAGACTGCCGTGTTGGCTATTTGAGACCAACAAATAAATTAGCAGCGGCGATATTATAACATTGTCTTCCCTTTTTTTGGCCTTTAACCTCGGTTTTTACAGTGAATAATCCAAAAATCATCGAACCTCCTTGACCTTTTGATTACGTTCGCTTTAGCCGACCGAGGTTGCTTAAATCATCAGCCAAGACATAAATCAAGCTTTCTGTTGTGCCGAAGTGGCGACAGTATTGGCTTTTCTCATTTTGATTGGTTTGCATGTGTCCACTAATAACTAGTATGGATTGAAAAACTGACTTAAATAAAGCCTACTTGGATATAGTTATTGTAAGGAGTATAGACGCTGCAGTATCCTCCTAAGTTATGGCTATCCAATTAGTCAATGTAAGCTATGCATCACCACGCGATAGAAAGAAATAAGCGCCACTAAATTTCGCAGTAAGTGATACAAAAACACATCGTTTAGCCCGTGTATTTACTATATACTCTTCCCTAGTAATACATAGTCGCATGCCGAAACCGTCAAATAGATTTATTAGCAATGTCTTTACATGTGTCATAGCACTACTGTAGTCACCCAAATATAAAAAAGTTCAATTCGAGTTCACACGAAGCGGAAAGTTGTTTCATAGTTCCTTTTCCTTAGTTCTTCAGATATGAATACCAGAAACACAGAGGGGATAGAGTGGTAAGAGGCCGGACTTGACCACGACGTCGGAAGGATGGACGAGTCCTTGCATTAAAGTCGCGGCCCGATGTTTCAGGGTGCCGAGATGGGCGTCCGGGAATTACCGCTCCGAGGCCTGACGAATAATCATCAATTCAACTAGGATAATCTAATCGCATTTCACAATAACTCGGTTTGAGTTAATAGGCTCTTGTTTCTCTGAAATACATAAAGCATCCAATCAAAGTCCTTATGGAGGACCCTTGTGAGAAAGCGCTTAGCCATTGTCACCATGGAATCAAAACAATGAAAGCAATTGGAGTCGCCAAGTATGGTGCAGTCGACAACTTCGAGTCCCGCGATGTTCCGCGACCGGAGAGTCCTACATGAATGGACATTCTTATTCAGTAAGTGTTCTCAGATAACATCCTGCCACATCCACTCTAACTTCACCTAGTGTCAGGGCATCTTCTGTGAATCCTATCGATATCAAAGTTCGCAAGGGGACTTACGATGATGCTCCAAGTAATAAGCCTGCTTCTTTTTGTTAGGAGGCTTTCATACTTATTCAATAGACTACTACAAGTTTGCGCCCAAGGGTTTCCATATCATTGGCTTTGATGGTGCCGGAACTGTTTTTGAGGTCGGCCCTGAGTGCACAAATTTAAAGCCAGGCGATGATATATTCTTCGTGAGCTCCACAACTCGCCAAGGCAGTGCTGCAGAGTACGTCCTTGTCGATGAACGTCTCTGTGCCGAGAAGCCGAAGTTACTTGACTTCGTGGAAGCCGCTAGTATGGGCCTGACTTTCGGTACTGCATATCAGTCACTTGTTGACAGGCTGGAGATTAAGCAGGACGAGAACGTTTGTATTCTTATTATGAGTTCCATTCATGCATTGAGCCATTGTTATAGGAGCTTTTCCTACTCGATTGCATTTTGAACACAGATCTGACTGTTCTTTCTGGATCAATAGCGGGGGCGGAGTTGGAAGTGCTGCCATCCAAATCGCCAGGAAAGTTTTCCAACTTCCAGTGGTTATTGCAACTGCATCCCGACCCGAGACTATGGAGTCATGCAGAAAAATGGGGGCCACCCATGTGAATCAAAGGGTGGATCTTGAGTCCCAGATCAAAGCCTTGAACATGGGTGTCCCAATCGGGTAATTTCCGGCCTGCCTTCCTGGCTTTTTCTTCGCATCTCAAAAATTCTGACACTATCATTCCAGATACGTCTACATGGTCGCAAGGATGGAGCAATATATCCACGCCCTGGGAAAAATCTATGCACCCTTCGCCAAAGTTTGCTCAATCGTGCAAGCAAAGTTTGATCTCCATGGGACCGATTTTATGTCAAAGTCGATGACCTTCCCATGGGACTGGCTAGCCTCATCAGCTTATCATCGTACAAATCTAGAGAATTATCAGCGAATCCTTGGGTGCTTGACCCGTTACATAGACGAGGGAAAGTTTGTACCAAACCTCAACAAACGTCTGAAGTTGAATCTGGCTGGACTGAAGGAAGCTCATCAGTCGATTGAGTCTGCAACCACTGCGGGAAAACTTGCTCTAGGGGTAGATGAGCCAGGTGAAGGAGCTCCATTTGCTTAAGGTTGGATTGCTTTGTTTGACAAGGTTTCGCAGTGGAGGACATCATGTGATGGATGGCACATGCTGTCCGTTCCAGAAACCGAGTTGTATATTACTTGATCGCATATACATGCTGCTTTACATCAATATATAGCCTCTCAAGTAACCTGAATGGACTGTGAAAAAGAACAGTGACTCTATCCCCGTTGTGTCGACCTCTTACCAGCTGTGATTCTGCTTTCACTGACGCTTTTTCATGTAAGGGTCGTGGATAGATTAGGACCACGTTTCCGAAATTGAGAATAATGCTAACAGGAGAGCCTGATGTATTGTGCTCAGAAGGACTTCGGTCATCATATTTTCTAACCTTAATCACAAAGCAGTGTGCTTGGTACTGTCAAATATTGCGCGACCTTGTGGAACGACGGTGGAGCATTCATTCACTCTGAGTGACGTCAGAACTAATGCGGCGGTATTATCTGAAGTTTGATTTGGACCTTCGAAGGAACTGGCCACGTTGATGGCCGAGGCTCATTAAAATCGCGATGAATAATCGGATTCAGGTTGCGAGCGAATGCTGTCTGACGAATGCCTCGTTATGTCATTGGGGCCGAAAAATGCTTTGGGGTTCACTAATTAACGTTAGTTAACTACCCTCGGTATCGCTGTTGACTCATCATGAATCTCCTAGTTTACCACGTACTCGCGCTTGTATCGACATCGGAAGCGATCCAAAGTGGCTCTCACGAACTTGTAAACGCCCTTTGCTATAATAATGAAGAATTCAAATGTTAAATAAAGCCCAGCTGGGCCCCATTTATTCTAAGACCTTCCTACACCGATAACTAGGCACATTTCACGGTGTTTGCGCGATGGATTCGTTGATAAAAGAATCATGGTTAACGGTGATGACTTTCTCTTCCCGCGCAACATCGCATCTTCATCTGTGCTACTCGCTAACTTTATTTAGGTGGAAAATGCTATTGGTGAACGGCCTCAGCTGACCGGCGACGTATTTGCTATGCGGGATCAGTATAAGGCACTCGCGGATCGGGCAAACGCAATCCGAACCATTTCCCAGAATATTAACGTCGGTAAGAGCGATTTTCGAGCCTAGATAGAATGTGATTCCAATGACTGCGCATATAGAAGACATAAAGGTCAATGCCAAACTCACTGTGAGAACTTATACACCCACAGCCAGTCCAGCAGGATCCAACCCACTTCCTGTCGGAGTATACTTCCATGGGGGTGGGTTTTGCTGCGGTGATTTAGAGTCCGAGGATACCTTCTGCAGGCTTCTTGCCGAACGTCTGCCTTGTATTGTCATCTCGGTGGGCTATAGGCTTGCGCCGGAGCACAGGGCCCCCACTCAGCTGGATGATGCGCTCGAGGCTTGGAATTGGGTGAGTTACACAA
This sequence comes from Penicillium ochrochloron, assembly GCA_022985105.1. NCBI lineage: Eukaryota > Fungi > Ascomycota > Eurotiomycetes > Eurotiales > Aspergillaceae > Penicillium > Penicillium ochrochloron. The sequence goes on from JAAVMA010000036.1 coordinate 170,459, forward strand.
CTTACTATCTCACTCTGACCGTTCATGTTTGCTTACGTTTCAGGCATACAATAACGCGAGTACTTTGAACGGTGACCGTGGGAGATACTTCACTGTTGGTCAGAGTGCAGGGGGCAACCTCGCTCTAGCAGTGGCGCGCCGATTGATCGTGGTTGGCCGGAAACATGAAGTCAAGGGCATCGCGGCCATTGCTCCATTCGTTGTCCACCCGGATGGTGTTCCTTTGCGTTTTAAGTCCCAGTATCTTTCTTTTCATGAGCTCGGAGACGGTCCCATCAACACGAAGCAAGCCATGACTCAATTCTACGGTCGGTGATGCCTATGCATTGACAAGCCGTCGGTTCGTTGACCAAGGTCGTTACAGAAGCAATCCAGGCGCCGCCTTCCGACCCAGACGTTTACGTTCTTAATGCGGAGGCGGAATTATGCCAATTTCCTCCGACCTACCTGGCAGTCTGTGGGATTGATCCACTGCGAGACGACGGCCTTATCATCCACGACGCCTTGAAGACAGCTGGGTATATTCTGCTCCTGCTTTAGTTCCTCCTTATGGATGCTCATTCATTCTAACCTTGCCTCTTGCAGAATTCCTGTAAAACTGGATTATTACCAAGGTTTACCACATGTGTTCTGGGCTTTTGAGTGTCCTGCTCCAAGTGGCGATTTCGTGGCAGATGTCTTAGCTGGTATTAGAACTTTCACGCATACTTGAGAGACCATTGCCCCGCAAGACTAGATGGATGGTGCCCAAGGTACGCCAAGTGGAGGGCGGTATGTTTCTACACAAGAGTGGTGTCTCCGGAGCGGGAGATATCAGGACGACGAGATAAAACGCGTGTTCCATCTTTACTTTATCGCAGTCAGTGCAAATGTAGCAAGTGCATCCATGATCTTGGCAAGATGGTTCTCCGGGAGGCGTACAAAGAGACGGCTATCGGGACGTGGCAGCTTCTTTGCGGGCCTATGAGTCTTCAAGTTACTGTGGGCTTGCTTTGCCACGGCATTCTTAGCCGGGGAGCTTCGGGTGACAGACACGTATGTGGACTGGGCAATACCGGAGGGGGGGCAGCAAGGGGTAAGGGCAGAAGCAGGGGTGAGGGGGGATTGGTTAAGGGCACGCCGCCAAGGCCAACGGGTTGGTTGTCACGTCGTGCCATGTTGTTGGCGCGTCGGGGCGCGTCAAGTTGCGTGATGGGTGCCGGGGCAGGAATCTGGCAGCGGGCGGACAGGGAGCGGTCCTTTGTCCAAGGCAAGACGCATGGAATGAGAGCCTGGTCCGAGGATCTGATAGATTTCCGGCTTTCCTGTGTGAGAAGGCGCCGGGGGATTCTCCTAGGGTAAGGAAATACAACGCGTTGATGCCCACCTCATGGCCCAAGGCACGACGTTGAAATCAGCCTCGCCTTAATTTGGCCAATCTTGGTTTGAGATTTGAGGTGGATGCAATTGCCCAGAGACCGCGATTTCAGTCAGATCGACGGCAACCAATAACGCTGTATCTGAGCCCAGGGGAAGGGGCAATGCGACGATCGCGCAGCCAAGGGTGAGAATCACCCGCTCTCATTCAGCTTCTCACCCCATCTATTGTGCACTCACCCTACTCACCCCTGGTCGCGCGACCATAAAGCGGCGCTCACCCTAAACTCACCCGGGCGGCACCCAACCGACTATTGACTGCACATAAGCCACACGCCGGCCAGTTAGTAGTATGGTGGGTGACCACATGCGAATCCTGGCTATTGTATATTTTTATTTTTTTTGTAGTCTTTTTACTATTTTTACTTGAGTTCTTAAGGTAAATCTGCCAGGGCCAAGCCGTGAAATTCTTGCCGTCTAGACAGTCTAAGCCAAGTTGAGTTAGGTGGTTGTGCTTATTACAGTTGAAGGATGTAGACCTGAGATTCCCACGCATCAATGATCAATCGCGATCGAGCTTGTAAGGTTACCACTTACCAAGTCTTTATGTTGGGGATTCAATGCAAAAAAAAAAAAAAATTCATTAACTATCAGTCTGCAATCTTGACAGCATATTTCTTGTTTGGTCTATGTATGGTTCTATCTAGTTGGGTTGCTCCGAAGGGTTCTCTTCACGACGATCGCGGAGTACCCGCCCTTAACAAATATATATAATGGTCGGATATTGGCACAAGTGATGGAGGAGCAATACCCACCCAACACGTACCGATCTGCCACACTCGAAAAGGAAGAAAGCTTCCAAGGCTATTGAATTCATGAACATAGTGATTAATTCCGATTCGAAGCATACCCTGGATCAATACAGAATAACATCTTTTGCGCTGAACGAGGCTGAATGCATTGCCCTAAGTGACCATAATGCCCCTGGGGTCAAAGATTTGATTCCTAGCTGTTCACGATAGATTCAAACCCCGTAATTGTAAGTTGTATGATTGAAATCAAGTCTTTATACTTGATTCACGAGTTCCTGTGCCTTTGTTAGGCCCAATGCCGAAGCATAAGCTTATTACCTAGCTCAAGCTCCTATACATTCGACCACAGCTGACGACCACCAAGATGTTACACATGTTCGAGCCCTCGCAGTATTCAAACAAAGGGACACGCCTGGACTAATTAATGCTCTTGGTTCTATTTGTTTGATTGTTTATTGATCCGAAGTCTCTATTCAAGACATCCTCGTTGGCGTTCTGAGATCCATGGAAACCTGGAAACCTCGAATAACCCTCCCGTAACCCATCATAGCCCACCATAACCCGGCACGACAAACTTTTCGCTTAGTCGAGCGAGAGATTCACAACGAACTTAGCATGTTTGCTCACAAACCCAAAGACTCCTTTTACTCGAAAAAAATTTCACTTCCATCCCAAAACTTCAAAAATCGAGATTTTGACTCCATTTTTGCTCCATTTAACACCTTTACATATATTCTACTATGGGAAGGTGTTAAAAAATGCAAAAAGACGCCCGATACGAGGGTCGAACTCGTAACTTCCAGATTAAAAGTCTGGCACTCTGACCTGTGGATGCGTTAGCGGCAGACTCGGATTGGTGGACTTCCGGGAATTGGGGGTGGAACCGTACCAATTGAGTTAATCGGGCTGTTGATGCAAGAGGAGTGAAAGGGAGAGTAGATATTGCCAATTAGCATAGTTCCAGCGTAATAATCAGCAAAAGTAGGGTTGCTGTAGCTCGAGGAGTGAGAGAAAGTTCGATACATAGAACATCGGACGAAAAGCAGCTAAGATCAGATAAGCTTGGACGAAACAAACAAAGCAAAAGGGAAATCAAGAAAGGCCGAACAAAGATTTGTTTGGCAATCTGATTCGTCTTATCTCTTTCATCTCCCTCCGGACATGATGAGCTCGACATCATCATGCAAACATTTCACCGACTCCGATTGACGCCTTCATTCGCGCAAACTCGGCGATGCGCGCGCCCTGGTCTCCGATCACCCACACCTCACTTCACTTCCAATCGTCTGGTTCGCCTCGCAGCGACCGTGTCACTTCCTCGAAAACTCGATCTCCCGGCGCTCGACAAAAAATGGCAAACAAAGTGGGAGTCCTCGGGCGCGTCATCGCGACCGACCGTGGAGAAGAGCTCAGAACCCAAGCCCAAGTCCTACGTCCTGTCGATGTTCCCATACCCCTCGGGTACACTGCACATGGGCCATCTTCGAGTATACACGATATCTGATGTGATATCGCGGTACTACAAGATGCGTGGCCATGAAGTCTTGCACCCCATGGGGTGGGATGCGTTCGGACTGCCCGCGGAAAATGCTGCGATTGAGCGTGGCGTGGATCCAGCGGCGTGGACGGAGCAGAATATCGCGAAGATGAAGGAGCAGTTGAGATGTATCTCGGCTTCGTTTGACTGGGACAGAGTGAGTGGAATTCGAGAGTTGCGACCGGTCGCGTGGCGCGAGTGAGGTGACTGACTGAGGTATCCCACATAGGAACTGGCAACCTGCGCACCCGAATTTTACGAGCAAACACAGCGGATTTTCCTGATGCTTTACGAGAAGGGACTGGCATACCAGGCTGAGGCCTTGGTCAACTATGACCCCGTTGACAAGACGGTGCTGGCAAACGAACAAGTGGACGCGAATGGCTTCTCATGGCGATCAGGCGCGAAGGTTGAGAAGTTGAACCTGAAGCAATGGTTCTTCCGAATCACCGAGTTCAAGGAAGCTCTGTTGAAAGATCTCGACTCACTTTCTGGGGGCTGGCCTGAGCGTGTCCTGTCCATGCAACGGAACTGGCTTGGGAAATCACATGGAGCAAACGTCACTTTCCCAGTCACTGTTGGTGGAGATAGCCAGGAAGTCACCGTGTTTACCACGCGTCCGGACACTCTCTATGGAGTTGAGTACCTTGCACTGTCGCTGGACCATCCCATCGTTGCAAAGGCTGCTGAGAAGGACGCAGCGCTTCGCAAATTCTTGGACGAAGCTTCATCGCTGCCGCCGGATTCGAAGGCTGGTTATCGTCTGAATGATGTGTTTGCATCTCACCCCCTGCGATTGATTGACAATGAGAGTCCGCATGTTCAGAGGAGGCTGCCCATCTTCGTGGCACCATATGTCCTCAGTGACTATGGAGAGGGGGCTGTGATGGCTGTCCCTGGTCACGACACTCGAGACATGGCTTTCTTCAAAGAAAACGTTAACCCCGAGTACATCCCCATTGTCATTGAACCCGAGTCCCCAGGTACTGCAACAAGCGACAGCACCGTATCCGCAAAAGACGCCAAAGCTTTCACCCATGATGGTTTCTTGACATCCCGCTGCGGGAAATACCAAGGCCTGCACTCCAAGGAGGCTGCAAAGCAGATCGTGGCCGACTTGGAAAAGGTCGGACAAGCTAAATTTGTCGAGTCCTGGCGACTGCGAGACTGGCTGATCAGCCGGCAGAGATACTGGGGATCTCCGATTCCGATCATCCACTGTGGTGATTGTGGTCCTGTTCCAGTTCCCGAGAAAGACCTGCCCGTCCAACTGCCCCAGATTGAAGGAGAATGGCTGAAGGGGAAGAAGGGTAACCCACTTGAATCGTCCGAGAAATGGCTTCACACCGATTGTCCCAGCTGTGGCGGTCCTGCAAAGCGCGACACAGATACCATGGATACCTTTGTGGACTCATCTTGGTATTATCTGCGCTTCTTGGACCCTGCGAACAAAGATGCTCCATTCTCGCCTTCTGTTGCACGGCCGGTGGATGTGTATATCGGTGGCGTGGAGCATGCTATCTTGCATTTGCTGTATGCTCGATTCATTTACAAGTTCCTTGCTCAGTCGGATCTGTTCCCAGCCATTTCTCACACCGAGGAAAGCCCTGCTGAGCCTTTCAAGACTCTTCTTTCTCAGGGCATGGTCCACGGCAAGACTTTCACGGAGCCCTCAACTGGCCGATTCTTGCTCCCGTCGGAAGTGGACTTGTCCAGCCCCGACAAGCCTTTAATCAAGGGTACCACAATCACGCCCAATGTATCCTTCGAGAAGATGTCCAAGAGCAAGTACAATGGTGTTGACCCCACAGTCTGCGCGGGCAAATATGGCGCCGATGCCACCCGTGCTCATATCCTCTTCTCCGCACCAGTCAGTGAAGTCCTGGAATGGGACGAAACCAAGATCGTCGGTGTAGAGCGCTGGTTCGGTCGACTCTGGAAGCTCGTCCACGACGCGCAGCAAACTCTGACTGACGCATCCTTTGCGATCAATGCGGCAGATCTGGAGACTTCCAACGGCCACGTCGTGTCCCTCCCACCTTCACTCCAGGACCTGAGCGACTCAGACGCAGATGCAGTCCTGGCAACACACAACATCATATCATCTGTGTCATCCTGCATCGAGACGAACCCCTACGGTCTGAACACCGTCATCTCAGACCTCATCAAGCTGACCAACGCCTTGTCATCGGCTCCACCATCCTCCCCTCTCGCCCTTTATCTGTCCATCTCCTCTCTCCTCCGCCTCCTCTCCCCAATCGCACCAGCTCTTGCATCCGAGTCCTGGGAGATTCTCCACGAGTCCCTCGTCAAGAACACCAACCCCTCAACGCCAGTGCCATCAATTCCATCCGCCCCCTGGCCAACTCCACTCCTCACACCAGAACAAGCAGAAGCCCTCTCTGCCCGCGGCGGCCAAACCGTCGCAGTTCAGATCAATGGAAAACTGCGCTGTGCGGTGACTATCCCGCGCATGGACTCTTCGACCACCACTCCCTCACAGGGTAAAGCCCCGTCGCAGGAAGAACAAGACTGGATTATCAGTCGAGTCTTGGAAACCTCCGAAGGCAAACTGTGGCTCCAAGAGAAGAATGACTGGGCAAAGAGACGACGCGTTATCGTCGTCAAGGGCGGAAAATTGGTGAACGTCGTGTTCTAGGTTCCGTTTTCTTTGTATTGCATGGCATTGCGCTGCGCCGAAATTGCATTTTCATTTTCGTTGTTTGGGGTTGTGTATGTGTGGGCCTCTCTCCATTCAAAGACTTGTTTCTTACTGATTAACTAGACTTGTACATTAGACAAGAAAATTCATCTCATACCAGGGTGTGGCAAACTGTACTAAAGAGGCAAGTCATTCATAGCAAACAGAGGTTATCACCGATTTCCAGGTCAAGCAATCAACTCCCCCCCCCCCCCTCCGATGGCCTAGTTGGTATCCACCATAAATTGGTGAACCACAGGTGTGCCCTGGAGGAGTGGGCAAACAAAAAAAAGAAGAAAATATACTGGGCCAGTGTTGACGCTTCGAGCTCCACGGACGGCCGGGCACACCGCTAGGCGGGGGGAGTTCATTTTTTTGAGATTTCTTTTTAGCAAAGATATTTTTTCTAATAGAGACATATCTAAGAGGCCTTTTTGTTATACTAATTTAACTCTTTAGTAACCTTTTTGACTATTTTAGGACGGTGTAAAGGTGTATATCAGGCGCGGGGTGGGGCTGGCGATGTTCTTCGGTGTCCTGGGATGGCGATGCACTAACAAGGCGAAGTATAGAGGGAGGACAAGGTTGCAGGTTCGATTCATGCCGGTGGAGAATTTATTCTTATTCCAATCTTCAACAAAGAAATGCCCACGTTTCACTAAATCCTCAAAATAGATCACGTTCGCATCGCGATACTTCTCACCCAATGAGAGATGAGTCAGTCAACAAGGGACCGAATCCTGAAACATGGCAAGTCCTGCTCAAGTCGCGCAGTTTTTCCGATGTCAGTTCTGGACAGCTAGATAGATGCCTCTGAACAAAGGGCCTTATACTGTAGTCGTGGATCGTGGAAATGGTTTAAATTGTCGGGAAGTTGTATGAAACTGTGTGTTTGCATGACTGTCTCCCTCCCTATTGTATCTCAATGCTATCGTGGAAATGAGTGACTTGCTCTTCGTTGTGGAAAATATGATGAGATATTGGACAAGGGTTTTAGCTAGGTATGAATCTCTTTTGAAAGATCTTCGAATACCTTTTGAACCATCTTCCTAGATAGCTCAAGCCACGTCCTTCGATTCATCATTCAAAATATACTCAATAAAATGATTTTGTCTCCCGGATCTTCGATGGACATTTCACATAGATTTTACTGATCAATTAATTCTCCTTCATCCTTTGCTTCTGGTAATGTCTACTATATACGCATTTTGTCGGGGATTGCTACCCCGTACGAGATTAATAACTGCTTCCCGTGTTGCAAATCATTGATTCATTAATTGAAAGTGAGAACCTAGAAGTTCCTGCCTCCGTAGATGTAAGAATAATTGACAAGAACGCTTTTAGTCATTGAATTTGGCTCTCGGAGCTTGACGACCGGATTTCCTGCAGGCGCGGCTTCTCCATTCCTCTGGGGTGCTTCCAACGAAGTATCAACATCAAAGTTACCCCTGAAGTAAGCCAAAGGGTCTGATGCATCGGCTTGTCTGGCGTCTGAGTCTGCCAGATCATCAGAGCGCTCATTCGAGCTTTCTTTTCCTTTTATTTCCCAACCCATCGCCATCCGCTGTAGATTTCCGACGTCGTCCATGAGAGCTTGGTCACATTGGTTGCTGCAAGCAGGTACTCCCCCTCGTTTACCCATGTTCAACTGGGCCAGTCAATGATTTGTGTGAGCCATTTTATCATACATACATGCATCTAAGAGGGGGAAAACGGAGTCTCTAGTATACCTATCCATGTATGGCTTATTTACAACTTTCGATTGGTTTCAAAAAATATGATAAAAACTAAAATAAAACATACAACAGCCAAAAGTATGGCCATGCTCACCTAGCGCCCATCGTTCTGTGCTGGGAGACTCGCCGCTTTATTCAGGCGGGCTGTAGGCGGCTTCAGGCGTCAGCCACCTACCTGAATACTTTTTACCTAAAGACCCTAGGGTGCAGGTCAGGCTGGCAAAGGCGCATTTGCAAATATTAGCACAGGGAAGATTTCGTGAGCAGCTGGCATGAAATGCAATAATGGATGAAATATAAGTACGCGCTGGAAGCGTCCAGCTACGGTCTCCCATCATTCAGCCTTCCCTCTCACCTCGTTCCGCTGGCCTAGCAATCAACACTCACCCTCATAATGGCCAAGAATAAGGATAAACACGATAATTTTACCTTCGTCGTGGACTTAGATGATTATGATAACTTAAAAGTCTTACGTACCCCCACTTAGAGCTAAGTGAAACTACCGGTGATGACTCGATCCCTTTGACCTCGCTAGGTTTGCAGGGTTTGTCGCCCTCTTTGGCCCTGCATGATGCTGGCCGGTGGTTTCCTGCCAGGCCCAGGCCTGTTTCGTTCCTTGTGCTTAGGCCTATATAGGCCTTCTTCTTCTTCTTCTTCTTGGTGTCATCTTCGTCTGCTTGCTCTAGATAGACCAATTAACTCAGTTTCCCCCTTCGCCTCTTTTCACTTTCTGTGCCAAAAGTGCCGTAGGCGCTGTCAACCGGGATATAATTTATATCTTTCGTAAGTTAGTGCCTCTCGACAATATACTTCATCTTCAAGCAGTCACATTTCCGGGCCTCTAATGACTTCCTTCGGACTGCTCTCACTGAACCCGAAGGCAGTGAGTCCTCCCGATATTTAAACCTTTAAGGCGTCTATAGAGTTTACGATAAGCGGAAACAGATGTTTAATTAGGACCTACTATTGTAACTATCGACGGATTTCGGGGAAACTTCGAGGCGAGGATAGCCTTTAATCACGGGTATAAATTTCTAAAAGAGGTATCGACATGAGTGTGTACATAAGCCCCAAGGAGCCGTCGAACTTGACAAAATACGACAGAACGAACACGTGATGCCGATCCTCAACAATTGATCCCAAACATCAGACTGAACTACCTATACTATATCTGGTTAGTTTTGCCGTTCCCGAGTTGGCACTGACTAGTCGGTCTTACTTATCTCACCACGCTCTAGTTTGGTAGGTAGCTTGTGATTGGGTGTTCAGTAATAAGGCCTAAACATTGGCAGCAACTGCCAGAACACCCTAAAGTGGGAAGGAGTGAAGCTTTTGAAGCTTTTCTCATTACTTTCCTGAATAGACCGTAATGACAATACATACATATCTATTTGATACGAGAGGACTACTTTGAAGTGCATGGTATAGTGTGAGAGATAAATTGGAGCTGTGAAACTATGAAATTTGACCTTGTTTTGATGATGGATTCAAAGAAAGTGGGTGTTGCATCGTTACCATGAAGTTTCTCGAACACAATCAAACGATGATATGGTCGTCCTTATCGACAGCGTCAAGGAGATCCTGGAGTTTTCTAAAGTGGATCCCCTGGAAATATCTCTCCTTCTGATCCTGGACAGTGGCATCATCGAAGCAAGCTGCCCCCGTGAGAGTGAAACGTTGATATTCAGCGAAGATAGCGTCATCACCTCCACTCATCGCCTCCTGCTCTATTTTTGCCACATCCTTATGCGATACAGAAAGGGCAGGATATTTCTCGGCGAGGGCGCGGCTAATGTCTGCCCAGCATGTCTTCTCCCCGGTGATGTAGGTGTATTTGTCCCAATTTGCACTTTCTAACAAAGCGACAAGGCTCTTCGCTACATCCCGAGCACATGTGACATTGAACGGCTCGAGTCCAGGACCTGGAATGACAATTGTTTGATTGGCGATGTCAACGGGAAACGCAGGCCCAATATCCTTGAGGTATCGATTCTTGCTCGGGACGACGTAGTCAATCAACCAGCCAATAGAAACCAATGTCCATTCCAACTCGGCCTGCTCACGAAGTGTTTTACGTATAGGCTCGTGTGTGTGGAAGTAAAACTCGGGCTGACGGGGGTGTGTTTCGAGGTTGCCACCAAACTCAGAGGGAATGAAGCGCTTGCAGATGCGGCTCTGCTTGCACGCCTCTATCAGGGCAAGGTGTATAGTTGTAAACCCCTCTGAATAGTCGAGAATTGTGGAGATCATGGCTTCGCAGTCCGAAATCGCATTGACAATTGACTGCACCGAGTAGTCAATAACTGCTTGTGTCACATTTGGCAGATCTTCGAATCGAGGTTTCAGGCTGCGGGATAACACCACGACATTATGGCCCTTTGCGGTGAACTCCTCGACGAGATAACAGGTCAGGTCACCTGACCCTGCAATTGCTAAGCGCATGTTGATAATTTGGTGTCCGGTAGGACAGACCAAATACTTTGTAAAGAAAGAAAAGGCGAAGATGAGCAAAGAGGACAGGTGGAAGTTTGAGTGTTTCTTAGCAGGGTGCTTGTACAAAAAAAAATCATGGAATTGGAAGAGGATTCAGCCGGTTTTATAGTAGGTGGCTCTATATTTTCGAGCTCATGAAATCTACTCTCATGGCTGATTAGCACGCTTCATATACAATTACCAATCCTTCCACACGAGTATTATGAAGCAAGGTGGGGGGGGGGGGGGGAAACAATTGGTCATCCCATGGGGCCCGCGGATTCCGACATGCCAAGAATGGGCATCACCTATGTTGCCAACAGTGGGATAGCATCTCACACTCCTACGTCCGTGTAAATGTTTTGGTTGACTAAAATAATTGTCCCCAGATAGCTTGTTGATCTGAAGTGCAGAGTCAATTTGACAGAATTCTAGAATTCAATGGGTGCCATAAATGGTGTACACAGTCCCAGGCCACCTTCAACCTGGCAGACTTGGAGCGAGTATATTGCTTCGCGTAGATTCTACCCTACATTAGCTAGGAAATGCAAAGAGAGCCTCGTAGAAGGAAGAGCTTAGAGACGAGGTTACTATGGTTGACTTGTACCTTTCGTGAGGTGGACCCCAGTTGCCTTCCTATCATTCATTGACGGTTTAACCGCCACTGGGTCATTAATGTTCGTGGCCTATTGGAGGGAGAGAAGTTGTAAGCGCGTTTTCTAGACGAATACGTCGTATGCTGTGATAGAAATTTAGAACTAGGTTCCAGATTTACCACCTTTGCTGCTCCCCTCATTACTCGCCGTGTAGAAATCTCCGTCGATTTTGAATCGGTGCATGTCACTGGATATCCGGCCGAGGAGGCGGAATTTTCAGTGCTTGGCGGGTAGGCTGATGGCTCTATGACTGTGATAGGACCGGGTTATATTAATCGAGGGTCAATATTTGCTAGGTCAAAATCGAGAGAGGAGGTGGGTGTTTCGGTGCCTAGCCGTCTCTCTGACTCGATAGATATGTCTCTGTACAGTTTCGTTGAATGTACAGCATTAGATGTAATGCAATCGTTCTGCACTTGGACTACTTACGACCTGGATGCAAGATTAGAGCAGTTTCGGGTCTGGGCCGAGAAACAAATCCATTTGTGCATAGGCGGATCTGTCTTCGAACTTCAAGCCTAGCGTAAGAGATTATCGTGGGATTCTCTCTGTTAATCTGTTGATCTGATCCAGAAGAGTAAAATTTGGATTGTTCGATTAAGGTCATTCTCGCGAGCACAGAGCATGAGAAGGTCAAAAGCGATAAAATAGCATCAAGGAAGTAATACATCGTGAAAGGGCAAAACAGATAAATCACCTCTATAAGGCCTTATTAAGGAATGCAACCCTGTTCCGCTGCGAGTACCCTTACTAGCTTGACTTTACTGGCGGGTATTAGGACGTTTAGCTTGCCTATGTGCGGTTTGACGAGCGTTGAGGTTCTCGTGGCTGTGCTATGGGTCGGACGAGGACTGAGCACTTGCCGGACGGTGTCTGCTGCTGTGGCTGGACGGAGGTTGACTCCCTCGTACTGGAGTACCATGTTGGGACCCTGGAGAACGATTCAGCGTGCCTCGCCGAGAGTCTGATGGCGATTACCTCGGCGTGCTTCCCTGGGACCCTGAGGGCTGCCGGCTGGGTATATCTCGCTGGGATGCTGATGCCTCTCGACTTTCTCATATCGGTATGCTATGTTAGGACCCATGAGCATCCTTCCCGGATCGGCTTCTGTACCGATTATTGAAAGAATAGAAAGCATACGGAGTATGAAACTCCTTGTCTCATTAATCCGTGGGAGCCCTTAAGGTCTCATTCCACCGGGGATAGCTGGTCCTTCACGCGAGGCCGCCGGTATCATATAAGGAGGTGGTGTCCCCAATGGCTGCTAGTGACCACGCGACTCATATATGTATCTCGTCCTCGGCATCGTGCTTAAACTCTCTCCTTCAATATCATCCTCAGTATTGGCTTCCTCTTCTGTATTTTTTTTCTTCCTCTGCATTACCCTCTGTAATCCATTGTTCCTCTTCGTTGATTGGTATTTCCTATATGCTTACTACTCTTGAATTTTTCCATGCACGAGGCTGCTTCTAAACTGTCCCATGGATGGCATTTATATTCCTCTAATACTGATTTAGTCTCTCGCCTGGGTTAGGATACTATAGTCGTGTGCCTATGCGCAGGACACGAGCGGGAAGGAGGGGGACGGAAGGAAAGTCTAGTCGAGGGGCTAGGTTAGCGCTTCAGGGGTCTTCAGGGCGATCGGGTCACGGGCGAAGAAAAGAGGGGCTTCAGGGCGTTCAGGGGAAGCTGTCTGAAGACCTGAATAGTAAAGCGGCAAGAGAACTTGCCCCAATGAATCACAAAAAACAAAGAACAAAAACATACAACAGCCAGGATTCGCATGTGGTCACCCACCATACTACTAACTGGCCGGCGTGTGGCTTAAGTACGGCTGAGCGGACGGGAAGCCCTGTTCTCCACACCCTATGGTCGTATGTGTAGGTTCCATGTTCCATTCGTATCATGGGGTGGACCTTGAATGCGTCTTGGACTGGCGCTGGCCTGCATTCTGTGAGTCCGTAACCCGCGAAGGTTAGACTGGGAGAAAGGGCCTAAGTACTACGCTGTAGCAGCGGGGAAAAAGCGCCAGAATTGGCACCAGATCTTCACATATTAGGCCCAGAGCATTGTTAATATTAGAGGATTGGATTAAATTCTACGTGTTTTAATTTTAACTTCTAGCTTAACAGTTGAAGGCAGAAATGGGGAACGTGTGGTGGAGGTGACGATGTTACTGAAGCTTTTAGCGTGTGGGGCTTAAGTAATAACCTTATGTGACGGTTTTCACTGAAGCAGTTACTTTTTTTCCAACCTTATGTGACGGTTTTGCCTGATCGGGAAGGCTGGCCCACCCATAACCATTGAACTTTGAAACGTGAATAACTCCGCGAATATTGGATGTAGGGAGATGTTCAAGGTATCGTCGTAAAGCCCAGACAATTCTATATCTGTCACCGCATTCCTTTTTGTATATTCTCATCGCTGGGTGTAGCATGTGATTGCAGTCATATGCAGGTTAGTATTTTGAAAACCTTATAACTACCTTAATTTAAAACTAATTCTTCTTCGCTTACAATAGTTTATATATAACAACTGGTTCTATAAGTACCCTAAATCTAGAGTTCGTAGCCTCCTATGGGCTAGAAAGAATAGGGGTGAACCCTAATTAAATCGAATGGACCTAAAACCGGAAAAGTGGGTCCATATAAATAGATCTAATCGACCCCCATTCTATTTACATGATAGGCTTTGTAGAAGGATAAAGTGTGATCGGGTCGGTTTTATCCAACCAGTACACTAGTTCGTAGATGGACTTGCGGTCTCCAAGAGTACCAAGACCGCGTTTGACGATCGCACAGGGGAGAGCAATAGCAAGTCCCGACTTGGTTGTGGATCTTAGCTAGTGTATTTTTCCGTACACATGTAAGACATGGGATTCTAATAGGAACCGCTGCCTAGACGTAGCAGCATTCTTAGATTGTCATGAATTTAACTAGCCACACCTAAAATCTGCGAGGTGATAAGAGTGATGAGGTCTGACGCTAGGCAATGGCTAGCTCCATGGTGGAGGCGATTGAATGAATTATTGAGTTTCATTAGAATGTTCAGAGTCTATGAGACAAAGTTGCTTCGCTGGGTTGCTTGGAGTCCTAGAGCCGGACCGCTTTGAAGACGATGTAATAGCGCCCCTTCTTTGGAGCAGTTTGACAATCTCTTGATAGGTTCTAACGAGGCGGCCTAGAGAGCGTTGCCGTATTCGCCGCCCTGCGCGTTAACACCTACAACCTCGCGGAGGCCTAGGGTCACCGTCCCAGCTCCTATTAGCCTAATACAAACGAGCCCATCGTTGGCATGTCGCTTCTTTTTCTAGGAAGCTGACTGTCACTCCATCAATATCTTCGGAAGTCTGAGCTAACGTAGCATGGCCTGTCCATAGTTCCGCCGTATATCTTGCTATCGGAATAACATGGCTGTTCGAGCGCTACTGTGATATTCAAATAGCGCCGGAAATTCCTTGCGGAAGGTAGGTCAATATTCGATTGCGCTAGTTAGACATATCCACCCGAACTTGAATTCTGGGTGTTCAACGATACGAAACGAGAGTCGGGTGGTTGTTATAAGTTTGAGGGCTGCTTGAGCAGGATACCCTGGAATACCTTGCACGTTAATTTGTAATTAATTATAACTATATCATATTATATTATTATCGTTCATTGCCTGCCAAGCCTCTTCGTGTGATCTTGTAGTCGAAGGGTGTAGTATATCCTTACACTAGCTACACCCAGGCTGCCGAAATAGCCTCGAGCATTCTCCTTTCTGGAGCCAACCTTATCAATACACCATTCGAGAAAAGAACCAAATCCTCTGTCAGAGCGGTAAAAAGAAGAGCAAAAGCACTATCTGCCTCTGAATCTAGATCCTATCGAAGCCCAGCCGTAGAACTAAGCTAATGTGATATTATACGCTTGAGAGCGAGAAGTCTGGACGAATGAATTCACATGGACACGTTAAAACACGGACTAAACCGGCAAAATAAAAAAAAGACTGTGAGGCAAACAAGAGGGAGGGAAAAGGCGTTTCAGATACAAGATTCACACATTTGTGTCCAACAAACACCCAGAGTGTTACATTAACCACCTTTTATCCAGGCTTTCTCTGTAGAGGAAAAACCCGACCGTAAACTTGCACAGCTAGCGCTCCCTTATCGAGAATGATATACACATCTTGTGCACGGAATAAATCCTTATGGTGAGGCAAAACCCACCTTCCATCCAGTGTTGATGAGCCTTGAACATCGATGGAGTCAAATCCCATTGTTTGTACCTCCTTACTTTCGTGGTATTTTATCCGCTCAGGGGGATCAGAGCTGCTATGACCGTCCGTGTAGATGACGGCAATTGTGACTTGCTCCTGTACTTCGTTGTGGAGAATAATACGGTCCGGCAGGCCTGCGATGATTCCCTCCATGCTCTCTCTCGCAGCTAACGAAGGATCTGTTGATGACATCGCCCTCTCCAGCTGCTAATTCAGGTTCTAAAATTGCTGCTTCTTAGCACTTTATTTCGATAACAAGGATGCTTTTCCTCATATTCACCAAGAAGTGATCCTAACTGAACTGGAGTTAGATGGTCCGCTTCAAGACAAAGTCTGGGATATATCGCGATAAGAATGACTCCAAACTTAGCGGGAGTGCTAAGCTCGAGGAGAATAATAAATTCGGGGTGTGCTTTTAGGCAACTAACATAACTAGTAGGTGGTCAATTATCGAAGCTGACCTGGTGTCACTGAAATTCGATCCAACTTACAGCGACTACGCGTAAGTCCTAAAACCCAAAGCTTCACCCTTAAATATTACATAATGTTCTGCCGGTCGACTATTAACCCAAGATCAGCCAGAAAGCCATTATAGCATACCTGTCATGCCAAATATTACCTTACTGACCACCAAGTCGCCTATGTAATTCCAAATTAGACTTTAAACATGTGCTTCAGCTACTTTGGCCGGGTTATACTATGACTTGATAAACAGCGGCGTGATGGGTGGGTCCCGAGAGGTGTTAGGAAATTGGAAATTCGTGTCGTCACTGTAGTCTTTCCAAAATACTTCAGAAATACATACGTAATTTGCCACTAAATACAGAGGGGATTGCAGGGCTGATGATGTCAAGTTCCTCACAAACAATCAACCGTTGGAGTTCTGACGACTGCAGCGAGGATGTATGGAAGTTACAACACGACTGGCTTTGGTTTTGCCTTTAACAAATGGTTCACTCTGACTGAGACGTGGTACGAAAGGAGAGCCCGAGAGCGGAACGATGATCCTATGCCCAGCTGACCCGACTGCTACTCAGACTACCCACCTATATCCAGGCCAGTCTGGCCCAGTCCAGCTACATTGGGCCCAGCAAATTCGATCGTTAGCTAGTTGTCGGATAGACCGGAGAATGGTTACTACAAATATTAAAGACGGGCTTGTCACTCAAATATATAATGAATGGTGTAGGACCACCACAATATCCACAAGATTTATTGTCGTCAACGAATATTTAAATTTGCCCATCGGCTACAGACCCCACCACGAAGAAATAGTGCTGTTGAAACTCATTGACCATGGATTTATGTCAGGATACTGGAAGTTCCGCTGTGGAAGCTTTTCTTAACAACGTCGGTCCTGACGAGTTGCGTACTCTGGCTGACAAGCATGGAGCCGAATTGGCATCCCTTAGAGGCCCAGTCCAACGGGCATCAGCTTCAGCCCTAACGCCGATCCCAATTCCGTCACACAAAGAGCCTTTAACCAGCAAAATTGTGCAGAAGAACTGTCGGCGTTTTGAAACGATCTCTCCAAAATTACCCCCACTCGTCAAGTTCTCTCCACAGCTGAAGGGGAAGACTGCGGTAGAGGTCATCGACCTTCTCTCAGAGAAATTCGAAAAGGAACCCAGTGCGGCTAAACGTGCACTGCTCCTTACAGCTATAAATCAGTACGGCTCCAGCAGTACTTGCAACACCGAGCTCAAGGAAGCCATAGAGAAAGCCAAAGCAAAATTCCATGAAGATTCCGACTCAGGCGGCACGGACGACATTTGGTTCAATGTGTTTGCCGATGTAAATTACGGCGGAGGAAGCCTTTTTGCGGATATAAACTATACCTGGAGCTCCTGGGGCTATTCCTATGTTGGTGACAACTGGAACGACAAAGTCTCGTCGCTTCAATGCGGCTGCTCATCCAACGAGGTGGGCGGCTATGTTATGCTGTTTGAAAATGCCGGTTTTGGAGGGAGATATTTGACCTATGCTCTTGACGGGACTTCGAAAAACTTCATAGCCGTTCCGTTTGTTGGACGCGATTTTAATGATACCACTTCGTCGATCTTGATGCAGCGTCGCTACGCGAACGAGCTTGGCCCAATATCGGTTGGGTCACTGGTACCCCCTTCAACAATAACGAATATTGTCAACAAGCAGAGTCCAGACGTTCGAAGTCGCGGAGATCCGATATTCTCCTGGGACCTCTGGCCGAACGGCACACGGAGTCCGGTTGCTGATCCCCTCAAGCAATTCATCTATCTCAACGTAAGCGAAGATTAAAAGCACCCCATAAAGTAACGAGACTAATAGCGGCTGAGTAGGTCCCTGTCAGTGTTAACACTCACCAGTGGTTCTTTGGCGGCTGGTACGACTGCGAGGTGCATTACTGGATTTACCTGTATATCGATGGCAACGGTAAGCTGGAGGGTTACGTTGCCTGGACTAATTGCTGGGTCCAGGGTGGCCTCTACACCAACCAAGTCCTGCAGGGGCTGGCCAAACAAATCCCAAGCACCCTCGGTGCCGTCAATGATCTCATCTCCCAGGCCGTCAGCTACGCGAATATCGTCAACGAAGGCGACAGATTCAACTTCCTTTACTACCTCCCTGGAACGGATGCTGCGTCGGGGAACACTAACGAGGGTGTGTCACTTGTTTTAGTGAAGTAGGTGAAATTATCTGACCAGGGGTGTTTGGTTCTTTGTTTTAATGCCGCGACTTTCATGGCTTCCGATGGACGCTTGTTATTCGTTCATCGACTCAATCTGGGCTCGGGAAGTTCTTGCTTCAGATGCCGAGCTGAAAAGGTGGTATTTTACCAATAGGAGAGGTTCATTCAGTTTCCACCCAATTCCCATCACGTTTGTATGGCAAACCGGGTCAATTTGGGGGCCCGCGTTGTAACATGCCAGTACTAGCCTCTGAGGCTATGAGATGCTCTCAACGGCGATCTCTCTGATGGTTCTTTAATCAATCACTTCAATTCGTTCCCTCCTTAGGCATGAAGTCTGCACAATCTGCTTTCTCTAAATTCATTCTGATCTTGGCTATCTCCTCTCCAAAGCTGAAATATTATGGTTTACACTCGATCTCGTTGCATATTTCACCTCTGTGGATGCGGTGTATCATTTTCATATGACCTCTGAATATATCTCAACGCAGTAGAGATTTCGAGAACAATTAATTTATTCTTGGTGGTTTTACAATACAAAATCCATGAAAAACCAAGCGAGCGATGAATAAGCCAGTGTCATAGGAACCGCGGTAGTATCTAATAGTCTGGTGCACGGTGATAATGCGCCCGACGCGATGCTTCTGAAATGCACTTATGTACACTGTCCAATGTCAACTCGAGATCTTTCCATCCGGATGATACCAGTAAGTTACTTTCACCTCCATCCCCTTGTCTGGGTTCATGTCATACTAGACATCAACATCCGTAGGTGAGCTAACGATATCTTCCGTATCCCTCCCTAGATCTCGTATCTGGTATGCTCCCCAAATGTACCACGGCGGGCAACCCGAGTACCTCCTCCACTTGACTTGCCCCGCAGCCGAGAACGACATGTGGTACGTCCTCCATATCAGACCCCCACCGTACATCACTCTAGACCATTAACCCGGGGGGCATTCAAATGCCTACTTAGATGAGCCACCTCCCATATCCCCCACAAGAATATGTCGCTTTAATTAAATACGCACTATGTATTTATGCCGTAACGGCTGATGCCGAAGGTACTGTAAGGCAAGGGCCGGTAGCGAGTTAAAGAGCTTATTATAGGCCGGTGGCAGGGAATAGACTTCCGAGAGCCTAGAAGTTAGTGTAATGAAGTATCTATCACAAATAACGGGTACTCGCCTTCAGGAAGATGACTAGTGGCCAAACTCTGCTGCTCCTTGGGAGGGTATCCTAGGTGTATTTACAAGGGATAGAAACAAACGTGTTAGTCAGCCATGCAGTGAATGCGTCACTTCTAGTTGAAGCTACGGACATCAGCTCAATATTAGGGTCGCTAGACGGTAAGTTGCTAGCGTCGGCTTCGTCATAGAATGTGTATTCAGAACGCTGCAACAGACGCTTGATGGTCATCCGAGCTCGGTCAAGCCTATAACCTTCCAGTTGATAACGGCGGTCAACTTGTGTCTTCTATTGGCTGGTGTTCGCTTTGGGAAACGATTCCTGTCTTTGAGTCTCGACAGCCGAAGAGTGGTGCTGCGGTGACAAATCATCGTCTTCATCCGCCTAGGAATGCCACGGCACCCTGCGCCTCGTAGGGGCTGGCTTTCGGGCTGGGCCTCAGCTTTTAGAATCATGGAACATTCGTGCTCTACTGTTGGGGGTCAATCCATTCTAAAAGTGAGAGGGCTCCCACCGTAGCATTTGTGACGCATTCGTGACAATTGTCCTCAAATGCTTTCTTTAGTTTTTTGATTGCACCACGAACCCGTGGAAAGCCATGCTTTGGTTTGCCTTGGGTTTGGTTTCTGAAATAAGCCTCTTGCTCAGTTGTGGTTTCAATTTTTGAAACCAAACCACACAATGTCGCAGTCTACCGACTGACCCTGCCCCCTGAGTGGTGTTGGTGTATATGGCTCGGGCCGCGCAGTCCGGGCATCTGTTTACAATAGGATGGTAAATTACAGCAAGAGTGGGTGATGAGCGCCAAGCTATTCTTGAGTCTTGGTAGTCAAATATAGCATGTAAAGTTGAGGCAGGAGAGAGAGAGAATATCAGAATGTTGGTGCTGTCTGAGCTATCCTAAGAAAAGTGGATCCTGTTTCAGAGGGGCCCTAGCTGTCTATAGCAAGTAGTAGAGTTATTGTGTTTGGCCTCTTATTTAGGTTTTTATCACATAAAAATTCAAACGCACCCGCCACCAACCATGCCGCTATAAGACAAACCAGATGATAAAACCCATCTACGGGCTTGTCTGGTTAGCGGTTCTGGTCCTACCACGGACACGTAGGCCAAAGCGTCAAACCCCTGACGGGACCAATACTAATCGCGAGTATGTGACTATTTTTCAGGCAGTTTCAACCACTGCCTCCGCGGACTTCCAGTGGTAGTCCAGGCTGCATTCCTCTTGGTTGGTCTGATAAAGCCGATAACGTGACGGGCCCTTCCTTACCTACGGCCGGATGTGGACATATTTGTCTAGTTAGGTTCTATACTCTCGAATTCTAGACTCGCTTATGGCGACCCAAATGCGCCGTAATTAAACGTATGGTATTTTACGCGAGCCTTTCCGCGGTCTAGTCCCTATGGGCGCCTTTGAAATGCGTGATTTGCAAATTGGAGATTATACGGAACATCAGCTATTGCTTCCAGATCCAGATGTTACTTTTCCATCGATGAAATAGCAACAATTTTAAGATCAAAAGGCAATAAAGAATTCGGCATAATGATTGAATTCACTACCGTTGCTAATCTAGAATCTTGACTCACCAAACTCAATATCGACTTGAGTAAATTTTCAGCATGAGCCACACATATAAATGCTCGGTATCTCAAGAACTAGGCCACCAATTGCAGTTTTGTTGCGATTCTCAACAACTATCATAGTTCAAAGCAAGAAGAGTGCAGGCACTGCCATAAAGTCCCAACCATGAACGATGACACTATCGTCGCCCACACTGAAGAGATGGTAAAGGAGGCCAAGGCCGTCGGTCCTATCACCAGCTACAATGCTCTGCTCGGCCAACGCCAGGACGAGAATGTACTGAGATTCGTCACGGAAAAAGTCTTCATTCAAAACCTCGAGCACCATTTTCGCAATATGACGGCGGCTAGTATGACGGACGAAGAAGAAGCGGCAATCGAGGCGGATTTAGGCTCGCAGGTCGCCATATACCTCTTCTACACGGGGTCCAACAAGTGCAACAACTGCGACCGTGCGCTAAACGCGTACGACTTTTACTTTTCGGGCAAGGAAGTGCACGGCAATGCCTTCAAATCAATCATTATTAACGCGCCACACAAACTTCAGCTGCGCGGCTTCAACTCCAAGGCAACCGTGGTGTGCTCCAACTGTCAGTCACGCAACGTGTTTCTTCCAATTGTTAAGGGTGCAGGGGGCGGGGACGGGGGTTACCACTACATTGTGGGTTCATACTGCTATGCGTAAGGGCCCTGCATCTGTGCGACGGAGCGGTGTATCGCGATACTCAATCTAAGGGGCAACTATAGGGGTTGCAAGGGTTGCTTTAAACGATCAATCGGACTGGTGTTTTTTAACAAAGGATTGTAGTCTAAAAGTAACAATTCAGTAATTACAAAGAGTGTTTATTGAAGAGAAAGGAAAGACAAATACAGAAGGTTTCCAAAAATGATATCATAATGTAACTTGGAAAGTAGTTCTGGCGGTTCGTAGTGGGTAGAGTGTGCCTTTCCAAAGACGACCTACGTGGCGTTACGGGGCTAGCTCGCAGATGACCAGTTGGCGTGCTAGATTCGGTGAACCCAATACGAGATCAATTGTGGTATGTGGCGTTTTTCGTCCCGAGCAAATGTGCCGGGTTCTAGCCATGCATCTAAAAGCCTGCTGTCAGTGACTTTAAGCGGACTTTTAAGGTTCCAGGCTAAGCTTAAGCTTATCCTGTCCCGCATACGGAAATACCCGAATTAGTCTCTGTCAGAGCAGGCTAATTCAGTATAGACTAGTATGTATATTGACGAATGAGATCAAGCGGAATTAACTGCGATGATTCCCTCCATTCTCTCCATATTAGAAATGTCACCTAGGACTAGACTTCGGTAAAACCCAACCCATATGAGTTATGGGTCGGACCCCCTATCCCATGGGGGTAAATCGGATCAGGCCGACGCGATTTATTTTGTTGGCCCCACTTTTCCAATTTTAGTTCATTCGATTTAGTCTTTTGCACTCTATTCTTTCTAACCTAACATATGGGAGTATTTACACTGAGGTTGGGTATGGCAAAAAAAGTGGGGCTAGAGCTGCGTGGAATTACTTCTAGGCTTCGTACGAAGGTAAGAATTTAGGAAGTTCTAAGTTGGTATTAGATCTCTATATTTTTAATTTTATAACCGTACGGTACCTAATTAGAGTGTGGTGGATTTTTGAAATTTCTATATCTTTTGTGATAGGGTCGGGCTAGAGAGATATTTCTAGCAGAATTATACTAGACTTAGTACTCTAGATATTAGATACAATTATAATATAGGTTATCTTAATTTAGTATGGTTTGTGACGGTTAGTCGTAGGCTGTTTCTGGCTCCATTTCCGAAATGCTCCTCTCAGGGTCTCTGGGGCATGCCTGAGTATACCGAAACGCACGTGATGACGCTAATCCTTAGCGTCCGTGGAATGATTGGCTCACGGTTGCTACTCAAGTAGCTGCGGCCCCCTCGTTCCTTGAGGTCCGTAACACATCTGCCTTCTCCTCATCCTCTCCGGTCTCCTACTCTTGGACAAATAAATCGCGTCGTGTTCTAAACCGCCCTTGGTCACTAAAAGTGTCGACCTCACCGAAGGCCATGATGGAGCATTTTCGCTATCTCCCAGAATACCAGTGCTAGTGTGCCCCTACGGACATTTTGTCCTACCTACCCACCTTGATACCCACCTAAAAGGCCATCGTAAAAAGTGGCTAGGCCTGGACTCGACCATGGTAATCTCCGTGCTCAAGAAACAACTCCAGGAATTCACTTTAGCGGATCCTTCTCAACAGCAGATCAAGGTTTATCCCCTTCCTCCTTAGCCTTGCGTAGCTTACCAGTAGAGGAAAGGGCTCGGATGTATCTAATGTCTATTTATGACTCGCTCCGAGGTTTAGATACAAAATAATGTCCGGACCCATCAGCTCACCCCACGACGGCAAGGTCGACCTCGGAAGACTGCCGCCACCATTGCATTAACGCAGCTACAGGCAGGCTCGGATCTCTGGGAAAAGGTCTATTACCAGCTCTTCTTCCCTTCGGGGCCCTAAAGTCGATTCTTTCGGGTCGCTCCACTTCTTGAACCTACTATAGCAGACCTAGTCGATCCTATTCGCACCCAGTTCTACGAGCAGATCCGCTAATATAAGCAGAAGGAGAATGAGCATAACTAGGTCATCACGACGGATCGAGACTATAGTGAATATAGCCCTTAGCTAGAAAAGTCCCGATGGCGTGACTACATCTAGGGCTATACTGTCACGGGACTAGCTACACTCGCATATATACCTAATTTTATACGCGAACCGATCTTATAGCTATGGATAGAAAGCTTAGATAAAGTTATTGACTAGGCCCTCGAATCCGTGACTAACCACCGGATTAATAGCTTCGTTGACGATACCTACCGACGACAGAGCCGTAGACCGGTCTTCTTTATCTCAAGCCCTCCACTGACTAGTGATATCGGCGTATCTAGAAGCGCCTTCTCTGTTTTGTGTATCGTATAGTCTAACTAAGTTAGCCAATCAGACTATCCATAGCTTAACCGAGGACTAGAAGGACCTTTCTATTCATATCAAAATGCCTTCTATTTAGGTATTATGGTGTTGTAGTCACCTGTCACAATTTGCCCGTTGGACTCCCCCGGAATCAGCTGCAAACGGGCATCCGTAGTGTTAAGGTTTGGTTAGAAGCGGACTAGACCAAGCAAAAGTACCGAGAAAAATTAACAAAATATTAGGTAACGAATCAATGGCTATACCTATCCAATTTAACCATAATCAAGACTGGTTTTTATTCGCGAGGTTCTCGTAGTATATCTTCCCTTACCGTGGGGAAGTAGCTTACAAGCTTGTATAGAACCATGGAAACTGATTATACAATACCCGCTATTACCTATACGTAAATCCTCATGATTGACATCACTGGTAGATTGTTATGTCCATACTTTGAGCCTTGGAAACGGCCTACTCTACAATTGGTAAGATGTCTTCCAGCTATCACGCCTCGACTTCCTTTCTCCACTCTGTTTCTTCCAAATTAATATACATATATTCCTTCGTCTATTGAGAACAGCCCTTTACCAAAATACTTTTTACATATTTCTCTATCGAGAGATAGAGGAAGAATTCCAACCACTAATTCCTTTATATAATTTGCCCTTGCGAGACATCTCATGATGAACTTTTTACTGCTACTCTTCGTTAGCACTATACTGCATCTATCATCAGCAGGAGATCAAAAACCACTCCGTGAGCTTGTTGACGAACATGATGCTGATTACAACAACTCTTGTCAGTAATCTTGGAGGTAACTGGAAAGCTATTACTGACGCTGATGGCCTAGCAGCTTTCCTTGGCTGCACATTCGCGACATCACGCGAGACTTTGACTGATTGGCTCTTATTCAGTGCTTCGTTGCATCAATTTCAGGAAAAAAAAGCCGCCTGTTGGCATCACGATGTTCTGGATTGGTCAGATGATGGATGTTCTCATGCCGAGGACTATCCTGACGGGTATAATTTCCTTCCTAGTTGCCAAAGACATGACTTTGGTTATCGCAATTACGGAAGGCAGTCTCGCTGCAACCATGAAAACAGGGAAATTATCGATCATAATTTCAAGTCAGATTTGTATCACGAATGTGGTGGACATAAGGGATGCACAGGTTGGGCTCAGATATATTACTGGGCTGTACGCGTTTTTGGACACCCTCACTGTAAGAATGGCCATATCCCTTGTGGATACCCCGGAACACCAAAGTGTCATGACAAAAACCATCCCAAGCTGTGTCCTAGTCCTCGAAACCCTCGAGACTAATACTGTGTCTAATCACTTCTCGCATGCCAAGTGCTGTGTTAGTTGACTTTACAAATGTGATTGCGAAATAGTCTAAGCAGATATTACAATACGTACTGTATCGAAGCTCGGAGATGGTCCTAATAGCTTTAGTGCTCAGCTGCAGTTGAAGGTCGGAGGTTAGATTTCTGACCCTTTCTGTAACGCCGGGAAACTGTGTGTAGATAGATCGGTTAGTTTGAGCGATCTGATTGGCGGAGCATGAGTGGTATGAAGGCAGGCACCGCAGCTCCAGCACTTCTCTCTCTCTCCTTTCCAGTCTCTGTATTCGCTGCGGAATGCACTCATTCTTCAAGATTAGGCTCTTGTCACAACTTTTTAAACCAACCTTCTCGATTTAATCTAATCAAGTCGAAGTCTTTTCGCAAGTCCAAGGCCGCAAAAAACGCCCTTTGAGGGCAGACTAGTTAGAACGGCAAATGAATAGGATGGGCTCAACCCCTATCATTAGCCGAGTCCGATTTTTAGCTGGCTGGATGCTATTCCTGAGTATCAATATCGTCAAACTTCCCAACGAGTAGGTGCGACGGCAACAAATCTTAAGACGCCACAAGGTGCGTTGTCTGCCGTTCCTGATTAACTAGAGAAGTAGCCGGCGTTATCTTAAACTAGTCTAAATTGTGTCTCTGATTAACTTAAGTATCGCTTAGCTAATGGAGTTGAGTAAAGCTGACTTTTTTCTAAGCTTTAGGAAAGGACACACTTGTGTCTATCCTATTTTTATTCTAGCGGAGCTTCTTAACTATCGTCCTCCGCGATTGCCTTCGTTTCACAAAAATTGCGAAGTACCAAAGCCGAGAAGCACCTTGACCACAACCTCACCAGGCACAAGGTAAGGGCGTCAACCCCTCCTCATACTTGGAGTTGACATCGACTTTTCCTGCACCGAGGAGCAGGAAGACTACGTCCTCGTTTCCGTTAATCAGCAGCCCACCACAGGAGTATCTCACGATTATTGCCCTTCCAGTCGACATCAAGGTAAACAAGATGGGAAGCCTCAAACTTCGAGAGATTATAAAGGTAAAATTCTCACAATTCGGCGTTCCGCTCTTTGGCCCTTTGTCGAGCTACCTTTTTGGGCCAACCTTTGAAGGCAAGGTCCCTCATGATACTGGAGATTGCTACTAAGGTCTGAAATTCATCCATATATACTAGCCGTCTCATCGAAGCAGAGGCTGTGTTTTTCGAGCAAATTGTTGAAGAGCATTTCTAGAACTCGTGGTGTTATACTTCGGCTCCCGCCGATAGGATGGGAGGAAGGAGGAAGGCGCCATTCACATTTCCGACTTATCACAAGTTCCTGCGGATATTCTTGATCGTGCGTTCGCTGCATTAATTTGCGTCGGCCATTTGAGACGTGGCTAGTGACTTACTGGCCATTTATTACATCTCGAATAAAGTATACCTTGGAAGGGGGTAGTCTTGATGCCATATTGTGCAGATGATGCTTGGAATTCTCGAGATGATGGTGCTGCAGAAGGATGGATGCCAGGGCAAGGGACGGAGGGGCAGTGAGGTAGGAGCGTATAGGAGTTTCGTGCAATATACAGTATTATGCGTAATGCATTCGTTCTAGAAATAAAAACGATCTTTATTTAGGAGATGATTAATTACGTTCTATCCTAATAGGGATTTGGATGATTTCGGGTACGGGCCGAGAAAGGATGCGTGAGTGTCCATAGGGGAATCTGTTTTCGAAATCTACTGTAAGAAAGGAGCAATAATTCAGTTGATAAAAACGCTAAAAGCCAACTGGATCCAAATCTGTCGGCTCTGGAAGGCATGATGCAAGGATTCATACCGAACTTTGCAGAGGATAGGGTACATCATGACAAGAAGACCCACAGCCGTGGAAGAACATGATGTCAGTGTAATAAACTTTGTCATTAAGAACCCTTGCCGTACCGATTGGAATGGACATTCCAACAAAAGTCCCTTTTTGTAAAGCAGGTCCCGTACTTGGGACGAAATTCCCAAGAATGATTCCAGTCGCCATCGCAAGGAAAATCCATACAGCTAGAAACCGATCGAGGAGGCCCAGGTTCTTAAACGCTGACTGTTTCTCCTCGTGCTTTTGTGAGGAGGACATATTGCCTTGCTTCTCGGCATCGGAGGTTGGTCGGTGTGAAGTTGTGACATGGCTTGGATTACCGTCAGGAAAGGTCGAGGCTTCTGTAGACATCCTCTAGAATCACGATCTTTCGAATGGAGGAAGTAAAATCGGCTACTGTGATAGCCCAAAAGAAAGCTGGGTTTTCTAGGTCGTTCACCATCAGTCAATTGATGGTAGAACATGGTTCGCCACACTTCCATGTATTTCTCAGGTATGGAGACCTGCAATGGTGGTGGTGGTGGCGGTGGTTGGGCTGGAGCTGGCGTACTTCATGTAGCCCGGGATGTATCTGCCTCACCTCGAGTCTTGACCTTCTTATCCACACCGATTCTTGCCGTCCTCCTTGGTGTTTCTTCTTCGGCTTTTTTCTTAAAGTTGCTGGGACCTTATTCCCAACTCCGCCTGTCCAGAGTTTTCCTCGTGCTCCTCCTCTATAATCTCCTCTTGCTCCTCCTCGATTATCTCCACTTGCCCCTCCTCCTCACTTTCATATCCCACTCCATCTTCAGCCTTCTCCTTTGCTTTCTTTTTCCCCCCTCTTATGAGCCCTCTTACGCGTTCTCTTCCTAGACTTGGCAGTTTTCTGTGCGAGCTTGCGGGTGTCTTCCAAGATTGGATAAGCAACGCGAAGAGGCTGGAGATCATCATCGACTTCGTCCCAGAATTTGGTAAGAACAGCCTCGGCCTTTTTCCGTTCTTAGTTAATGGCTGCATTCTGGACCGGTTCTTCCTCAGGATAGAGCTTCTCCGGTGTTGTGTCGCAGAAAGCTCCCGCTATACCATGCCAAGCCTTTGCCGACTTGCCTGAGCTGATGAGATTCAAGATCCGAGTATTCAAATTGTAGAATTCCAGGGTATCCTCGGATACGCGAGACATACTTTTGTGGACGGCCGGAGCCCAAGGATGAAGGAGCGACATCACTGTTTGGCATCGTGCCAGAAGTCCAACGTCGGACAACAACCTTTGGATGTACCCAGTCAGCAACTTCCTCTTTGCAGGATTGTCGATAGATCGCTGTAGTAAGTCGAGCAATGAAGAAGGCATGAAGTTTGGAATTACGAACACGATCGTGTGAATTATCCACGTAAACTCGGACACGTTATCCGGTACATTCAGTTGTTTCCGTCTCTCAAACACATAGTTTTTGCCATGTGGGTCAGCGCCTGGTGCCGGCAATGAACAAAACTGGTCTCGTAGTGGCGGAGATCCAGTCATGAGTCGCCCCAGATCAACATTGGATTGTGAGATGATATGACACAGTCTGGAAACGACATGCTCGAATGCTTCGTAAATGTGTTGGGGTAGGTCCTTTTCAGGACCGATCGTGGCTGCGCTGGTGGTGGAGGGCTTGAGCCAGTGGTAGATCTTGGATAGACGTTTGTGCAGGTCGTCCCACATCAGAACCTTCCAAGTGGCATCTTTGACCAGTTGCATCAAGAGGCCATTTCAATATTTTGGCCGACGAAGTGGCACGCGGAGAAGAGAGTGCTGGCCCTTGAGTTCGTCCTTGATCTCAATCACATTACTCGAAGGCCCTTTCCTTGGTTTTTTCCTCATGCACTCTTTGACATATTGTTTGAGCAAAATTTGCTCCACCTGGTGCTCGTGTATCTCGTTCAGAATCTGGATGAAATAGCCAGGATCTTTCCTCAACGACACGTAAACTTGTTGTGCCCAGTCTCGGCTTGCCGCCACATCATGGAGCAAGGTGTCGAACTCAAGTTGATCAAATCTAGGGACACGATATGGGTATTTTGTAAACATGTCGACTGTCGACTCTGACATAAGCCCCAAAGTTGGATTTGAAAGTGGAATTGAAGGATCGAGGTGATTATGAAAATCCTCAAACTGCTTCTGTGTTGTCTCCATTAAATGAGGCAGACCTTTAGCAAGAAGCTATAGATGTGTGCTTGTACTTCCATTGTCTTCACGCCGCCGCTCACGCCGTCGACCCACTGATGCAACATGGGCAATTTTTTAAAGGGAGTATGGTTTTGCTGAATGATGTTCCCGTAATCTGCGACAGTCGCCTTTCCATTGATCTCCATGGAGTACCAAACAGGAAATGTAGCTGGACATGCTGTCGGGTTTTCGCTGGCGTCCATGAGCCCCGATCAAGCCAATAGAACACCCACGGTGGGTGGCGAGAACGGGATTCAAGAAACCCCATAAGATGGGTTCAATCTCCTGATAAATCTTCAAGATTGATATGCGGCCATAGGCATGCTTCCATTTGGGGTATTTTCCCGCTCACGAAACATCGCACATCTAGCAGGTATCGAATGTTTATACCTAGCCATGCCATTTTCAGTATCTCCTCACAGCGTTTGGGTTCTGCGGTTGTCCAGCGATGGTTGATCTCTGTCTCCATGGCTTGGAGAAACCTGCGAAGGTTGTCGTAGTTATCGAATATTGTTTTCGCATGTCGAGCGCGAATTGCCTTGGCCTCATCAACGTCGGGAAAGAAAGTCGAATACACCTGGTCTTCGGATTTTGGAACGAGCGGTATCCATTTCTCCAAGATACCGGAGTTCAGAGCCTCCTGGATCACATAATCCAAGCAGTAATCCGTTACCGATGGATATCTTGTGGAAAAAACGAAAATCAATGTATCCGTGATCCAAGGTAGGATTCTCTTGGCTTTTGCTAAAGCTTCAAGGGGAACTGGTGGTAGAACGCGGGCTACCCGACCCATCCAATATCCTGACCCCATAGGGTGAAATTGCAGCCCAACATCCACGATGAGCTCCTCAAGTTCTGAATCTTGTTGGAATCGTGCTTGGCGGTCCGGTGGACATCTCAGCATCATGGTGTGGAGCACCCGTTTTTTATCGTCCTTCCGTTCCTCCAGTTCACTCATTTTGCTGGCTGAATGGAGAGATAATAGACTGTTGGAAAGAAGTGTGGAAAACGACGGGGTTCGACAGCAACAGCGGATTGAGGTTCGAAAGATTGACAGGATTGATCGTTCGGGCTTTTGGACCGGGCCGGAAATCAAAGTGGAGTGATGAACGATGGAAAGGGGTCCTAGGTGATGAAAGGCGAAAAATGATTCACAGTTTGAAATCGGGTTTGAATTTGTTGATAAGTGATCAACGTGGGAATGTCGACTGAGCGGCCTGGGGCTAGCGACCCAGAACTCCAAAGGTTTAGATAGAGACCACCATGCCCTTTGTTCACCATACTGCTGGCAGTGGTGTTGACGGTAATGATGGTGGTGGAGCTGGCTGAAGTATTTCTGGCCGTTCGAGCTCCTTTGGGATGTCATGTTGAACGCCCTCCTGGACGTCCTCTTGTTCTTTATCTCCCAGCTTCACCTTTGCCGCTCCGTCTCTATCAGGTCTTCTCTTCGTTGCTCCACCTTTTCCTTTTCTTCAAGGCATTGTTTGGCTGGTCTTTTTGCGTCTCCGTTCCACCACTTTCTCAGGCTCGATTGCCTCACGCTCACGTTTCTCAGGGTCAATCAAAATCGGGTACTTCCGGAGCACGTCACTGAGATCAATGTCTCGGTAAGAACTTCCTCTTCCTTTTGTCGTTGAGCGGTAGTCGCTTTGTTGTTGTCATTTCTTCCCCGAGATAGATCTTTTCTGACGTTGTGCCACAAAAGGGATCTGCATGATCATACCAAAAGGACCCCAGGTGTTTACCGAATCGACTCGCCATCTTCGCAACCACATCGTGGAATTTCTGCCCAATCGCGGGCAATTGCAAGTTTCGATTGAATCCTGACATCAATGGTCGAGGACCGAGGGCGGGACTGGCCCAGCACCGTTTGGCATTGGGAAAGAATACCAAGTTCGATAATGAAGTCTTGCGCATACACGGTCAGCCACCTCTTTTCCGGCGAACCATCCTCCAAATCCTGCTTCAGAAATTCGATGATTGAAGAAACTCGGAAACCTGATTCTGGACCTCGAAGCAACTCAATGAGACCCGCCAGTAGGTCTGTCTTGTCTTGTGGTGGTTCCCGTTTTCCCACTTTACACAGACATGCTGGTTGGATCAAAGCCAGGAGCCACCTGATAGGTCCAAAACTGATTCCAAAGCGGCGGAGAGGAAGGCAGCAGGTCTTTCAGAGTTTTGAGGGACTGCATAGCTATCTTGGACAGTCTGAACTCAAGATTCCTGGGTTGTTGATGACCGTTCGCCAGTAGCTCCTGGTCACCACAGGTGGTGGCTGCAGTGGTGCATGCGGTCGTGTGGGATTGATCGAGTAAAGCGTGTCACTTTCCCAGGCGCTTGTGCAAGTCGTCCAACATCAGTCCTTCTAAGTGGCATCGTTGAAGAGCGTCACCAGGAGGTCATTCCAGTGGAGCGGGCGAAATTGGTCCTCACATACATGAGGAGGGAACGGGCAACAAGCCATTCATATACTTGAAGGTGCTCCTTCCGATGATCGTCCATGCCATTCAAATCTTGGACAAAATAGCCAGGGCGACGCCTCAAAGATAGATGATAATCTTCAGTCAGGTCTCGGCAGGCCGCCACATCTTGTAGTAGGCTGTTCATGGTGAGTTGAGCATGCGGCACGGGATATGATGTTTTCTTGGCAACACTCAGTTTTGATATTCGTAGCGAGGTCTGATGCAGTCTCTTGCAGTATGAAATGTGAGTAGTGTGAGAAAGCAGAAAGAAGAAGAAGTGAAATTCTGTCCAGGTGACCTAAAGCCTATACCTAATGTCCTCTATTAGAAACCTTTATATTTCAGGGCATGGGGGAATCCGGGCGTTCAGAAACAATAGAATGCCTAGTGATAAAACCGTGATGTACCGTGATGTACCGTGATGTATTGAGAATGAGAAAGAAGTTCCGAGATAAGCATATGCTATTCCAGATTCCAGATTGGCAGGGACGACGGTGGATAGAGCGGTAGTTTTCTATATAACCTAAATAGGCCAGTACGAGGCCATTCAGAGACCCCCACCCACAAGAAAGCCGTACGCGCCAGCAAGGCACGAAAAAAGATTGTGGGAGCGTGTAAGTCATTTTATGATTACCACTTCGGGCATATAGCCTACATAAATAGCCTACAGTATGTAGTAATTATGAGGAACACAGTGGAAGATAGGTGAGTACAAAAAAATTGTAGAAAGGAGAGAGCGAGAGAAACAGCAGGAAGCCTTGAGTAGATGAAGAACAAAGCAATAGAAGCCTAAGGCTCCAAGGCCTCAATAAGAATTATCAATTGCCTTGTGCTCCAGGCCTGTAAAAGAGGCAAAGAGATAGCTAGTGTCTTCTACTCAATAGCATAGTCAATAATCATTACGCCGTTATAATACGAGGATGATTATGTGTGACCCTTTCCATTTGAAATCTTTATTCATAAGTCCTCCGCAGTATAGATACAAAAAGAATCCGGCATACTTACACTACTTTTTTTTCTCACAAGGACTGACACTATTTGAGGTTCTATTTGTCTTTTGCCTAAACATTTCAAAATTGCTGTCAGTGTGTAGTAAGAGCTCAAAACCCGCTCATAGGGACTAGTATAGCGAGGAAATAATTCTAGTCTACCTTGGCAGCTTGATCATTGAAGGTGAACAAGGGCCAGATCTCTTGCTGAGAGAACAGTAGAGAGTGGTTTAGTTCAAATCTACTCCAATCTAAGACTCTCATCTTTCCAAACCAGGCTTCAAGGTCCTTAGGACTCATTTCTCGTGTAAATTTAGCAGGCCGCCTTCTGCCATTCTAACCATCTATTCATCATAGTCTTTCCGGGAATTGTTTTCAATAGAACAATACTCTACATGTTACTTGGCCGTCTGTTGCGAGTACTTCTCTCAAGTATTTACCAGTTCCAAATGTTCGGTAGTACATAATTACAGCTTTAGAAGGAAGTAGAATAGCCCTAGACCCATATTTACCAGTGACGTATTACGCTTTGACACCCAAACTCCCAACCCAATTAAGGTTAACCGTGTCCCAATAATCTTTACCCCGCCCCTTACCGAACCGACATCACCCCCAGAAAAGCAAGCAACGTGTTCCCAGCTTTCCTCCAACAAGATTAATCGTTCCTAAAGTCTCTCGTCGGTCGGGTTCTATAACTATACTAGACCCAAAGCGGGTTTAGATCTACTATCCCCGCCTGATCGGGCATCAGGGCTGCTCCATACAAAAGACCCTGGAGCGCTTGATAGCCGCG
This sequence comes from Penicillium ochrochloron, assembly GCA_022985105.1. NCBI lineage: Eukaryota > Fungi > Ascomycota > Eurotiomycetes > Eurotiales > Aspergillaceae > Penicillium > Penicillium ochrochloron. The sequence goes on from JAAVMA010000036.1 coordinate 204,002, forward strand.
GCACTGGCCTGTGCATCGACTGGGCGTTCCTCCTGCTCCACTTAAACACCAACATGACTGCGAATATTTTTGTTACTGGGGCATGTGGTTATATGTGCGTTTTCTTTCTTATGGGGGTGATTTCCGGGCTAATTCGTTTATTTACAGCGGAGGATCCATTGTCGCTGAATTTGCACACCATAAGGGCGGTCTTCTTGAGACGGCCAAAATTCACGCTGCTGTCCGGTCGGATGAGCAAGCGGAAAGTTTGGCGACGCTAGATGTCAGAGTCGTCAAAATTGATCTTAGCAATCCGTATGCGCTGGCTGGGTATATGATCCGCAATGACGGTGAGTTTGAGATGATCTTTAGACGGCTTATTACTCTGCTAATGCTTCGTCGGTCCAGTTAGCATCGTCATTCATACAGCCACCTCGATAGATGCGGAGGTGGCGCAAAATCTTATAACGGCGCTGAAGAAGCGTCGTGAAGCTAATGGCAAAAAAGCTTTTTTCATTCATGTAAAATCATCACATTTCCTCTTGTGTATATGCGGCCATTGCTTACTCTGAGGACAGACTTCTGGGCTATCGGCTTTCGATGACAACACTGGTTGGCCTTTCGGAGAAGTAAGAGATATTGACCCTGTGTATTTTCTCGAGAAACAATGTACGGACTCGTACATTGTCAGGCAGGTATACTCTATCATTCTCGTCATGTTGACCTAAGGAATTCTCTAATCAATACTACAGGTTGACGTTCTCGTCGCCGAACAAACCCAAGCAGCCGGCCTAACGGGGCTGATAGTCATGCCTCCAACACTTCGTGAGTTAACTACTCACTCAATATGAATCTCTTCTAACAACGAGATAGATGGACGAGGTAGCGGAACCTGGAATCGATTGTCACCACAAATCCCCGCCCTCGTCAAAGCCGCAATCAAGAATAAACAGGTATACAAGTTCCCAAAAGACAAAGTAAGCCCCCCAAAATATCTAAACCTACGAATACACATCTTCAAACAACGAATTCATACTAATTCCCTCGACAGGAAGTCGTCTTAACACACATCTCCGATCTAACAACCTTCTACGCCCAATTAACCGAAGCAATCCTCCAAAAAAGAGCCCTCCCTGCCTGTCAATCAGGGTACTACTTTACCGTTTCCCACTCAGTCCGGTGGTGGGATATCCTCGACCGATTGGCAGCAGCACTGCATGCACGCGGACTCGTAGACGAACCAACGACTCAAATATGGCCGAGCGACGCGTTCGCAGCAGAGTCACTCGGTGTCCCGGTAAATTTTGCGTATAGCATGTGGGATTCAAGGTATATCAGCCCCAGCCTCCCCCGTTATCTCGGGTTACCGATCATCGAGCGTTTGGAGGTTGAAGCTAATTCTAAAATTCGTGCAGTCCGAAGGTCGTTTGCGTGAATAAAGATCTAATCGGCTGGAAGCCTGTCTGGAATAGGGAGCAATTACTGGAGAGCATTGATGAGGAAATTAATGACTTCCTCGAGTTGGGAATGCCTAAAAGTAGTCTCCTGGCTTCTTTGGAACCTCAAGCAAGGAGGTGAGGCTGGGAGTTGGCGCGGCAGAGTCCAGAGTACAATAGAACTTTGCTTCAACAAAATACGATGACGAACACGACCTTGACGAATATGATGGAGGTTTTCAGAACTGACATGAATCTATGTAGTGTAACTAAAATTTTGTGGAGAAACCAGCCATTCCGATTTGTACAGCTAACGCATCGACCGGACATCATATCACGCTCCACGGTGTCCGATTGTCACACGCCGCGTGGGTGCGAAACTGCGAAACTGCTCATATTCATCGACGCCGGTTTAGATATCAGGCACACCAACCTCCTCTCAATCACCAGACCTCTTATGAGGAGGGCAGCTGAGATCCCAAGCCCGGGACCCCGGACTCCTCATCAAAAAGCTATCAGACTCCGGCTGAGATCCCCAGCCCGGGGTCTCCAGGCTCCTCATGGGAAAGACATCTGGCCCTGGATGAGATCCCCAGCCCGGGATCTCCAGGCACATCATGGCGACAACATCTACTGCTGAACCATAATGTGAGCCGCTGCTCTCCGGTTTTCTTAGAGGATGTAAAATGCCTTGGACACTGGAACCAAGGTTTTCCATGCCTTCAATGAGTCCAGGGGGAACTAAGAGGGATCTGTGGTATTGGACGAGCTGTGGTTTCTTCTGCTTTCTCGCGACTCAGAGAGCAGGTTTTTCCAAGCCAGTGGCAATTTCCACATCTTGGTGTGTCGTTGCCACGGGAACAATGAGCGAAGCGGCCTCGGGTGGCTCTGTTGTATCGAGAGGATTCAATTAGCCATGCTCATCAACCTCACTGCAACACTTCCACCACCACACCCAACTCACCCCTGGGCGCCATCCAATTCTGCTCCTCCTTCCTCCAATATGACTGCAAGTCCTTGCGACTCAGTTTCATCGCCCGCTCATCTTCTGCAGATACAGGCTCCTTCAGTTCTGCGGCCGCCTGCTGTCGGACAACCAACTCGGCGACATGCGGCTTGGAGGGGGTGCGCATAGGCTAGAACCTGCTGTGGCTCTGAAGTTGCCGATGGAGAGGCGGCTTCGACGGGAAAATCGCGGCTCTTGGTTTTGTGGATTGCGGTAGGGGGGCTGGATGGTTTGGTTACTCGGGACACACTATTTGGATCGTAGTAGCCTCAACTCGCGCACGAGTAGCCCCAATTTCTATTACCAGTGCCGTTGATCTGGAGAGAACGACATTTTGTACTTAGAGAAGCGGCTTTCACAAGGTAACCTTCTGAGCGAGGCGTTCGACACTTGCGTAAAGCGAGACATTGATGAACTTGCTGATGAATGTTGGTTGGAAGGTGTAGACGATACAAAGTCGAAAATCGCGTCACTCTCTGTTGAACTGGCAAAAGTACATTGATGGCTCGGGACACGAGTGCATGCCATAATTCATTGCCGCAGAGGTTGAGCCAATCCTGTAGTTCGTGTCGCAGGGAGAGGGGCTTCTTATTGGAACAAGCCGATGGCAGCAGTACAGCAGATGAGTACTTGTGTATGTGTGGAGCGCGTGGAAAGGAGCGACGCGCAATCGCCCCGAAGCTAAGTGAGGGTTTCGTATATACACAAGCGACGAGGAGGGTAAGATCTACCTCAAGTGTGAGGTTCTCGCGTGAAAGCTCGGTAGTGCAGTCAGGGTTCGTCCCGATCAACGTGAATCGACATCACTATCTTCTCAGTTAGTGTGCGCAAATGCAGTTAAGAGAGAAGTGAGGTATCATACCTTTAGGGCCTCCACACATTTGACTGGTAGCTGACACCCGTAATTATGTGCACATCTCATTCTGGCGCCGTGTTCGCTTTACACTCAGAATGGCGGAGAATGAGCCGACCAAGACTCTCTTCGACTGGAGAGAGAGAAGGATGCAAAACACCCTGGTTGATTTCTCCCTCCTTGGCAGTACGGTGGTAAAAAGCTGATCTGACATCAAAGTCCCAAACCCAGGAGACCGGAATGAGGGGAGACAGAATATGGAAGTTGGAGATCTGTCAAGCCCTGGAGACAAGCTGTATCGTAAGGCCTAACCCAGTCTGCGAAGGCCGCAGTCGACGATGCTTGACAAAGAAAAAAAAAAGAAGAGGCATTAAGGCTCCGTAACACTCCTCACACGAGTCCCTCTCACATGAGTCCCCTTCACACGAGTCCCCTTCACACGAGTCCCCTTCACACGAGTCCCCTTCACACGAGTCCCCTTCACACGAGTCCCCCCGGACACCGCGTGGCAGGTACGAAGATCGGAATGGAAAAGGCAGTCAGTAGAAAAACCCAACACCAACGCCTGATGGCACAGTCGCAGCAACAGCAACTGTGTCACTTGCAGTAACTCCCCGCAAATTCACTTTTAACAGTGGGCCGCCGGTAATTCCCACCACGATATCTCGTGGTTGCTGCGACTGAACCGAGCTGGACAGTGTATTACCCATCACCACACGAACGGGGTTGATAAAAAATTGAGATCTGTGGCCGGTGTCGAGAAACCCAGAACGATAAGGTTTGTCAAAGCCAGCTCTCAAAATAGACAGTCAAACTTCTCAGTTCGGTTTCCAACCACCAGGCTGAGACCCTTGCTGGTGTGGCTGCTGGACATATCTGTCACAGTCGTGGTTCGAGTAGCAGAAGACAGGATTTGTCACGGGTGCTCCAACGACGTATTTGATTGCTTTGGTAGGCAGTGGAGCTGGCTGCGGAGGGTGAGTGTGTGGGAATAATCCTCCAAGGCGGTAGTCAGATGTTCTCGTCGAGGTGAAATCAGCGTTGGTAATGGCAAACATGCCAACAAGGAAGTCCATCTCCATAAAGGCTTTGTTGACCGGTTGCCACTATCAGGGCGCGGTATTTCTAACTCAATGTAGGCATCACGTTTTTCGATTCCACTCGTCGACAATTCCGTGGATATATCATCGTTTGGTAAGGTTGAAATTGAGCATGAGGAGCACGAGTATTTCCCGCCTGCTCGTTTGCCTCATCCCCTCATGTTCCGGTGGGCTCATATTCCTCTTCCTCCGGTTCGGTTCGGTTCGGTTCGGTGTCGGGTTCATCTTCAGGTTCCTGTGTTGCTGAACCTGTGTACAGCTATATATATCTCCCCGAAACGTCAAGGGTGGGTATATATATAGACACCTACGTAATGGTAGCGATGGAGAGAAATATATATTGAATTTGTGAAGATGATTTTTATCAAGGATTTGAAAGAGGAAGAAAGAAATCAAGTTGAGAAGTGCCATTTTATTGTAGTTTGTAGTTAGTTGTTTGCTTGGGTTGTTACTGTATGCTTCTCTCGGTCCAACATTATGCCGGAGCCGAAGTGTATCTTCCAACCTTACAGGTATTGTATTGTTTACTATTTACTACATTCGCTCTTTATAAACAATCAGAATGTATTCATTAAAAAAGCTTGTATCTTGACCCGCTCAAAACATAGATAGCAGCTATAGACATGGAAATGCCGTAAGACTTCGTGACATACAAGATTCATAACGAAATTGCAAGGCTCGAAAATGTACCGCCGTGCAAAGAAATAAAATCAAAGATCATGATAAACGGGAAAATGAAATATAGAAACCAACCCAGATTCAAGCCCAGTTCATACCTCATTTACCCCCCTTCCTCACCTTAAAATCAACCAACGCATTATACGACTCCGTCAACGGCCACAACGCCCACGCAAAACCCATCGCCCCAACCACCAACAACGTATAATACACCACCGTCCACGCGATACTCAACTCCTCATTCCCAACACTAACCCCACGCCCCTTCCCATCCTCATCTTCCTTCCCACGCATCGGCGGCCCTAGGGGCTCACCAGCCTCCACGCGGCCCCAGAACCGTGGCAATCCGCACCAATTGCAGAAGCTATGGACCAGAATGACAGCGGGCAGGGAGCCGGTGCGCAGGTACACAAAGGTAGCATACCAGCCGAAGACGGTGGTGTAGCCGAATTGGAAGAGGGAGCGGAGAAGGGCGGCTAGAGCGGGGGTGTCGGGGTGGGTGAGTCGGAACTCGTAGAAGTGGTGGATGTGGGCGATGCCGAAGTAGAGCGGGGAGAGGAAGACGATGCGAGTTGGGGAGATGTGGGCGAGGATGTGGAGGGGGACTATGGCGGAGCGAAACATGACTTCTTCGGTTATAGGGCCCTGGAGAGATAAGGCGTTAGTGAGATTTTAATCAGTGTGCTGGGTCGGGATTGCTTGCACGAGCACAGGACATACCGCGACGTAATTCCTCCACCCAATCCACCCGCCAAGCGACTCGGACCATTTCGCCTGACTAAACCACGACCGCCACTCGCCCTCGACAATCCCGCGCTCATACAGCGGGCCAACGAACAGGATCGCGGTCAACAGTAGACTGCGCAGGATATCGCCCAGGTCGATGGGCCACCAGCCAAGCAGGCTCAACGCAGCGCTGAGCGAGGAACCACCCTTGTCAACGACAAGCCATAGAACGACTAGCGAGCAGACGAGACATGAACCAGTGACGGTGCGAATCCGCGCGCGGATGACAGAGGGCGCATCGCGGCTTAGACTGGGTGAAGGCCTTGTGGAGGGGGAGAGGTAGAAGGGAACGACATAGAGTAAAGTAAGGGCGACCTGAGAGGGTTTCGTTAGTGTCGGAGCACGGCCATGGGTATTCGGAGGTATATATATGTAAAGAAACTGGTGGAGGGGGAGAGAATGTGATTTACCGAGAAGAGCGCGACAGTTTGCACTGATAATGAGGGTTCGTCTAGGCGGGCGGTTAGCTGACAGGTCTGAACTTTGTGGTCCTTATCCAGTCTCTGGGGTCGCTGGGTCAGGAGATCAGATGAAAGGAGATACAAACCCTGGTGCTTGGTGTATAGGCTCTTGATACGAGCCAGAATGCCGGTGGGAGCCATGGCGAAGGCAAGTTGAGGTTGGAGATCTCAACAAACTTGCGACTTGCAGAAAGCGCCGGTGGGCCAGTTTATCAAGGCAGAAGAGCACAAGATGGGTTCGAGACCTTCTTTGTTGCGGGTGACACGGGGTGACAATACAGAGACAATGATTACCGTTGTTGAGTGTGGTTCACTGTGGGAGACGGGTTACGTGGATGGTAATTACGTCGTCACAGTATACTTCTTGGCCCTGGAGATTGGATGGAACTGGAACCAGATTGACGAGGATGATGATTTCTGTCTTGATTGTTCTTAGTATTGTTCTTAACATTGTTAGCGTCCATCAAAGAGAACTCTCGTATTCCATAAGTCCAGATCTGTCCATAGAACAGAAAATCCAGTCTGTGACGATGGACAATTGTACTTCCAACAACACCCACCCCGACCATAGTCCCGATCGCGATATATACATCCCGCACCCAGGAACTATTGAAATCAAAACCTCCGTGGCAGGCGAGACGTCGCATTTTCAGTCCCGAACACATGGACCGAGCGTTGTCGTCACTCGTGGGCCGGGGTGTGCCTGGATAAGTACTGTATATTTTTATGAGGCATCATCTGCAGGCGTATCCCTTGGAGCCCATCTTCATTTCAAAATCTGAGTCAATGCGAGGGAATCGTGCGTGTAGGATAATTCTCCGATTTCACGAGCTTCAATAAGTTAACAGTCGGTGGGTTTCTGTTTGGTTGCTAGGTGACAAGTTATAGTTTGATGAGTGTCGGCGAGGGTGGGATATAGTCTTGAGACATGGTTATGCACTCGGTATGGACTATATAGTTATTTCTTCGCACTGGATGTCGCTTGACAGATGAAAGGCACTTATCGACATCGGGCACTTTGGCTATCCCGGCTGTATCGGATGAGGTCAGACGGCGCTAACCATTATCTCGCTAACTGTTCGTAGTTTAGCTGGCCCGATCCTGGAGGAGACCGAGGACAACGCATCGGGATCCACCAGGCTGAGAGAAAAGAGGGGAGAGATGAATTGAAGGACAAACTATGGAGTACTACTATGGAGTTGGACGGGAGCTATTCATCTGTAAACAGATTACTACAAGAGGGTCATCTCCGTGGCATCTAGACTCTACATATGTAACTGCAGAGGATATCCCTAATTCTGATCTCAATTGACAACTGTCTTGCCCCTGCTAAGCCCTACTCTGTGACACTCCTAGTCTCCTACAGTCGTCTGTTCATTTTACCCGAGTCCACACCTATCAGCATCCGCCTAAAAAAAGAAGACTCCATGAGAGCCCAGCCATCTGCCATGCAGGATTGGCATCACCCGCGAACCATACAAATCGGGGAGACTGATCCACTTGATTTAATTCCTGTTCCTGTTTCTCCATATTTAAAAAACAAAAACACCGTATTTCCCCCACCGGTCGAGACCAACTGAGTAACTGACCCAGTAATTTCGCGACCGTGCAGTGCCTGCGCCTGCATTACCCCTGCGCCCTGGTCTCGTTGTCACTTGTGATAGGCGCCCAACACCCACTGGCTGTGACACTTTTGACTGGATCAAGTTGATTCCCAGGGCGCTTCACCGCCGCTGGGTAACCAAATTCCTAAAATTCCTGGCGCTCCCCCTTGAGATCGCCGAGTGTCTCACCTTCTCTTTCTCCCCTTCTTTCTTTCCCCGTTGTTCGTGTGTTTTTTGTGATGTTGTTGTTGCCGCCAGTCGTTCTGCTTTCCCCGTCGCTCTTTTGAAACTCTTTAATGACCCCCCCCCTTCTTGACGCTCTCTAATGTCGCTCTGAAACGATCATACGATCATACTCTTAATTGCTTGTCCTTGACGACTTGAACGCTCATTGATTACACTTCTGACGCTCTTTTCATGAAGAATTTGACTACCCCCCCACCCCTATAGACGAGTATAGAGTCTATATCCACACATTACCCACCACGAACCACCATCATTACCGGCCACTCCGGATTATTATCATCATCGATCTCTTCTTTCGATTCCACATTCCTTACATCGAACCAATCTAGGAAAACAAAAACAACTCCCCTCTTTCGGTCAACGTCATTCTTGTTTATGATTATTGCATCGTCTGTCTATTATATCACGATTTGCATTCTTCATTGCGGTTGGCACATACACCCTCAGTTTCGCCAACTTCATCGCCTGTCTCTCTCTGGATGATGCCCTAATTTCTCGACTCGACAATCTCGACAACCTCAAACCTCAACTTCGACAATGCCGACAACTAAACAGTCCACGTCGCCTCCTCCACGGCGGCGACGAGCTCTGCAAGAACGCAGCTCAGCCCACAACAATGAAAGATCACCAACTCGGTCAATCCAGTCACTCCGCATGGTCTTCGGGGAGAAAGAAGATGCCGAAATGTACGAAGCCACGCCATTTCCCACCAAGCCAGAACAGATCTTGCTGCCGATTCCCGGTAAAGGCCAGCAGCAAGGGTATATCTCGGATACCGGCTTCAGCTATGCAGATACCCCCGGTCCATCCTGGTCATCACCCACCTTTAGCCATGCCGCGGCCAGCAGCACGCGAGACCTGTCCATTCGCGAGACATGGGATGTATCGTCTACTGTGGATACAGTCAATTCGCCGCCACCATTGTGGGATGATCCTACTTCCAGCAAGTCCTCATTGCCGGAGGTCAGCCCAATGACCAAACATGATGAGTATACATCAGACGGGCCCGACGAGCCAGAGTACTCAGATGATGAAATGATAGTCCTGCCCACCGCGACACCGACTATCAAAGCGGTCATCTCGGAACCCCCGACCTCGCCCAAGTCTGTCAGGGAAGAAGATCACTCGATCATTGGTTACTCCAGTCCCAATATCGAGCAGATCGGTGCCCCATCAAGCCCTAATTTCGAACCCATTGGCGCACCGTCGAGCCCCAACTTCGTGACGCTGGATAACTCGAGCGTGAACTTCCTACCACCTGGTACGGCCAACTCAGACTCGGAGCCGCGCTCTAACTCGCTGTCATCGTGGAATTCTCGTGGCACAGCCGTTCGTCACGCCGGTGTTACCGCGGCCTGGATCCAAACGGCCGGTTCGTCCGAGCAATTGAGCACTCGCTCGCCATCACCATTCTACTCGAGCCCGCCCTTGCGCTCAGTCTCTTCGTTCCGGACGCACAGCAGACAACCATCAGCTAGTCGATCCCGCTCCACAAACTCCTCGTCACGCAGTTTCCGCTCCGTCTCGGAGATGGCTGCTGCTATTGACAGCGGTATCCCAATCCAATACCCACGCATTCGAGCCCCATCGTCCAGCTCCCGCGCCGATACCTCCGTCTCCTCAGACCGAGACTACACTCCAGTGCGCGACTTCACGCCCGGCCCAGCCTCCGGCCGCTGGAACCCGCATCTCTCCCGCGTCTCATCAAACTGGTCCGACGAAGACCTGGCTAACCTCGCCGCCGCCGGCGAAACCTCGTCCACCCCAGAGCGCGAGATGTCCGAACCGACAGTCCCCTCTGCAGCCCTCACCACCCAAACCAGCAGCAACTCCAGCGTGTGGATGGTAACAGACAGCGACGAAGACGAGCGACAAGACAGTCTGACAAACCTACCCCCACGCCCCGGGTTCCCAGGAAGTCTCTCCTCCGGCTCCAAGCGTAGCAACAGCATGCGCAGTCTCAAGCGTCCGGGTACAGCCTCGAGCACAGTCTGGCACATCCTCCCCACTTGGGCAAAGATATACTACCGCGCCGACGCGCTAGGCCTCAACTCCGCCCTCTCAATAATGGACGTCAGCAGACCGGGGACCTCCAACTCAAGCGTCTTCAACTTCAATCTCATGCCCACACCACTCAACATCCCCCGCGGCCGATCCCCCGAACGTCCCCGTTCCCCACAACGTGCCTCCTCTCCCCCTGGACCCAAATCGCCCCCGCAAGCACCTGCAGTCCTACCCGCGGTCCAAGTCTCGCAGACATCTCTCCCCCAACGACCAGGCGCGGTGCGCTTCGTCCAGCGCCGCATCGAAAGCGACCCTCTCGACCCGCGCGCGCACTGGGTTTCATCTCCCGAGGAAGAAGGCCAAGTCATCGGCGGACCACCGCGTCATCGGATGCGCCATAGCTGGTCGCCGCATTTATACACGGATCGACGCGGGATCCCGCATTCGACGAGTGCGTGGACGGCGCCGTCGTTGGATTCGACGAATGAGCCTTTGTTTGGGAGGAGGAATGTTCAGGTGTATTCGTTTTGTTTGGGGTTTATTTTTCCGCTTGGTTAGTTCACACCTTCCTACAAGACCCATTTTACACACCCTTGTGTAAGAGAAGTTTTACTTTTTAAGTTTGTGTGGGCTGGTACTAACGAGACGTACAGCATGGATAATCGCATCATTCCTCCCCCTCCCGCCAATGCCCAAACTCGTCCCCGAGATGACAATGGATACGGACGATGATGTCGAGATGGCCCTGGAATCGCAGTTGATGGCGCTTCAGCGTCGGCGCCATGAAAATGCACGGTGGTGGCGGAATCTGAATCGGTGGATGATTTCGCTTGGTGTGGTGGTTATCATTATTATCGTAAGTCTCACTACTCAGGCTGTGTCGTCAGGATCTGAGATTGCGATTGGACTAATTCGTGGGATGCAGATTGCTTTGGCTGTTATTGGTACCACAACCGGCTTTTAATATCTTCGCTTTTTTCGGGCTTGACGCGATTTGACGCCTCTTTTATACACGTTTCCTTGGGACTATCTCCGACTGCACTTGCCTTGCACTTGATCGACTCCATTCTCCATTTTCGGACTTGACTTGACCACAACTACCAATTTGGTAATTTTCCTCCACGACCTCTCACCTCACTATCACTCAACCTGCAACTATGCTTTCGACTTTGATTTCAATTTCAATTTCACCTTGATATTCAGCGACAAAACTTCAACTTCACCCCAGCATTATATCTCCGACTGTCTCTTACGGTTACATTCACCTTCACATTACCATTCACTATACTACACAACTCCCGGGATAAACCCTTTCTCCACTCTCGAGGCGTTGCTGTTTGTTCATTACCATTCATCCTTCTCTTCGCTGGACATTTTATCAGATACGACCTACACGACACGATTGTACGCACATACATAATTTATTCCCCCACGACGCTTCACTTGACACTCGACATTTTTCAACTTGAATTTCTTTTGATCTTGCGCCTTCGTTTTCGTTACTATCTTTCTTCGTTTTGTTTTATCTCTGGTTAGATCTACTCAGAGACACCTCTTTTCTTTGATTCTTTACTCTTCATTCTTCAATTTTCATTCGAACTTCTTTTCACTTTTCACTTTTCACTTGATATGTGTTATGTTATGTGTAACTTGACTTGACTTGACACTTACATTTTCCTTTCTTGATTGCATGTTGCATCTGTATAATGGATATATGCTTTCATTACCTATGTTTTTGCGCTTGATATACACCTTGTGTGCTCATATTTGTCTGAATCTATTTTATTAGAATTCGATTTGATGATCTAACACCCTATCTTTCTGGATTGATACATTGTATTCACTAGAGTTGAGTCAAGTCGAGTTGAGCTGGGAGGTCACGGGATGAATGGCCATGTAGAACTGGGACTATTCAATGTTACTTGAATGCTGGCTACATGCTATCACTAGGTAAAGGTGTCATGTCTATCAGTTGAAACAGAGAGCCCATGCACATGAAGTGTTGTAATGTAAAAATATTTGTTCTCACTGAATAATGCTAAATCCGAAATAAAATCTGTTGTGATTAAAATATGAGAAGCGACATACTCTCTAAACGCTATGGGTAAAAGGATACACCGCAACAGAACGACCCCAGTCCATCTCTGGCCTCGTCATAAGAAAAACAAGTCAGCCATCACACCATCTATACAAGCTCCCCCCAACAAACCAACAAACCAACAAATCAAACACACAGCAAACCTAAAGCTTCCGCCCAATCTTCTGCTCAACGGCAATCTTCAACTCCTCCCCAGTAGGCATAGTAACCACACTCCCCCTCCTCCGGCGAGACTCAATCTCCGCCCTGATCTCTGCGACAACCTCATCAAAGTCGCGCTCCGGGTCATTCGGCAGACCCAGTGTTGGCGGGCGCACGGTCTCTTGGCTCATGGTGCGCGGGGCATGGGGCCGGTTACGACGCTTGAGTTGGCCAACAAGATACGCCTTGACTGGGGAGAAGGAGGCGAATGCAGCGAGAGATGCTGCGGTGGCGAAGATACCATAGAAGTAAACCCGGGACCAGACGGTCATCGAGTCGCTGAAACTCAGGAGAATAAAGGGGAGGACGGCGAAGCCTAGTGTGAACTGGGTTGCTACCCAGCTGAGGATGTCGTAGTACCGCTTGTAAGGGGTTGGCTTGCTGCCGTCCGGGGTCATGAAGAAGGGGCGCACGTAGCGGCGGAAGTCTGTGAGGTGTGTTAGCATCAGAGGTCGAATGGTGATTAGGTTGGGATGTTGGATGTGAGGGTTTTAAGGATGGGGTCATACTCTTTGCAACGGTCTGGATGAAGGAGCCCAGCACAAAGGTCAGGTAGTAGCCGGGGTAGAAGCCGTGCCACAGAGCGCTAGTCGCAAAGGTAGCCATGCTAGCACGGAAGCCAGGCTTCTTGCCCTTTGGAGTCACACGCAGGTAGATATAGTTGCGCAGCCAGTGGTTAGTGTTCTTGTTCCAGCTACCAAGGTAACCATACGAGTTCTGGGCGGTCTCAAGACTGTAGGGGTCAACGTTCTCGAGTCGATTCCAGAAGACCTTGCCTGATTTCGCATCGAAGCCGTTGTATCCCATACCGGACAGGATGCAGGCGCCCTCCGTCAGGGACCAAACACCATAATACTTCAGCCGTGTGGTGAAGCCGAGCATGTACACGGTGAAGACACGGCGAGGGAAGGAGAATTCCATGAATGCATCGGATAGAACAAAGTCGGTAGTGAACCACGAGCCCAGCTTTAAGAAGGCAAAGATCCAGAACAGGCCGATCGCGGCTTTCTTTGCAGCAGGGGTGCCGCTGCGCGGAATCTTGCGCTTCTTCCTGGTCCGAGGGACCTTGGCTGGGTCTGTGCCCGGGGGGATTTCAAACAGAGTCGTGTCCAGCCAGCGGCGGTAGTCAACGTACTCGAAAGATGGACCAGCAAACAGCGACGGGAAGAACATGACATAGCCCAGGTAGTTCACGATGCTAGGGAACTCGGTGATCGCAGAGTACTTTTGCGCATCCGATAGCTGCTCTTGAGGGAGACGACCGTCGTGAATGTTCCAGCAGAAAGAAGAAAGTTTCATGACCAACACCATTTGTGCTCCCGTGATATCGATCACCTGCGCGTCATCGAGGATCTGACGGTAGATATGGCTGATCGACATGTGGCCCATGAGGAAGAGGAATCCGATCCAGGGCATCAGCGAGCCATCCACATAGTATGCAATGGCATAGGTGCCAGCTGCACTGTAGAGAAGTGTGCGCAGGCCATCCCAAAGGTCGAACAGGCCGACAATGTAGAAGAGCGAGGCACCGATGATGAAGGCATTCTTTTTCCAGGGCTGGGAGTCGGGGATGCGTTTGAGTAAACCGGCAAGTGGATAGGAGAGTAGGAATGAAGCGATCAGCTTGACTAGAGAGAAAGGTTAGAAGCTTGGTTCTCGAGTTCTCGTTGCGGTTTGGCGCAGAATGCATACGCTCATCTATCGAGGCGCCTGTGAGCTCAGCAGGGTAGCTAAACACTGCGGGGAGGTCAGTCCGAGGTCAAACAGCTCTGGTAGCTTCACCAGGAGAAAATCTGGAGGAACGAACAAGTGTCTATATAGGGCAACATGGTGTCGACCCAGATAGAAGACTGGTGTTTAAGAGAAACCACGCATGCAAGCTGGAGAAGAAAGTAAGAAGGAGGACGGAAAATCAAGAGATCAACGGTGAGGACGTCATGTGGAAAAGCGGACGCGCCCCAACATTTCAACGTGTAACAACCTCAGCTTCTCCACCTTCCCCCCGCGGTAACACCACCACCACCGAGATCAGCCGCAAATCCTTCAGTTTCGTCTTCTTCCTTTCTTCTCCTTTCATCGCCTGCGCCTGGGCGCATTATCCATCCACCATGGACGTCGTCGCGGCCGTCTCGGGCTACATCTCCAAGATGGTGACGGCCGGCGAGTCAGCTTCAGGGTCGTCATCCACCAAGATGAAGATCCTGCTTCTGGATAGTGAGACAGTGGGACTTGCGCTTGACTAAATCATCACTGGAAATGATAGACTAAACGTTGTTCATATAGGTATCCATTGTCTCGACCGCCATCACCCAATCTGCCCTCCTGAATCATGAAGTCTACCTCATCGACCGCCTGGACAACGCCGCGCGCGAGAAGATGCGCCATCTGCGATGCTTATGCTTCGTACGCCCTTCCCCGAACTCTATTCAGCTTCTTATCGACGAGCTTCGAGAACCCAAGTACGGCGAATACTACATCTACCTTAGCAACATCATCCGCAAATCCTCACTCGAGCGACTTGCCGAGGCGGACAGTCACGAAGTCGTGCAATGCGTGCAGGAGCAATTCGCAGATTTCCTCGTCATAAATCCAGATCTGTGCACTTTGAACCTAGGATTCCCACTGTCCCGACTATGGAGCCATTCGCCAGATCTATGGAACCCGGACTCTTTACAGCGGGCCACCGAGGGAACACTGGCTTTGCTGCTATCGCTGAAAAAGAACCCGTTGATCCGATACGAGAAGAACAGTCTACTGGCTCGGAAATTGGCGACGGAAGTTCGATACCATATCACACAGGAGGAGCAGTTGTTTAATTTCCGCCGGACGGACACACCACCTATCCTGCTAATTCTGGACCGTCGCGATGACCCTATCACACCGCTGCTTTCACAATGGACATATCAGGCTATGGTGCACGAGCTTCTCGGCATCAATAATGGACGAGTAGATTTGCACGACGTACCGGACATCCGGCCTGAGCTGCAGGAGATTGTTCTTGCTCAAGACCAAGACCCGTTCTTCAAGAAGAACATGTATCAGAATTTTGGCGACCTGGGACAGAACATCAAGGAATACGTGGAGCAATACCAGGTCAAGACGCAAAGTAATATGAATATCGATTCTATCGCCGACATGAAGCGGTTTGTGGAGGACTACCCAGAGTTCCGCAAGCTCTCTGGTAACGTGAGCAAACATGTCACCTTGGTGGGTGAGCTGAGTCGGCGAGTTGGTGAGGATAATCTGTTGGATGTGAGTGAGTTGGAGCAGAGCTTGGCCTGTAATGATAACCACTCCAATGACCTCAAGGTATGTCTGTTCTTCAGAAGGTCCGGTTACATCGTATACTAATTGGAATGCTCAGTCGCTTCAACGAATTATTTCGATGCCAAATGTTCCGGCGGATAGCAAAGTACGCCTGGTAGCTTTGTATGCACTCCGCTACGAGAGCCAGCCCAACAACGCCCTTCCAGTTCTTCTCGACCTGCTCGTCACCGCAGGCGACGTCCCTCTCAACCTTGTCAACATCATCCCCAAGCTCCTCGCTTATCATCATTCCCTTCAAGCCCCGCCAGTTGCCGGGGGCTTCACCGATCTATTCGAATCCACCTCCTTCTTTTCAGGCGCTAGAGACCGATTCAAGGGCCTCAAAGGAGTTGAGAACGTCTACACTCAGCATTCTCCACGCCTAGAGGTAACCCTCCAAAACCTTATCAAAGGTCGCCTGAAGGAGCTGCAGTATCCGTTCCTTGAAGGCAGCGGGCATACCCGGGACAAGCCCCAGGACATTATCATCTTCATGGTAGGCGGCACCACGTACGAGGAGGCTAAGATGGTGGCACAGGTCAATGCCAGTTCTCCTGGAGTGCGCGTTGTCCTGGGCGGTACCAGTGTTCACAACAGCACCACATTCCTCGAGGAAGTGGACGATGCTGTCGGTAGCTGGCCAGAACCTGCTCCCACGACAGCTGCTGGACGGCTGCGAAGGGAAGTTGGTCGCTAGGTGGTTCGCATATAGACGCTGTATTTTCCTTTGGCGGAATCCAATATATGATAATGTCATTCATCCTTACTAAGTCATGGAAAGTTGTTCCTTTGTAGTGGATTGCGTACTCTATATACTTCTATGTACTGTACTAGTTTACTGTAGACTAAGTGGGTCCGGAGAATGCGGAGAGAAAGTGAGCAACTGGGAGATTTCCACCGCCCGTTTCCCCTCGTTTCCCTCATCACCTCCAACTCCCCTGCAAATGGAGCAATACTCCCCTCCTAAAGGAGGACCGTCTTCTCCGGCAGCTTCTCGTGAGCCGCGACTGCATCTTCCATCGACTACTGATCCCCCCGGCCCACAGAATCCCCCCAAGCCCCTCGTATGGCTGGTAAGTGCCTCGCATCTCCCCACTTTACAGCTCATGCGCAACCACCAACCCAACATCTTCAATACCTCCAATAACTAACCTTCTATGTCTTATTCAGATCTTCGGCGCAACAGGCCACATGGGCCGCTCCCTCGTCAAAAACGCCCTAGCCCGCAACGACCTTGTCGCCGCCGTCGGCCGCACCTACGAGAATAGCCCCGAAAGCATGAAAGAGCTCGAAGACGAACACGAAAACTGCCTCGGTCTCCTCTGCGACGTTCGCGCCCGCGAAACCGTCAAACGAGTCATCGACCAAACAATAGCCCGCTTCGGCCGCATCGACGTAATCGCAAACTGCTCCGGCTACGGCGTCATCGGCGCCTGCGAAGACCAAGACGAATTCGACATCCGCAACCAATTCGAGACAAACTTCACCGGCACGCTGAACATGATTCAATTATCGTTGCCGCATTTCCGAGAACGGCGTGCCGGAAGGTATTTGATTTTCAGCTCCACGTCTGGCGCGCTGGGTGTACCGGGTTTGGGACCTTATTGTGCGTCCAAGTATGCGGTGGAGGGCTTGATGGAGAGTATGCTTTATGAAGTGGATAGTTTCAATATCAAAGGGACGCTGGTTGAACCGGGACATATGCGTCGCGATGATATTGGGGATTTGGTCTCGCCGTCGATTATGGCTGCGAATCCCTCGGCGCATAATTTGTCTTCGCCGTTACCGCTTTACGGACATTTCTTGGTGAAACCGCCCAGTGAGCCGTATAATACCCCGACATCCCCTGCGGCGCATGCGAGGCGCATGTTGATGTGGTTGGGTGATAAACAGCCTGCTTCGGCTGTGAAGGCGGCTCATCTTGTTTGGGAGCTGGGGCATTGCTCTTATCCGCCGCTGAGGTTGATTCTGGGTACGTATGCGGTGGAGAGTATTCGGGATCGCTTGAAGTGTATCATTGAGGAGATTGAGGATTGGAAACATCTCAGTTTTCCGCTGGGAGAGTCGCAGCCTGCAGCCGGGCGAGACAAGTCCGTGCCCGTTGAAGGGGCTGAAGGGGGAACTGGCTGAAGTGCGAAAGAATGGTGAACCCTGTCTGGTTCTGGCTTGATATTTCACGATTTGTCTGTCAGTACTTGACACCTTTGCCTCAACCTCCGTCGGCAGCACACTGCCAAACAATTGCCTGACCCCCAACTAAGAGGCGGGACTCACGACAGTCCTAGAGCGCCCACCTGGTTCAGAAGGGGTAGTCCTCCCAAGCCTCTACAAGGACTATCTCAAACTTCATCTTGTCCCCTGGGCCCGTTGTCGTGAACAATACGATAGATCCAAGGCTGGTTCGCCGCGAGTCGGCTTCATATAATGCATAATGAAAAGCTCTGTCTACATCCATACACTGGGCTGCGCTTACCAGGAACCAAAATCAACCCACAGAAGAAGACTAGATGCCAACCAAGCAAATATAATCTGAACAAGATTCATTTCATCAGGGTGTATATGTACCACGCTAAGAATATGTAAAGAAGTATACAAGAAGAGACGTGACCCATCATCACATTAGACTCCCTGCAACGCACACATGATATGATAAACAGAGGGGAAGACAACAAGCTCTATATCATGACCGTCACGAGAAAGATAAAATGGAAGGAGGAGGGGGAGACATCATAACACACAGACTCTCCTACAATCCTCAATCCCTAGCAAGAATAACACAAGTCTCCTTCGCATGCCAGATGCGCCGACGCCTCACCACGTCCGTACCAAAAGTGTCCTTAATCCCATCCTCGATAAACCGCGTCGCAGCATCAGCATCTTCCTCTTTCCCATCCTCGCCAAACTGTCGCAGAAGACGGGCTTCCTCAACACTAGCGCCGAACTCATATTCGCCGCGGCAGAGGACCGTCACCCCGATGGAGGTTTGCGTGGATTCCCCAGCTGACAGGATCGGGAGAGCTTGCTGGAGCATACCCGTCCAGGCGAGACGGCGGGTTAAGTCCAGCGCAATGTTGTTCGGTTGATGGCGGAGGCTGGGCTGGAGACGGAGGAGGGGGTGGATTGGTCGGGATGAGCGGTTGCGGACGGTGACGGAGAGGGTGAGGAGGTCATCTGTTTGGCCGTGGAAGCGCGAGCGGCCGGTTTGTTTTACGGAGGAATTCTTAGGCTCGGTGTTGCTGGAAGAGGGGGGTGCGAGGGAGAAGGAGATCTCTACGTCTTCGAGACGCATTGCTTCTACCATGCGGGTGTTTAGACGGATGTTGCGGAGGTCGATGGATCCCTTGCGGCCTGTGGTGGACTCGGACCAGCCTCCTAGGACTCGTTTCAGCAGTTCTTCGCGGAACCAGAATGCCTCGCGTGAGGCTGCTTCTGCCTCGAAGGTGAGTTTGTTGGCGCTGACGACGAATTGGCGACGGGTTCCTGTGTTGACGACGGGGATGCTGGCGTATGGGTTGTCCAGGTAGACGCGAGGAAGAACGAGGACAAATCGGGAGACTTGACCGGGTTGGAGATTGCCGTCGACGGAGTATTGGCCCTTGCTGTCATCCTTGAAGGACTCGGGAGCTTTTATAATGGAGTGCTCGTTCACGCGCAGCCAGACAGATAGCGGGCTAGGCCATGCGTTGCGGAGGTCCAGCAGAACGATGCAGTGATCTGGTCCATATGCACCATTGCCCAGGCGGGAAAGAATCTGAGAAAAGGGATCTTTGTCTGTGGCAGACAATGGGGACTCTGATGTCTGTGTCGAGTCTGACGGGGCATCGAGATGATTTTTCCAGGCAAAGTCCCCGCTAAAGGGAAGGATGTCACAACGAGCAACCTCCACACTCGCGTTGACGGTGACAGTCAATGGGACGAACAGCTGCCGCGTGTAGAACACCTCTGGCAGGTGTCCCTGCTTGCTCTTCAAGTACGAGTAATCAATTTGTACTGTCGTATCTTGCAAGCCGGGCTTACCCAAGACATCCACGGTGAATGTGGCCTTCTCGCCAGGTGGGATATTCCAGTCATCGGACTGCGGGCCCTCGCGGCGCCACTTCAAGGCAGGTTGAGTGGCCAGCTTCAGTTCCAACTCATAAATCTCCACAGGAAGCAAGTCCTTGTTTCTCAAAGCCGATTGAAGCTGGCGAGTTGTTGAATCTTGGAAGGTGAACAAGACAAAGTCCACTGGGCACGATGATGTATTTTGGAGGGTGATGGAGAAGGATTTGATCTCGCCCTCAAGAATCATCATTGCTGATTGCGAGAGCGACATACTCTCAATAAGCAGAGATGGTTGCTTGCCAATGACCTTGACCTGACACGTTTCCGTTTCAGGTCCCTTCTTCGCAAACACCTTTCCATCTTTCGATGTAGTTGAGCTCCATGACAAAGGGCGATCATTAAGAGGCTTCTTGGCAGAGAGTCCTGTTCGCTTGAACTTGACCTCAGGCTCAGGCCTCCATAATGTCTTGAAGATTGGGAATCTTCGCTCCCGACAATGGCGCATCTTGACAACGCACCCGGAGATGCTTAAGTTTCCTTCCTCGTGAGCAGTACCAAGCACAATGATATCATGCAGACAGAGTGGAGGAAGAACAATGTTCTCTGTCACAGCTTCGAATTTCACACCCTCGCTTTCCAACCGCAAGTGTTCGATCTCAATTTCAAACTCATAAGGGTTCTGGAGAGTCACTCGGAATGAGGCAGGTTCATCAGTCACTGTAAGAACTTCCAAAGCCTTGCTACTGGGCTTGGCAAAGGGGTTATACAGGAAGGGATCCTTCTTTGCCTTTTCCGATCCCGTCGTAACCGCATCTAGCTCTGTTTTCGACCGACGGACGGGTCGTCGCGGATCAGGCAAAGCCAACAACTGAACATCACGGACAAGGAAATCATCCCAGTACTCGGCAGCCATGTTATCCGCACCGAGTCGATTCCCGGCTCCCACTGTACGTTTGATATTGTTCAAAAGACGGACCTGTTCGTCCTGTGGTAGGTATGGTGGTACCCTGTGGGCTTCATTCAGCATGAGCTCACCGCGAATCGTTTGCAAGAGCTCCACTGTGAAGCGGAGGACGCCATCAAAGTCGGGAAGCGCTTCGCAGCAGTTGATACACGCTTTGAGGACATCAATCTTGAGATTCAAATCGCCATATCGATCCAGAGCAACATGACGGAAGGACCGGTCTGCAATGCTGGCAATTGAATCATACTCGGGACACTCTCGTGTGCCACCCGAAGCCGACATCCTACTCTGTCGCTTCTCCCACTCATAGGATGCTGAAGGCTGAACGCCGTAGATCTCACCAATTGAAGCTAGAAGAAGACGAACACTTGATTCCATATTGCCAGGGCCAACATCGAGAGCGTTGACATCAAATGCCGTGTCGCTGAGAGAAGCGAGTCCAGCAGCAGGATGAATACCAACTTCTGCAGCACCGATCTTTCGAGCCTGGACAAGACTGGGTACCATGACAGTAAGCAGCTCGCGCAGAACAAAGGCTTTTTTCCGTGGCAGGTCGAGAGCATTAAGGATAGAGATGACACCTGCGATGATGGGGACAGCATCCGTGGCAGGCAAGTCTGCTTCGGGGGCAAGTGGAAGAGCCCGGTAGAGGAAATTGGCAATTTCAGACTTGCGAAGCACAATTGTCCCGCGAGGGAGCTCCGGCTGATGTAAAGGAATTAAAGGTTCATTCATCACAATGTGCTTCAGAGCATTGTCATCGAGTCCGCCGTCTCGAATGCGGGCAGAGACCATCAACCTCGAGAGCCGAATCACAGTTTCGGAGAAGACTAGCTGGGGCAGAGGTTCATCCGTTATATTGGCAGCCCGGACGTATAGGTTGAGGATAGTGTTGGAAAGATCGGGTAATAGGTTGGCAAGGTTTTGGAGGGAGACCAGACGGTTGCCAGCCGCAGATGGTGCCTGAATCGCATCTCTAACCGCCTTGGAAGCCTTGTCGGCTACCGGATAGAGAACGGGAGGAATTTGGAAATCCATGCCTGCCCACGCGAGCATCACCAAGCAGAGAAGAATATTCTCCAGAGCTTTTCCATGCCAGACATAGTCGCTGCCAGCTCGTGCATTGTTGGCTGCCTCGACTAGCTCTTTGAGCGCATCTGGCCACCTTCCTGCCTGCAGGAAGAGAGTGCCGATAACAACCCCAGACCGGCCCTTGATACGGTTTTTAGTTCTATCAGTGGCACTGAGACCACTTACAGACATGCGATCCCGGCTATGCTCTTTGGGCGAGGCTATTGATGGACTCCTGCCGCCCGAATTGGTTCGTGACAAGTGGATGGATCGGGTGATCTCGTCAAATGTTGTCGGTGTTTCGTGATCACTTGGTGCAGGGGAGGTGGCATTCGAGCTCAGGGGCGTCTCCGGTGGTGCACCGTTGGGGTTTGATGGCATCTGCGCAGGTAAAGTCATCCGATTCAGTATTCGGTCCACAGGTCGCGGCCGCAGCTCCGGGTTTCGATGTGGGCCCCATGATGAAGCTCTAGGTGACTCTATCGACGGGATATTCTGAATTGTCTTGGCGAATTCATCCAACTCTGATAGCAAGATGGAGGTGATATCACACAGGACAGTTTTCATGGTAGTCGCCTTGGAGGCTTCGGGTCGAGGAACCCAGAGGACATTCTCCGGACCATTGGTGATATTATCCAGCCCCGCATAGTCAAAGACAAGGAGTTGGTTTACCAATGCCCGCGGGTTCCTCTCCCTCACCGCATCTAGTTCCTCTCGTAGCCTGTCCAATTCCTGCGGCGTGGGATGCTTTGCGTTGGCTCCGGAGCTTTGGGACAGCTCTGTCCCGTCGGCTATAGCAATGATCACCAGTGGTTCCCTGTATATCTCGAATGGGAACAGCTCTAGATGTGATGTGGGGGGAACGGAGAAGGACAGGTCGTAGAGGATCATTCCGGTGGGGAAGGCAAGCGGGGAGAACATATCTATAAATCAAATGGTCAGCCAGTCCCCGGAGTCATCATAGTTGTATAGGCCGATTGGCACT
Source organism: Penicillium ochrochloron (assembly GCA_022985105.1). NCBI lineage: Eukaryota > Fungi > Ascomycota > Eurotiomycetes > Eurotiales > Aspergillaceae > Penicillium > Penicillium ochrochloron. The sequence goes on from JAAVMA010000036.1 coordinate 226,824, forward strand.
CCGCCAGTCATTGCGTACTTCGGTTTGGACGAGAGTCCGGACTAATGTCCCCTAGTCGGACCACATTCTCAGCTTGCAGTCTTGCGGCGAAGCTTAAGAAGCGTGAGCGCTTGATTTTGCCAATTGGAAGTAGTAACGCCCGAAGGCGCACTGGCGCAATTGGAGACAGAGGATCGACTCCCATGGTGTCATCTGAGGGAGAACGGGGTCGAGGCGGTTGACAGTACGGAGTATTAGGCCCGCATTCACAACAGACGGAACGGCCCAGCTTCTAGACGCCGCCAGGTCAGGGGGATAACCAGGGGCAGAGTAGTTTGCCACAGGAAAGCGACCACAATGGCTTGAGTCGCCTCGAGAACAGCGAGCGACTTGAGCTCGACCAAGGAAATCCACTCCGCAAATGGCTCCTGAACTCGCGATGCGATGGAAACAATCATGGATTATGTAAGATTGACTGCTGACCTAAGCCACCGATAAGCCCGGAGCGATAAGGGGCCACTCCGCAGTCGCCGAGGCGTCGTTCAACGGTCTCACTTGTTCTCTTCTTCTGGCGTCGGAGTTTACTCGTCATATTCTTACTTGATCCAGAGCTGTTCGTGCACTTGGAAATCTACACATATAATTTTCTCATTACACGCATTTACCGGTCGATTCCCGCTTATCTCAGACCCCACCCGAGCTTGTTTACACACCGAAAGATGGCATAGGCATCTCCATTTTATGCAGAGCTTTGCAAACGCCACCCAGGACATCTACACTCTAGACACTACACCCGATAATATAATACAAAATGGCCCTGAACATGGATTTCAATGCACTAAAGGCCCGGACCATGGGGTCCGGTGCTGATGAAGAAGCAGTGACGGTTGATACTCGGGGCCTGATCTCGAAAGTTCTCGCTCGATACTCTGGAAAATGGTATGTCTCTGAAAAGATCTATGCTATGAGGAATCTGTGAGACTGTCAAATGCTAATATGCTTTCGATAGGACCGTCCTGCGTGAAATGATCCAGAACGCCGCCGATGCTTCCGCAACCAAAGTGACCATCAAATTCGAGACTCTACCTTCCTTAACAGTACCATCTCCATCCTCGACAGATCCTACAGCCCTTTTGAAACACACGATATCCAACCATACCCTTCGTCGTCTCTTGATTTCAAACAACGGTCTCCCGTTTAGTGAGAAGGACTGGGCTCGGTTGAAGCGTATCGCCGATGGAAATCCTGACGAAACAAAGATTGGCGCTTTTGGTGTTGGCTTCTACAGTGTATTTGATGACTGCGAAGAACCATTTGTCTCTTCGGGCAGTCAGGCTATGGCCTTTTATTGGAAGGGAAATGCACTGGTCACCCGTCGTTTGGACCTGGGCGAAACCCCGTCCCGAGACACAACCTTTGTGTTGGACTACCGGAATGATTCTTCTCCCGTTCCATCTTTGATGCAGCTGTGTCAGTTTCTCTCGAGTAGTCTGACATTTGTTGCCTTGGAAGAGATCGAGCTGTGGATAGATGATTGGAACTTGCTCAAGCTGTCAAAGAAGACAGCACCGGGCGTCAATGTCCCAATCCCTAGGGACGTTGAAACAAAGACAAACGAAGGCCTGATGAAGGTTACCAGCATTACTCAAGAAATTGCGCAAGTTGATGCGGCCTGGATGCGAATTGTGGAGTGGAACCCGAATGCAAGCATGTTCCGTTTGGACAACCTGCGAGATACCACAAGCTCCCTCCGCAGCTTCTTCTCCAAATTTACCGGCCAAACAGGACCCGAGAAGCCCGCAAATATCCAGCAAGTGGAGAAAGTTGACGAGACAGCCAACATGACTGTAATGCTGAAGGCTACTGTCTTTCTACACATCAACACTGCGTCTATCCAACCTTCAATTAGCACTGCTCTCAGCAAAGAACTTGAACGAGCCACGCGGAAGCCGCCTCCAAAGAGAGCAACTATCGCTATATTGACACCGTCTTACGATGCCAATATCGCGACCGGCGCGTCCGAGTCGCAGTCAGAGATTCTTGCCTCCATTCTACCCACAAAGGCAGGCAGGATATTCATCGGTTTCCCCACTCAACAAACCACTGGTCTCAACGCTCATGTGTCCGCGCCATCTGTCATTCCTACCGTGGAGCGTGAAAGCATTGATCTCAACACTCGTTATATCAGCAAATGGAATCTTGAGATGCTTCGGGCAGTCGGCATTGTCTGTCGAATTGCCTGGTCTGCTGAAATGAGCACTATCAAATCCAAGCTTGCTGCCAAAGTTGGTTCCACGCGCGCTTCAAAGATCCGAAAAGAGGACATTGTCGATGTCCTTCCTGAGGCTATCCACACTGCCAATCAATTTGTCTTCCGCGAGTCTACGCCGTCTTCTGTTCTCGGACAGACAATTGAGGATGCATTCTGGATGTGCAATAAAAATGCCTCTATCGAGGTGCTTTCTACGTGCGGTGTCATCCCCAGTCATCAAACTCGCATTGCCCCCAAGGATCTCAGTTTCATGGACTCAATTCCAGCGTTGCCGGAGGAGCTTGTACTGAATGCCAAGGACTTTGTTCAAAGGTTGACGGACTTTGGCTTGGTGACAGAGATCACTGTTTCTGATATCAAACGGGAATTAGAGTCAAACACATTACGACCCAACCAGATTATGGAATTTTTGTCATGGCTCAGTCGCAAGGCTGTTAACGGACAGCTCGACAGCATGTCCGTGAAGAGTCTACTGCGAGTTGCAGTGGCGAATGACGAGGATAAAGAAGGCAATCCTACACGTTTGATCGTGTTTGCCGATATTGCCGGGTTCTTGAACCCTCATCGCATTCCAGCTGATCTGCCCGTGCCTCCTTCAGTGATGCCATTCCAGTTCACCAAATCCCTGAGTAAATCGGAGCTCGAGGCGCTGGGCTGGGGGGAGTTGTCCCTTGTGCCCTGGATTCGATGGCTTGTCACGAATGCCGGCGACGAGAGTCTCCTTGGAAAAGAGCAAAACATCTTGAAAAGCCCTGCATTTGCTGGACAGGTTTTGCCTGTGTTGTCCAAGGGGTGGGAAATCCTCGGTTCTGTTTCAAGGCAGGCAGTCATTGAGATTCTGCAACCGCAGACTGTTATTCCGACTAAACTTGGCATGAAACAGCCGACGCAGACATATTTTGCCTCGGTTCGACTTTTTGATGATCTGCCTGTCGTGCACGGACTGAATGGTGTCAAGGAGAAATTTTTGGTATCTCTTGGAGTGCGCAAGACCGTTGAACTTGGTGTCATTTTTGATCGCTTGATCAATACACCTGAAGCTGTGGATGCAAAAGGACCTCCAGCTAGGAGATGGAATCATGTCGATCTCATTCGCTACCTCACCTCTGTGCGCGAAGACATTCCCGCCAATGATATCCAAAGACTCAAGAACACCAGCATCTGCACTGCTGAAAACGACGCCCAGAGTCGAGGCACCCGCTACAAGATCGCCGAGTTGTATGAGCCGAAAGACTCTCTCCGTGCATTAGGCCTACCTATCATAGAATGGCCGGGTATCTATAACAATGCAAGCAATGAGGGCAAGTTTCTCACCATGATGGGCCTGAAGAGCTATCCATCCGGGTCTGAACTCATCCGACTCATGGTGATGAGTGATTCCGAGAAGGACGCCGCTCGAAAGAGCAAGGCATTGGCTTACTTCCTCAACGAATACCACACGAATGGATATGCCGCGTTTGATATCAGTGCAGTCACAGTTCCGTTCCTCCCAGTTGAAGGCTCAGACAACCTCAGCACACCGAAGCGATGTTTCACCGATGAGGGTGCATCTTTGTTTGGCTTCAACATTCTGCAAAAGCGCCTCCACCCACATGCTTCCAAACTGGGGGTGAAGCCCCATCCTCCCATGTCGGATTGTCTTCAAACGCTCATTCGTCAGCCTCCTGCTACGCAGAGGGATGCTCGAACGATTTTCAAATACTTGGCGGGCAGAGTTTCTGACTTGAGCCCCCAAGATGTCGAAAGAGTTGGCAATGCACCCATCATTCCTGTTGCTATAAACAAGATGTCAGAGAAAGGTCCTCGTACTCGTCTCGTTGCACCCCGACTTTGCTATCTTGGTGACGGGGAAGACTACAAAGACATCTTCGATTTTGTGGACTTTGGACAAGAAGCTAATCTCTTCCTCATGGCTGTGGGCTCGAGAAGAGAGCCTACCAATAATGAGATTGCTCGTATGCTGGTGAAGGAGCCTGCTCGTATTTCTGCCGCGTTCCAAAGCTCTGATAAGTATTTGATGCTTCTACGGACTTTGGCCGAGCATCTCTCCGTGCTTAAGAAGGACCGAGAGCTTTTCAGTGATATGAAGAAGGCCAAATTCTTGCTCGCCAGCCGTGACATTCCACCTCAGGCAACAGCTCAGAATGGCAAGGTCAAAGTTAGCGAGCAGGATACTGCGGACCCGGAGGAAGATTTGGATATCAGGGAATGGAGTCTCTCAACCGCAAAGGATATCGTCGTTGTGGATGACTTCCAGAGCTTCAATCTTTTCAAAGAGCATATCTTTGCAGCGCCACAGGAAGAAGCTTTGGAGAACTTCTATGTGGCGCTAGGTGCCATTCCCTTGAGCAGTCTTGTTGAGGAACAAGCACGATTCGGTGGCGTAGCCGCTGATCAGAGCTCGGGCGCCAAGTTACACAAGGTGATTCTCGAGCGCGCACGGCTATTCTTACACGACCAGCCTGCCGACTCGATCCAGCATGGAGCCAGATGGTTGGAGACCAGTTTTGTGGTGCAAGTGGTCAATTCGATCACGCTGACCCGTTCGTTGAAGGGCCGAAGGGCATCTCATACCCAGAAGCGAAGCGCTATCGTGGCACGACTGTCCAGCAATTGGGGACTGTGCATTTGCCCGGGCAAATATGATCTCTACGAGATCAGTCAATCACTCGTACATTTGATTCTCAAGCGGCCAAAGCTGCACTCCACCTTGACACTGGAGATGCTGTTGAAGACCGACCTTCTAGAGCTCCGTGCTCGTGGTTACAACGTGGAGCGCATTCTCCGGCAAAAGGCCCATGAAGCCCGGATGGCCGAGGATAAACGCCAGAAACAGATGGAAGAGGAGAGGCGGGCTCTCAAAGAAAAGGAAGCGGCATGGGCTGAGTCTCAAGCTCAGCGAGCTCAAGAAGAGAGACCTGAACCAAAGCCACAGACCTCTATGCCTGGTGTCTTCCCCGAGTCACCCAATGGAAAGACCTCGGTCGATGAAACACATGCTGCACCTACTCAGTCTGCTATACCCGAGAGGACTCCTCGCGGGTTATTTGCGAATCTGTCAAAGCGATTCGGCTTGGACAAGAACCAATCGTCTTCGACGGCTGAGCAGTCACGCTCCTTGCTCCCCGAGACTTCCACGCCTCCGCCACCACCTTATTCCGCATCGGATCCTCAGAACAAGCGTCCAGAACAGCCAGTGTCGGTCAGTTCTCCGCACCGATTGAACCAGGAACTGCTTTCCGCTGTCCAGGCTTGTCGACCTCACGGATCCTCCGACGTGTACAGCCGACCTGAGACGAATCAAATCTCGGAGAGCAAGTCTTACTGTGACGAGAGACCGAGTCACGATCTCGAGTTTGTCGCTACTCTTCCCAGTGGAGTCAATGTATTGTTTGTCCGGACCATCACCGATGGATCTGCCTTCCTCGCAAACAACCGAACCGGTATCAACCTGTTCGCATCGGTTCTGTTGGATTGTGGCTCCATCTTCTCCATGCGTGCCGACAGCTTGAGTGTCTTCTACGATCCTGGTGGCAAGACCATTGCTTTCAACCGGGCGGGCAGCATCTTCTGCAATTACTTCTACTTCCAGCAGCTGCAGGAGCAATCCCTCCTTCAGAGCGCGAACCCCGACCGTACTGACGCGATTGTCTACTGGTGGGTGATTCTGTGTCACGAATTGGCTCACAACCTTGTGGAAGACCATAGCTCTGCGCATAGCTATTACACCGAGGGCTTTGTGGCTCAATATTTCCCCAGAGTGGCTGCTAAGCTCGCCACGCTTCCACAGCATCAGCAGCAGCAGCAACCACCGCAGCAGTAGCTCATGCGCAACTGCCCCCGACCTAATTTGTTAATAATCTAGTACTTTGCGATCTCTAGAAATGTTAGATACCCTCTACTTATGTTCTCAGTGATCTATGAAGTTCTCCGTAGACAATTCCCTTTATCGTAGTATCGCAACAGCGTCGCCACCCGAGTTGCTCCATTCGTTTTCCGGCGGTACCCGCTTTTTGCCTGCATCCCAACCTTAATTTTTCTTTCCTTTTGTAACCTCAAATCCAAATCCTGCACAATGCATTGTTAGCTGCATCGAACTATTTTCACCTCCATCATAGCCGCAATATACAAATGTGGCGGTAATTCCCCTCGCTCGACCTTATCAAACGAGGGGCTCGTGGTGTTGATAAACGCTGACAACTTGCGCCACTCTCCGAGACCTCAATTGGGACATGTCTGACTCGGATTCGTGAAGGTCCGCGAAAATTTAATAGCCGGGGCTTTCCACGACCACTACTTGCCTCGGGCTTTTAGCTACTCTTATACCGACCTATCGGTCCCCTCGGGCTGTGGGGACTGTGCATGTTTCATCTGTCGCTGCCTTTCCGGTGACTCAAACGGACATTTCACGATGGCGCCGCTGCTAGGCAATTGGGATGGAGATGCCAGTCCATCATCAAATTCATCAAAGGACAACAATTCTTTGAAAAGCATTCTCTATGTGGATGCCTACGACTCATTTTCATACAATGTGGTCGCAATGCTCGAGGAGACGCTGGGCGTCCAAGTCACCGTCATGACAATCGACTCCGACTGGCCAGAAGGCAACATGATCGAATTCCTCACACACTATGAAGCGATCGTGTTAGGCCCCGGTCCCGGAAATCCCAATCTACCCAAAGATGTCGGTATCATGCGAGACATCTGGAATCTGCGGGATGCCGAGCTGTTGCCGGTCTTCGGCATCTGTCTTGGCTTTCAGAGTTTGTGTCTGCATCACGGGGTGCCGATCGAGCGTCTTCCTTATCCGCTGCATGGCCAGGTTCGCCATATTTCAACAACATCGAAGGATATCTTTGAAGGACTTTCCGATGTGGAGGTTACGTTGTATCACTCGCTGTATGCCAATTTGGATGCCGTGAGCAGATCGCGCGGTCTGCCGTCAGACGATCTCGACTTCTTGGCATGGCTTCCTCTGGAGAAAGGGTCTGGGTCGGTGACGCAAATTCCAATGGCGGTTCGTCATCGCCAAAAACCATTCTGGGGTGTTCAATTCCATCCTGAATCTTGCAAGTCGGAAAAGGAGGCTTGTAAAACGCTGCTGCTGAATTGGTGGCGCAAGGCTTTAACGTTCAATAAGCTTGTTGGGCGCGGGGGCTATGCGGTTCTCCCCAAAACGATCATCACACCGCACGAGGATACGAAATGCTTCCCCGAGGTAGCATATGAGATGCTGAAATGGAGTTCGTCGACATCTTCTTCTTCAGCGTATCGATCTCTCAACCAGGGCAGTCTGACCGCGGAATCTATTAGCGAGCGGTTCAACAAGCCCGGAGCACCGACAGTGTTGTTCCAGTCCAATGGTCGCTACAATATCATTTCCGTTCCTAGCCCTGGATCATGGCGATTTGAATTCGACGTCGAGTCTCAGAGATTGACCATGAACCAACTCAGCGCTGGTCGCAAGATGGTTGAGGATTCTTTGACCATGACGCAAGTGTGGGATGCTCTTCGATACTTGATGGAAATGAAAAAGGTCAACTCGGGCAGTACTCAGGTACCCTTCTGGGGTGGTTTCCTGGGATATTTTTCCTACGAACTTGGCCTGGCCTGCCTACCTCATCCCAAGGGTTCTTCGGAGTCGATGTCTTCCTACGATCACGCGTCTCGCAAGTCGTTTCAAAATTCTGAAATCAATCCGGCCGATGTCAGCTTGTTATGGTGTGAAAGGAGCATTGTCATCGACAATACTACTGGAAATATCACCGTACAGTCTACCTGCGAATCCGATAACCTGCCATGTGGCTGGTTGGATGAGACGTTGCAGCTACTACAGGAGTCTACTGGAACTCCCCACAGCAATGGACCCGACGATACCCTATTCCTTAACTCCATCCTCCAAGACGCCCAGTTTACATTCCCAGAAGAAGACATATACAAGCAGCAAATCCACGCCTGCCAAGCAGAATTAGAAGCCGGTGAATCCTACGAACTCTGCCTCACATCCGAAACATCAATCACACTCCCGACCCCCACAACAACAGAAGGCCGAGCCATCTTCCCTTGGAAACTATACAAAAAATTGCGAAAATACAACCCCGCAGCATTCAGCGCCTTCGCAGACCTCGGCCTCGCAAAAATCGTCAGCAGCAGTCCCGAATGTTTCCTCAACTGGGACCGCACATCCATGCTAGAAATGAAACCGATGAAAGGCACCGTTCGCAAAACACCAGACATGACCATGGAAAAAGCGCGTGAAATCCTAGGAACCACGAAAGAAATGGCCGAAAACCTGATGATCGCCGATCTTATCCGTCACGATCTATACGGAATTTGTGGGTCTGGCGGTGTCCGCGTGGAGAAGTTACTCGAAGTCGAAGATCACGGTCGAGTTTACCAGATGATTACGCACGTTAAGGGTGAAGTTCGCTCTGATCAACTCGGGTATGCGGTAAGGCATATGCCGCAGCTTAAATCGTCGAATATGGCGGTTCACGGTCTCACGGCGCTTCAACGTTGTCTGCCTCCGGGGTCCATGACTGGTGCGCCAAAGGAGCGGTCGTGCTTGCATCTGAGGCACATTGAAGCGCGGAAACGCAGTGTTTATTCTGGTGTGATGGGATATCTTGATCTCGGTGGTGGTGGAAGTTTCTCTGTTCTGATTAGGACTGCGTTTACTCGGTCCCCGGATGAGGATGAGGATACTGGTGAACAAAGCCATCAGACCTGGAGAATTGGTGCCGGTGGTGCCGTCACTACACTTAGTACGGCTGAGGGCGAGTGGCAAGAGATGTTGACCAAGTTGCGGACCGTGTGCAACGTATTTACACCGTCGGAGCCGGTAGCTTGAGCGTCACGTCTCAGTTGGACATTTTTGTCTATTTGATTCTTTATCTTCACTGGATCACAGACTACTTCAACATCTGGATCTGTACATTGCGAGTGAAGACTTCATTCAACATATAGCGCTGGGCGGAGTTTTGTGTTATTTAGACTTATTTCCATGAATTGCATATACTTTAGAATTATCTCACCTTCAACTTTTTGCTGGCAGGGGATTGATTAGTCCTATCATCGTGTAGGTTAGGTAACCTAACTAAACTTTCTTGTAATCAAAAGAATACTTATTAGTAGAATCGAGTCCTTGCGGCTCAAGTCTTCTCCGTGAGTCTCCATATTCCAGGCAACCACCCGACTAACCATTCCTATACTAGGCAAGTCCATTATATCTCAGCCTCACGGATACAAATCTTTCTTAGTGTTTCACCTGTAGGACTAGGACCAGGCTGCAGCGGGGCTCCAAGTTTCCAAGCACCAACTTACCCGCCAGAAAAGAGCTTAGCCTAGCGAATAGCGGGGTTCTCGTGTACTACCTACTGTTAGGTACTTAGGTTATATAGCTTGATTCCCCCTCCATCTCCTCCAACTTCTCAATATCTTCACAAGATGCCACGGCAACGAATTCTCCCACGTCCACCACGTCCTCCCCCAATCAGGGAGACCATCACCAACAACATGAACCCTCCACCAATAAACCACTCCATTCTGAATCCATCACTACCCTTAATCCAACAAAACAAATGCTTCCTCTTCACCATCTTCCCGCCCGAGATTCGCAACAGAATCTACACCTTCTCTCTCGAATCGGAGGATATAGAAGAAGAAACCCAAGATGAATCTACATCAACCCACCTCTACCGCCAAAACGCCTTCTACTACCGACCCGGCCACATCCAACCCACACGAATCCGCACCGCTCTCCTCCAAACCTGCCAACAAATCTACACCGAAGCCTCCCTCCTTCCAGCGCGTATAAACCCACACACATTCTGGTTCTACCGCGGACCCCCCGACATCAAAACCTCATCCTCCCCATTCCAATATTTCAGCAAAATGAGCCGCGCGCAACGCGATCAAGTCCAGCACATCCACCTCTTCACGCAACAGTACTTTCTCGAAGATAGCAATAAGCTATGGTCTCGGATTTGGGAGGGCACGATATTGGATTATACGCCCCATGGAGATTATTTTCGGCCCGGACCCTGGAGAAGAAGATTCGAAGACACGGTTCCGTTTGATAATAAGGATAAAGAGAAATATGTTATTGCGCCGAAGAAGTTGACGATTACGTTCCGGCATACTGATTGGTGGTTTTGGGAGAATGATGAACCGTTGGGGATTGATCCGTTTAGGACGGGGAGGACAAGAGCGCATGAAATGTGCCATCACCATGCACATCATCAACATCAGATGAATAGTCCACTCACACCTGACCAAAAAAAAGCATGGGGAAACCAATTCATCCACATCCCAAGCCTGACAACCCTAACAATTGAATTCGAAACCATCATGCGAAAACGCGATCAACTCGACGCTATCATCGACCAAGCTCTATCCTGGAAATTCCCCCTTCAACCTGAGAATTCGGTGTATCTTGTTGCGGAACCGGAATCGCGGAGTGCGTGGACGTGGGTTGGTGCCAAGGAGGGGGATTTGATGAGACAGCCTGTTACTGAGGAGAGGAGGGCGATGGATGCAGATATTGATTCTGATGCTGAATCTGACTCTGATTCTGTGGCTGAGAAGGGGATGGGGGTGGTGCCTAAAGTTCCGGTTTTGAGGGCTTTTGATGCTCAAAAGAGAGGTGATGGGAAGGATGATGCTGGTGCTGGTCAGGACGGGATTGAATCTGATACGGAGGAGTTTTATGTGGTTTTTTTGACGTGGAAGAGACAAGTGGTTGATGAATGATTCAATCGGTTATGTCTATAGCATCATGATCTATATGCTTAATACATCTGTGTTTTTGGAAAATGCTTAGTGTTAGAGCTTTGTTTCCTGAAACTGTACATCTACTCACCCTCGATGAACACTACAAACACTCAACTCGATCTCTATCCTAATAAAATCATACACATCAATAGTAACATCTGACATGCAATGCAATTGAACTATACGCTTTTACATACTGTACAGACTCAAAGAATCCAAAAAGTCTCGCTAATCATCTCCGCGCCGGCATCTATGTAAACCAAAGCTCGGGTATCACGTCAAAAAAACGCCAACTTGTTTTCTTTTTTCCTCTCCATCCAAACATTTACGCCTCAATCGCGTTCTTAACCCACTTCTCCAAACCTCCCTTGGCAATAATCTCCTGCACATTAGGAGGCAACTCACCAACCTTGTGGGTCCACTTGGCGCCATTGGGTCCCTCCTGGACCTCGATCTGGCTGCGGCGGACATCCCAGGTCAAAGTCCAGCCGGTGCGACGGGTAAGAGCCTTGCCCTCGCCATCGGCGAAGGTCTCGCGGAGACGGCTCAGTAGGCGGGGCACTTCCAGGCCCATCAGGGCGTTGTTGATACTGTTGCGGGAGAAGATGTTGCCGAAGCTACCGGCGACGACTAGGGGGATCTCCTTGGCAAGGATGGCGGTGGCGGCTTGCTCGCGCGAGGATCCGCAGCCGAAGTTGTAACCCGTGACGAGGATGTCACCGGCCTTGGCGATGGTGGAAAACTCGGTGTCGTAGTTGGACATGCAGACCTGGGCCATGGTCTCGACGGGGACGTTGTCCTGGTAAGTGTATTTGCCGGGGTAGATACCATCGGTGTTGATGCTGTCTCCGTCGCAGAAGACGATCTCTCCAGAGACGCGCTCGGGGAAGCCCGGGTAAACGTCAGTCAGGGAGTCTTCGGAAGAGGTCTCCTCAACCTTGGTCTCAGTCTCGGTGGGCTCGGGAGCGAACTTCTTCTCGCCATCAGCGACCAGATCATCAATCTGGCCGAGAAGCTTTTCGAGGGCCTGCTCGGTGGTGAGCATACGCTCCTCTTCGGCAATACCATCACCCTCGCCACGCTTCACGCCGGTCCAGCCCTCGGGGGTCTGGTACCAGCCAGGACCGGAGAGCTTTCCGCTGAGAGCACTGGCAGCCACAACTTCGGGAGAGCCCAGGTAGGCCTTGGCATCGGTGGAACCCATGCGACCCTTGAAGTTACGGTTGGAAGCACTGATACCGACCTCACCGGGCTCGAGGAGACCGGCACCAAGTCCAATACAGGGACCGCAGCCAGCGGGGAGAACGGTAGCACCAGCATCAATCAGAACCTGCCAGTCACCAGCACCCTCGGCAGCGAGCTGCTCGGGGATGGAGGCAGCAGCAATGTAGAATTGAACACCCTCGGCAATCTTGGGGATCTGTCCACCGTTCTTCTCGGCGGCCTCCTTGAACACACGCGCAGCGGCGGCGATGTCAGAGGCACGCGAGTTGGTACAAGAAACCAGGTAGGCCTTGTTTACCTTGATATCAGCAGCCTCCAGCTCGCTCAGAGGAGTAGCGACCTTGACCGAGTTCGGGCCGGCCACGTAAGGAGACAAGGAGGACAGGTCCAAGAACAGCTCTTTGGCGTACTTGGCACCCTTGTCCGCAGTCAGAGGGTTAGCGAAGAGCTCCTCGATAGCCTCGTGGGTGAAACGCTGGGCGGCGGTGGTCTTGAAGGGGCCATCGGCCAGACCCATCGCGGCAAGAGTAGCCTTGCCCTTCATCCAACCCTTGAGCACGTCATCCATGGGGAAGAGACCAGACAAGGCACCCCATTCGGTAGTCATGTTAGCAATAGTCATACGGCTATCGATAGGCAGACTGCGCATCGTCTCCTCGGAACCAGCGAACTCGAGAGCGTGGTTCAGAACATCGTCCTTGTCGAAGAGACCGCACAGCGCCACGATCACGTCCTTGCCAGTGACACCGGCGGGGAGGACGCCAGTGAGGGTGATCTTGGCGATTGCAGGCACCTGCCACCAGGTCTGTCCAGTGCTCCACACACTAGCCGCATCGGTTCGGACGATTGGTGTTCCCTAATCAGTCAGTATTTGCAATCTGAGCTTATATCAAGGGGATTATTTACCAAGCAAGCAAGCGCGCCATAGTGGTTGCTGTGAGAATCCGAAGCAACGCAAAGAGTTCCAGGCCAAGCCAATCCCTCTTCAGCCATGATCTGGTGACCAATACCACGTCTAACCAAGTAGTGTTAGCAATCTATAACACCAAACATCACTAGGTAGTGTACCATACCCAGCGGGATAGAATTCAACACCGTGGAGCTTCGCAAAGTCCTCGATCTGCTGATACTTCTGGAGGTTCTTCTCGGTCTTGTTTTGCACGTCATGGTCCAGGGTCATAACAATCTGGTCGGGGTTGTGAATCTTGGAAGCACCAATGGACATGAATTTCAAAGCGACGGGCCATGAGTTGTCGTGTGTCATACACCGGTGAGGAGAGATCGTGACATAGTCGCCGGACTGGACAAACTTGTCCTTGGCAAGACCGACAGAGTATTTCTGCACAATCTTTTCGGTCAAGGTCTGCGGGACGGCCTTGGAAGCCAATGAGGACAGAACCTCGGGAGTGGCGGTCTCAAGCTGGGAGTGAAAGCCCTGCTGGGAATTGAAGGTCTGGAGGAATACTCGGGAGGTCGCAAAGGTTCGGCGCAAAGATCTGAAGGGGCTGCGCATGGCCTGGCGGCCCGACGGCATTAACCGGGACTGCATTGAAGGGGGAGTTAGCACGAGTAGCAAGTTCAATCGGGTAACCCAATTGAGCACTTACAGTCATGATGCCCTTCGTGTATAGTCTTGGAGACAGGAACAAGACAAGAAAATGAATTTCCCCGGCTTTCGGCAAATGAGCGGCCGGGGATTTAAACTGGTGACTCATCGTCCTTCTGATTGGCTGGGAAGGAAAAGGTGTTAAGACAAACAGGACAAACACAGCACATCATACAGCACGTGACTGAATCTATTCTGCCGATGTCGGATGGATTCTCACTACAGTATGTATACCATTCTTGTTCTTTGGATGAGGATACGGTTAATCAATGATGTTATATTGACAGATTGAGTTATTGAAAGGCCATGATTCTATATCAACTGTTTGACGCGATGGTGGGTATTCTTCCACTCAAGGAAAATGTGACGTAAGAATATAGCTCATCCTACTAAAATAGACACCAAGGCTACTCATATACAGACAATGCTAACATGGAGGAGGATAAATGCTGGGCCTATACCAATGTGCTATATATATATATATATACTTTGAAGCTGCCAGTATTCATTTTCCTATTCATTCGTAGCATCTGCTCATGATTTGGTTTGAGCAGAGGCACAGGCTACATAGTATACTCGGGTCCACATCCACCACTTTCATGAGCATTGAATACTGACGATAGAACTAAATCACAAGCCTAATTGATAAATGTCTAGACACTAGGTATATTTTGCAGTCTCAAAGCAACATAAACACCAAGAAATCAACTTTACTCAATAGAAAATCCCCGAGTATACAGTATGTAGTCTATCCGTACCTCTTAGATAACGCAGATCAGCCCCACCAGTCTAATCTACAGGAAAAAAATAATCGAAAGAGTACCGCAAATTTGCAAAATAACAAGCCCAAGCTCGAATTGGACATATCCTTGCCAGCAAAGTACTAAATCTATCTCTCTTCCCCATTTTTCCAGCAATGAAACCATCCTTGGACCTCCGCATCTGCAAGTTTGAACTCTCCCGCGCAAACTAGACTCTTTACCCCGCCATAGCCGCCAGAATTGGTAGCAAGGCCAGCCCATTGGGCCCCTCAACAAACTGGAATTCGGTGAATCCTTTCATAAACAAGAAACAGCATGCATTTAATTTGACGTAGATCTAAATTGACTAAACACGATGACTCCCACCTGGCACGATTGATTGATCCACTTGCGGGCACCGGTCCACCTATGACTCTTTTCTCTTTCTCCCCCCACTGCCTTCCCTCTTCTCTTCTTTCTTGTATACTCTCTCCCTCACCAATCAACCCCCAATAACACCACACAAAATGCCCTCCCGGCAAGAAGTCTCCTACTTTGGAGCTGGTCCAGCTCCCCTGCCCACTCCCGTCGTCGAAGCCGCCGGCCAGGCCTTCGTCAACTTCAACGACTCCGGTCTCGGCCTCGGCGAGATCTCGCACCGTTCGCCCACCGCAAACAAGATTCTTGATGACGCCAAGGCGAATCTGTCCGCCCTCCTCGATATCCCGGATAACTATGAGATCCTTTTCATGCAGGCCGGTGGCAGCGGCGAGTTCAGCGCTGTCGTGCAGAACCTCGTCCCCGTTTGGATCGAGCGTCGCCGCCGCAGAGCTGAGGCCGAGCTGGTCAAGGCCAACCCGGATGCTGAGAAGGCGCAGATTGACGAATTGGTTTTCCAGAGACTGCAGAAGGAGGTCGATGAGGAGTTGAAGCTTGATTACCTCGTGACGGGATCGTGGTCGCTCAAGGCTTCGCAGGAGGCGGCCCGGTTGGTCGGTTCCAAATATGTCAATGTTGCTTTGGATGCTCGCAAGGCCAATGGTGGCAAGTTTGGCACTATCCCTGCTGAGGATACCTGGTCATTGACTCCGACTAAGGCTGAGGGCGGCAAGGGCTCTGCATTTGTGTACTTTTGCGATAACGAGACTGTGGATGGTGTGGAGTTCCAGAGCTTCCCCAAGGTTCTTGAGGCTCAGGGCCAGAATGCTGAGGATGAGCGCCTTGTTGTGGCTGATATGAGCTCCAACTTTATCAGCCGCAAGGTTGATGTTGGCAAATATGCTGTTATCTTCGTACGTTACCAGATAAGGGAAAAGTATTGTCGAATCTACAAAACTAACAACCACTTATAGGGCGGCGCCCAGAAGAACATCGGTGTCACCGGTATCACCATCGCTATCGTTCGCAAGGACCTTCTCCCCCCTCAGACCGCGACTCCTCCCGCTGCTCTCCTGCACCGCTTGAACATTGGTGGTCTCCCCGGCCCCGTCGTCCTCGACTATGCCACCATCGCCAAGAACAACTCTCTCTACAACACCCTCCCCATCTTCAACCTCTGGGTTGCCGGCAAGGTCATGGCTGACCTGATGGGTGTCTTCGGTGCTCAAAAGGTCAGCGGCCAGGAGCAAATCGCTGATCAAAAGTCGAGCCTCATCTACGGCGCTTTGGACAAGTACCCCCAAGTGTACCGGGTCGTTCCCGACAAGAGCGTCCGCAGCCGCATGAACATTTGCTTCCGCGTCTGCAGTGGTGACGATGTCAAGGAAAAGGAGTTTATTGCCGGTGCTGAGAAGCGTCTTCTTCAGGGTCTCAAGGGCCACCGCAGTGTTGGTGGTATGCGTGCGAGCAACTACAATGCCGTGCCGTTGGAGAATGTCCAGAAGCTGGTGCAGTATCTTGAGGACTTTGCTTCGTCTCAGTAAGCTGCCCTGGAGGCAGTAGGGGTGTCTGGTCTAGCGAAAACAAAAATTCAACCTGGAGCATTTTCTTATTTTGGTTTATTGAGCTTGAGTGGGTATGGTATTGGGAATGCGGACGACAAACCGGTCCGGGACTGTTGCAACTATTCAACATAACTCCATGGTATATGCTATACGTGCTATCCAAAAAATATATAATATGATACAAATGACTTTCAAAAGGAAAGATGAACTGCAAGGAAACTGGCTCACAGTTTCCACACAGCCCAACCCTTGGGATCCAGCTCCTTAATGATGCCCTTTAACGGACCCTGAAGTTCCTTCCCTTGAGCCCACACCTTCGGTCCAGCCATGTAACTGATGAAGCCCTCGGGACCAGACACCAGAATCAACTTTCGATGCGGACCCTCAACCGACTTGATCGGTTTAATAAAATCGGCCAGATCATTCTTGCCAATGAACCGATTCTCTTCATCCAAATAATAATCCACCGTAATCTGTCCGGGATATTGCGACTTGAGCGCCTCCAATTCCCGGACAATCAGCGATGATTCCTGGCCTGGTGAGACCGGAGCAACACTCTCGATATGAGCCTTGCTGCTGGACGACGAACCAAACCAGCCCGAGAACCACGATCGACTTGACGGACTCGCTTCAACCTTCGGCGTATCATTCACACCACCCACACAATCCGCCCTCAACCGACTAGCCCAGATAATATGAATCCTCGGCCGATTTGTTGCTGTCGTCCGATTCAGCAGCGAATAACCCGCCTGCAGCGCAGGCGCAATCCCCGTCCCACCCGCAATAAACAAAATCTCCCTCGTCTCCGCCGGAATCTCACACTCAATCTGCGGCCCACGCATCTCAATATCCGCCCCAGGCTCCAACGTATGCAAATACCTCGAGACCTCCCCAAACGGATCCTTCCGAATGAAAAACCGCAGGTATCCCTCATTCTCCTCGTCGACGGATAACGACGTCGCCGCCGTCGTCGGCAGAGGCGTGTAGTCCCGGCCGATTTGGAGCTGGGGCTGTTTGAACATTACACTCCATATCCCCTTGCGCCAGGCGTCTTCGTAGACGTCGTAGTTGTCGGAGCTGGGGTAGCGCGGGCGCAGGGTGAAGAGGCTGCTTGTTGCGGAGACGGGTGTCCGGGACACGAGGCTGTATTTGGTGAAGGTTTCTGTGTTGAGGGTTGCGGAGCTGGGGGTTTGGGTGCGGATGTAGGCGCCTGCGCTGGCGGCGGCGATGCTCACGAGGGTGATTGCTAGCCAGCGGGTTCGTTTTGGGGATGTGGTTGGGGTTGAGGGTGTCGTGGAGGTGGACGATGAGGTTGCGGTTGAGGATGGAGAGGTCGAGGCATACCGGTGAGAGCGAGTTGCTGGCGATCGTAAGCCAGAGCTGCTGCACCGGCAGCGCAATATATGTATGGAGGACTTCATGGGGGAGAGATGAGAGACGAGAGGAGAAACCCTCGGTGGAAGAAGTTAGGAAGGGCGCATTGAGAAGTTGAACCGCGGGGAAATTGAACTGGCAGACGGAAAGCCGATTGGATGATCGCCGGTAATTAAACCGCACTTGAACCCCCTTGGCAAAGTCTCGACTTGATACATGTTACTACCCTCCTTCTCTCTTCCATCTTCTTTGTTCTTTGTCTAGCATTTATACTGGTGATTTGTGCATGGAAATGGAGAGTCTAGTCGACTACTCTTAACACCACCACCCTCCTCTCGTACTGCTCATCCACTCCCCCTCGAGAGCTTTGTCTCCGTTGTGCTACGACCCTCCCCGGACTTGACGACCACACAATTCAGACAAAGGAGGATGTCGAATAGCGCATTCACCCACGAATCTCGGAATGGCAATCTCGCCGCCCCTCGAGACTCCCTAGAACTCGCCTCGCTCGCTTCCTCCTCCCCCGTCTCCGTCGGAGGCTCCTCGCGCTCATCCTCCCCCGACGGAATCTCCTCCTCGCGCAAGCTCTCCCTCGAAGATGAAGATCCCCTCGCCGGCGAGGAAGGGGATGTCTACCTCGAATCAGGCCGTCAGCGAACTATACGCTCCTACTCGATCTCATCTGCCTTTGACTTTGGCCGGAATCTGTTCCCATTGTCGCAAACACAAGTGGGATACGCGCCGCTAGGAACGCCGTCGGCGCTGGATAGACAAGGGGCGGATGGCTCGTTGGAACGGAATAAGACATTGACGTACTTGAATGGCTTGTCGCTGATCGTGGGTCTGATTATTGGATCGGGCATTTTCTCCTCGCCCAGCCAGGTCAATGCGAACGCGGGGTCGCCTGGTGCGGCGCTCATCGTGTGGGCTGTGGCGGGTTTGTTGGCGTGGACTGGAGCGGCGAGCTACGCAGAGCTCGGAGGAG
Source organism: Penicillium ochrochloron (assembly GCA_022985105.1). NCBI lineage: Eukaryota > Fungi > Ascomycota > Eurotiomycetes > Eurotiales > Aspergillaceae > Penicillium > Penicillium ochrochloron. Next base: position 245,719 of record JAAVMA010000036.1, read on the forward strand.
CCATTCCGTTGAATGGTGGTGCGCAGGTCTATCTTTCCAAGATATTTGGAGAGCTGCCGGGTTTCCTCTTCACGTGGTGCGCGGTGCTGGTCTTGAAGCCTGGGTCGGCGGCGATCATCTCGATTATCTTTGGCGAGTATATCGTGCGTGCGTTTGTAGGTGCCGATGTGGAACAGGTCAACCCTTGGATTAACAAGGGTGTTGCGCTGGGAGGTCTTGTGGCAGTTACTCTGTTCAACTGCATCTCCACCAAGTTTGCTACTCGAATTGGTGATCTCTTTATGTTTTTCAAATTTGTTGCCTTGCTGGGTGTGACAATCACCGGTATTGTGGTCGCCGTGACTGGTCTTTCGTCGAAAGGAAATGCCAGCCAGGAATGGAAAACCCACGGCTGGTTCGAGGGTACGAATACCGAGATCTCGGATTTCGCTGTGGCGCTATATGCAGGGCTTTGGGCATTTGATGGTTGGGACAATGTAAGAAAATGAGGCGAATATCTAAAGGAACTACTGGATATTTCATGCTAACACTTCTTCTACAGACAAACTATGTCACGGGCGAGTTCAAGAATCCCAATCGAGATCTACCACGAGTCATCCATACAGCCATGCCACTGGTCATTCTATGCTACCTAATGGCCAACGTCTCCTACTTCCTGGTCCTCCCCCATGAAACCATCGAGGCAAGCAACACCATCGCCGTGCAGTTCGGCGGCAAAGTATTTGGCCCCGTCGGCGCTTTAATCCTCGCCCTCGTCGTTGGAGCCAGCTGCTTCGGAGCTTTGAACGCAACCACCTTCACCAGCGGTCGCCTCGTCTACGCCTCCGCCAAAGAAGGCTACCTCCCATCCATCTTCGGCCGCATCGGCCTAGGCAACTCCTCTCCGGCCACCCCATCCGCAAACCGTCTCCGCCACCGCTCATGGGCAAGCAAAGCCTTATCTCGCGTATTCGGAGACCAATCCAGCCTGGGATTCACCCCCATCAACGCCATGGCCTTCAACGCCACCCTGACAATGATCTACATCGTCGTCGGCGAATTCAGCACCCTAGTCACCTTTTACGGTGTCGCGGGGTATACATTTTACTTCGTCACCGTGTTAGGTCTAATAGTCCTACGCATTCGAGAACCACACCTCGAACGACCATACCGCACATGGATTACCACGCCGATTATCTTCTGCTGCGTTAGTCTCTTCCTTCTCAGTCGGGCTGTTATCGCAGAGCCTTTGCAGACCCTCATCGTGGTGGCCTTTATCATCACGGGTATTCCAGTGTATTACTGGCGTATCTACCAACGTGATGGATCGACGGGTATCTCGGGCTGGAAGTTTTGGAAGTGGCGCTCGCGGTAGAGACCTGCCTACCCGGTTAATTACATACAAATACTTGCCGGTATATCTCCGCGTCACTGGTCAGGTCTGGTCAGGTCTTGTTTTTATGATTTGATATCCATGCATATACAAACCCGGGTGTAAGGTCAGCATCAGCTTCTGTGTGTGTCTGTCCTTCTTGTTTTCCGCGCTTCGCATCGCATGCGATTGGATTGGATGCGATTGAGTTATCGACCTTTTGTTTTCCTTTTCCCCCTGTTAGCCTGCGATTTGCGTACGAAGTGATGACGGTGGCTTTGGGCCTGTGCATTGCATTTTCTTCCTTCGAACTTTTCGAAATTTGTTTTATTACTTTATGCACTTGATGAGCTGGTGAGTGGGTTATATAGATTTGGATAATATTAATTTTGTATCTTACTGGAAGAGTATGCGTCGCTGTGATGACTACTGCTACCTAAACCCAGTGGCTATTGGGACGTCTCGTCTTATATCACCTAAGAGGCCAGGGAAACAGTCTTAGTAGGTACCAGGCAACGTAACTCTTTTTAAAGACCGTTCTGAATGTGTTCCCAAACATTCTAATTCATGGCTCAGAAGGTATGAACTCAAGTCTGTTAGTCAACTCATACCTAGAACCCTATGTAACGTTACTAAGAGACATCTAACCTGCGTTTCCGATGCGACGTATCCCGTATCCCTGTTCTATCCATCCTATACAGGAAGCATTATTGTACAACTACCTAATATACAAATCACTTCTTCCCCAAAACCTGCCCCTCTTCCACTCCTACCCCCTCCCCAGTCCTCGCCTCAACCGAAGTCACATAAGACCTCCACCCCCAAGCCGGCACCTTGGCCTCATACATCTCATCAATCTCCGCAAAAGTCCTCCCCCTCGTCTCCGGCATAAACCCATAAACAAACCCAATAATAAGCGCCATACACCCCGCAAAAACAAGATAAGTCTTTGCCCCCAACCCCGCCGCATCCGCAGACGTCAACCGCGGCACAACCAGCGTCGTAATCACAGCCGTAACCTCCTGGCAAGCAATGGTATAAGACATAGTATGATGGCGGAGCCTTGGGGTCGCTATTTCGGACGGCATCAGTGCTGAGAGCGAATAGAAGGAGGATGCCCAGAAGAAATTGAAGATGAAGGATAGAGCGGCGATGGTTAGGGTTGCGTTCTTGGTCGTTTTTGTGTAAAAGGCAAGAATTCCGGCGATTAGGTCTATTATGAAGAGGATTGTCATTCCGGTGAATGCTGTTGGTCGACGACCGGCTCTGTCGAGGACGAATGGGGCCGCGATTGTACCGGCTAATGTACAGCAAGACGCGATGATAGTTAGAGAAAAGGGCTCGCCGATACCTAGTTCCGTGAGGAAAACGGTTGTATACGTCGTTGACAGGATAATGCCCGATATCTGATTAAGCGAATAAAACGAGCCAGCGACTAGCGTTCGTCGGAGATGTTTCCGTTGGAAAATATACCAGAATTTAACTTGTGCGCGGATCTCGCGATCTTCTTTCTCGCATAGTTCCATTAACCGGAGTTCGGTTTCGAGTTTCGAGTCGCCGAAGCCGCGTAGTTGGCGGAGGTTATGGCGGGCTTGGGGGATGTTGCCTTTTGCCACGAGCCATTCGGGGCTTTCGGGGAGGGGGAGTGTGAGTAGGATTAAGATGATGGGGATGGCTGATTGGACTGCCAGGGGGATTTGAAATGATAAATGACCGCCCAGTTTTTGCGTGCCCCATACGATGACCGTGCTGGCTACTCCGGCTGTGAGGTTGAGGATGTTGAGGGAGCTGACGGATCGGCCTCGCATTGAAGCTGGGACGACCTATTGAGACTAGTTAGCATTTCATGAATCCAGATGATATATCTATAGATTTCTGTGTATCTCACCTCTGATAAATAAAGAGGAGCCGTTGCCATTGCGATCCCCATTGCGATCCCATTGATAGACCGACCACCAACAAAGGCCCCCAGATTCGGCGCAAATACTTGGAGCAGGCCACCACCGATGGAAAGGATATACGCCGCAATTAGAGGCCATTTGCGACCAAGATGAAAGTTCAATGGCGAGGCCAGTAGTCCTCCGAGCACAGCACCCACTAGGGGTAGTGAAAAGACCAAATTCTGATTTCGCGCTGTGAGGACTAACAGGCCCGTCGCTGGATTTGGTCCTTGGAATTTAGCCACCTAAATATCATCTTTGTCAGTCCAACAATCCCAGTCCAGGGAATTCTCCCTTGCCGAAGAACGAAGAAATAACTCACGAATCCAGTTAATGCTGCGACTGGGGAGATGAGCTTATCATCATATCCAAACATAAACGACGCCGCTCCGAACACGATACAAGCAAAGACCAGGCGCGCATTCACAGCACCTTTCTCCTGAATCGAATGGTCGACATGCTCGACCTCCGAAGACTCAGATTCATGTTTATCGGTCATGGCCATCCTCGTTCGAAGCGATCCCGCCCAGTGCGATAGCAGAGCCACCGGGTGCAGTCGAGACTCTGCCTGCATCTGCATGACGGGTTCTGTTCTTGTTATACGCTCGTCGAGCTCAACTCAACTCAGTTCAGCAACCTCCTTGGCCATGCTGTAACTGTAGGTGGATTTTGTGGATTCCCCATGGAGAAGCTAAACAAAGATGATGGATCATCATGGGGCCACTTTTCTTCCCCAGACTTTTCTTTTTTTTTTTCTCGCATTCAGTTGCTGTTTAGTCAGGCTGGTGTTGGGTTTCTCCGAGGTTTCTCAGCCGAGTGCTTATCACTCTAAACCAACACGAGTGATCAAGGAGTTATTCTGTTAAGAAAAACGTCTCTTAAGTAGTGGATGATGTGAAACAGGAGGTTCCAAATTGATAAATCCACCTGTCGATCATCTCTTGGGGGTCCGCTAATTATTTCGTCTCCCTCTTAGGTGGTGGAGTTTCGCCGATGTTCTTCCGGACAACACAGCGATGGTGCCGAGCGAGATTCCGACGCTGTCCCGGTTTTAATGGGGAAACCTCCGTCAAAGTCTGTGCGGAACTTCAGTTATATCAGATCAGATATCCCCGTGGGAGTGGTCAATAAGGAGAAGGTTCCTTGACGCAGTTCTCACGGTGAATATTGAGATCTAACAAGATAAGCGCCAGGACCGCCAGCAACACGGCCCTTACTAGGCACTCGCAATCGACATATCAAGGAATGATATCACTTCCCAAGATTGAAGTACCGCATCTATATCTCTGGTCCACGGCGTTTGAGCCTAAGATCCGATCAGCCAAACCATGTCTGTTCTAGTGAACTCCCCTGATACTTCCCGGCATGAACTACGAGAGAAACACGTCCAAAAAGCATCACAAGAGCACAATGATGAAATCGCTCCAAATCTGGCTACTTCAAAACCATCGTTCCATCTCACTGCCCCAAGTGGCTGGATGAACGACCCCTGTGGTCTAGGCTATGATCCCACCACATGTCTCTACCACATGTTCTTCCAATGGAATCCCCACGGTAACGACTGGGGCAACATGTCCTGGGGCCATGCCACTTCCACCAACCTGGTTTCATGGAAAATATCGCCAACACCAGCCTTGACTCCAAGGACAGAGTATGATCGCTGCGGCATCTTTACAGGTTGTCTGCAGGCTACAGATATCCACGGGAACCCCGGCGCATTAACAGCCATGTACACCTCTGTCCGACATTTGCCTCTGCATCATACACTACCTTATATCACCGGCTGCGAATCTCTCAGTCTAGCTATCTCCAAAAACGGTGGCAAGACATGGGAGCGTCTGGACTGTAACCCGATCCTCGCAGGGCCCCCGGAACACTTATCTGTGACGGGCTGGAGAGATCCTCATTTGACTACCTGGCCGGAAGAGCAGACTACTACCTCGGAGAGTCCTCACCACCCTCTACACGGTATTGTAGCTGGTGGTATCACCGGCAAAGCCCCCGCCATCTTCGTATATACCGTCAACCCGACAGATCTCCGATCCTGGACGTATACCGGCCTACTCGTCGATGTGGGACTAAACTTCCATCCTTCCCGCTGGTCAGGGGATTTTGGGGTGAACTGGGAAGTTGGAAATCTAGTGACACTATCCAATAACGGTGTATCACGGGATTTTGCCATAATGGGCGCGGAGGGATGTCTCCGCGCCGAAGACTCATTATGGAAAACACCCAGTACAGCACAACACAAACGACAAGCCCGGTCTCAACTGTGGATGTGTATCAAAGCACGATCCTTGAACCCCACTACGAACAAAAACGAAAACGAAGTCCTAGCCGAATATGTATTCGCTGGATACTTCGATCACGGATGTTTATACGCCGCGAATTCCTTCTGGGACCGTCTCACCTCCCAACGTATCGTATACGGCTGGATCACAGAGGAAGATCTGCCAGATGAATCACGTCATGTCCAGGGGTGGAGTGGGATGATTTCGCTTCCACGGGTGGCAAACCTGATGACATTGAGGAATGTCACGAAAGCGCGCAGTTCAAAGCTGGAATCTATTACTTCTGTCGAGGTCATACCTAATATTCCATCCGAGCCGCAGACATACACGATTCTCACTCTGGGAATTAAACCTGATCCACGGCTCTATCATCTACGGGATGGAGCTGAACGGAGACAATTTCCAGACGAGCATTTGCCTGTTTCCCTTCGGGATAGCTCAAACGAGACTCTCCCTTTAACTTCAGACCGGTGGGAACTACAAGCCGAGTTCTCAGTTGGTTCATCATGCGGACGAGTCGGGATACAAATCGCACATACCACCAGTAAGTACCTTCTTCAACTTGTCCCAATCCCACTCCCAATGCCAATCTCTCTACTAACAACCCCAGACTTAAATCCCACCCAAACAACAACCCTATCCTACATCCCAAGCACAGAAACATTCACAATCCACCGTCCCGCCCTCGAAAATCCAAACATGAACATAAATCACGGCTACGAATCCGCACCACACACGCTCTTCACCTCTCTAAACGACAAAGACATCCAAGTCGAAGAAACCCTTCAAATACACGCATTCTTCGATAATTCCGTGTTGGAAGTCTTTGTTAATGGGAGGACTGTTATTTCGACGCGGATTTATTGTTCGGTGGGGGTGTGTTGTGGGGTACGCTTTTTTGCTGAGGGGACTGAGGCCGAGGGGAATGGGGATAGGGGAGTTTTTGATGAAGGCGATGAAGGATCGGCGGTGCTGGTTAGGGCTGAGGTTTGGGATGGACTTGGTGAGAGAGCCTCGATGATAGGATATGATTGATGATGTTTTTTGGGAAAGGGATTACAAGGTTCCTATCCATCGATAAACATTTACAAAGACAAATAGAGACGACAGTAATAGTCCAAGGCAAAACAAAGCCTAGCCTATTTCATAGATATACATAGAGTAACCTTACTAAACCCCAATCCCCCGGTCTATTGATACAATCCAATCCACGCCAGAACCCTACAGACAAGAATATACCATTCACAAAAAGCAGTCCCCGTCAAATCATCACAGCATCCGACTTTGAAACATGACTCGGTCCCCAATTCCCGGGGATCTGCAACGCACGCAAATGAGCCCGATACTTATTCACAAACGGGTGATTTCCGCCCCGGAAACTGCTCAGCAGTAACAAGAAGTCTTCCGCCATGACCTGGGGCGTGGCTGTTGTAGGTATGGTATCGGAGAAGTTGCCTAGCGGGGTTATCCCCGTGCCGAAGGGTGGGTTGATGTTGCAGAGGATATCTGTTGCGCCGACGGCGATGTCGTATAGTTTTTCGGTCTGGAAGAGGGTGTTAGTGGTGAGAACAGAGTCATGGGGAATTGGAGAGGGAGAAAGAAAGGAAGGAAGGGAAGAATTGTCAGGGGGGTACACACAAATCCAATCCCATGAGCTTCCATCGAACTCAACCTCAACGAACGACACAATTGAATCGTCGATTCAGCAATAGTAACCGCAAACCCAAACGTCAATTCAGGCCGATCAGACTGCGTCCTCAACAACCCATGATTCAAACACAAAAGCCAAACCCGATTCTGCACCCACTTCTGCGTAATAAAGACATCCGCAGCCTGGGTTTCCCTCAACCCCATCGCAAGAAGGGCATTATTATCATTACCATCAACCTTGGCCCTTTCAAACCAGTCATACCCCGTATACCGCTCTGCTTGACTGACTTTCTCGAGACTGTCGTACATGGATAGAGCCTTTTCTTCGGTGAAGCGTTGACAATACCCGTTTCGAAGGTCGCAGCGCCGGTTCCAGCAGTGGATGAAATCTTCGTCGATCGCGTCGAAGAGTTCCATCAATCGGGCTAGACCCATCATGCCTTCGGCGTCTTTTTCGTTGTGCACGATGATTCCTGAGACGAGACTGTGGGTGGCGTTGTGGAGGAAGTCGTGGACGGAGCGCATGCTGAATCCGGGTTTGCCGGAGAATGTGACGGGGTGGAGGCGTTGCAATGCATATGCTCTGGAAGATAGTTAGATTGTAAATCATTAATCGATAACTGACTGATGACAGCTCTGAGCATACCTCTCTGTGATTGACAATACTAGATATGTCCGTAATCGCTGGCCTTTCTCATCACCGGATAAATCCCGATATGACTCGGGATCATTCAGTCCCAATGTAGACGCAAGGTCTAGAGCTTCTCGCAGCCGTAACCACGCGGCATTATGCTGATTGCTTCCAAATAAGCAACCAAAAAGGAAGAAACTAGTCAAAACAGCCTCGATCGTCGGGTTTTCACCAAAATCACAACAGCTCCGCATCTTGGTAGCTTCGTGCATCATCAATCGAGCCTGCGTAGCCCGCGACGAGGTTGTGGCGCGCTCATTAATTTCGATAGGTTGTGTAAGAGAGAATGCACATAAGGAAAGTAGCATCGCCCCGAATTGCGTATTCTTGCGATGCTCCTGACACATCATCCGCGTGTATAAGGAGGACCGACTCAGCACCGGGACAGTAGGATGAAGACGGTCGAAATAGACGTCCAGCCAGGGAACCATATTCGCCTCGTTGATCGAATTCGGCCAGAATCCTTCCGATTCCTGACTATCCGAGGATTGTATCGACCCCACGGCCGGGGAGTATGTCATCCCCGTGTGCTCCGCCGGGGGTAGGCTGATGGTCGACACATCAGGCACGGGCTGGATGATGGATGGGAGAGAAGGTTTGAGGTAGATGTTGCTGCCGGGGAATTCAAAGACGGGGACCTGGGCGCCCAAATTATCTGGCAACCAATATTCCACATCTGGACGATCGTTCCAGCCGACACTTCCTTGTGAGTCGAGGGATGCCGTCTCGCCCGCCCAGGCGTCCACGACACTTGCTGCTGAGCCAGAGGGAGCAAGACCAGCTGCTCCCTCCATCGACATTGTGACTTGGCCTTGTGTAGGCGTCCAGGATGCTCCGGGCATCGGGACAGACTGGCCCTGTTCCACGCCAGAGGTCGGGCCATGATATCGGAAGGGTTCCTGCTTGGGGATAGGAGTCTCCTGTGGACTGCGAGAGACGATATGCGTTTGTTGCTGGCGAATTTGGGAGACGCGACTAGGAAAGCATGAAGTCAGCACATTATTCTGGTGTGTGACGCGATTTTTTCCAGTATCAACTTACTGCCCGGTTGGCCCGCGCTTCTTCTGCGGCTGAAGGAATGTGCAGTCAAAGCCCATCGATTGACAGGCCTTGCAGGGCTGCGATAGGCTACACTATTGGCAAACCATTAGTGCTTTTTCAAATTTCCCCCGTTAGCGCCAGCGCCAGCGCCAGGCTGGGCGACGCGAAGGCGCGGATGGGGGTCGGGTTTTTCGGGTACGAATCAGTTCTAACATACCTTGATCTTGCGGAACTTGCACTGGTCGCAAGCTCGCTTTGCGATCGCGCCGGAGGAGGACTTGTTGCGTGTGCGGATGGCGCCGGTCGGACTGGCCGTCGGCGACCCTGAGCTCGTGGAATCCATGGCGCCTCCACTCCATCAAGCTGAGAGATTCACAATCTCGGATTTTCAGACTCGGACTGGATTCTAGAGGGAGAAGAATGGGGGATGTTCTGCGTTGGTGGTTGTGGCTGAGTGGACTCAGTGGAGGTTAAGAGGGTCCACCGTGTGATTCCCCGCTTCTCACCAGTCACCGCAAATGGAAATAGAGTTGGGAGAGAATCATAGTGGATGGTGTTTCGCCTGAAATTTGGGGTTAGCATGTGCAAGTAACAGAAATAGAAATAGACTGAAATATGGGTTGGAATAGAACATAGACCAAAGTCATCGTAGCAGAAAGATAACTTTGTTGGCGATGGCCTTAACTAACTCGCTATGTACCTAGTACATAATACTGAGTCAACTACTCCAACCTACATAAACAACAGCTTCCCCCACTTTTGGCCAAGGATTGGAGCAATCCTGCAACATCAAGATGGAGTAACAAGTAATTGGAGTTAACAATATGATGATAACAGCACACCCTTCGAATCTTAGAAGCAAGCTCAGGAAAACACGACACGCTTGCTCCTAGTGAGGCTCTCCTGCTTCATACTCCACAACGTCCAAGTTCGGTCCATTCACAAAATACGCAGTTGCCCCGAGGGGTATACGATCATTCTCGATATAAGGCGTCTGTGATGAGCCCTTGAATATCGTAATGACTCCGAATCCATCCTTGCGCGTCCACATAGGAAAGACAGCAATGGCACCTTTGGGATCACGTTCTTCGGGAGGTACTGTTTTCCTCGTGGCTGGGCCTTGAATCGCCTGGTTGGCGGTGGTTAATATGATGACAGGACAGGAAATTGAAGGTCCTAGAGCGATAGAAGAAGACACAAAAGGAAAGTAAAACCCACTGCAGAGCTCAGATTAAAACTGACACCGGTTGCAGAAACTTCAAGCCCTGCTTGTGTCAACAGCCGGCTGGGTCGATATTTCGAGACCACTACGACAATGTCTTCGGTGTGGCGATTCACTACCCAGACGCATGCTGGGATTTTCTTTCCCGTCCTTAATAGGCGGCCCAATATGCCCTGACTTGGAGTTAGCTTTGATTGATAGGGGCAGATCACCAACAGAGAGCTGATTACCTTAGAACTGGGTTCGATGTGTGGCGGGACTGGAGGGAAATCACCAGTCTCCGTCAACGTCTCAGGGGAAGGAAGGTTGGCAACGAGCGTTGAGCGTCCTTGATCGTCCTTGGTCTCTTTTTCACTCGGATTAGTGGCTATTCTCCTGATTGTTGTGGCTACCTACGAACATAGCCGACAGGTGAGTTATCATATCATACCATACCTTCCTTGTCAAGATCACTCCAACGTAACGGACATAGCATGAATGGCACATGCAGGACGTCGAACATGACATCGTCAGTTCCCAGGTCTCTCCCCAAATCACGGCTATCACCAGAGGAAATACTAGACGCAATTTTCTCTAGGTTGGACGGTCCGCCACGGCCGCTGCTGATGCGGTGCTCCGAGTCACTCAAATGGCCCAAATCGACCGGGGAATTAGTGAGTATAAATAGCAATCGCTCATCGACGGGACGTTCCTTCGAAACTTCCTTCGGCCAGCTGAACGGAAGTCCTCTGAGTTTCCCAAATTTGTTACTCCCAATGGTATGGGATTGGCCGGTATCTAGGCGAATACCCCTGGGACTTGAAGCGGATACCAATGAAATGGTCCCAGTCACGTTGATGTCAAAGACAAAGATATAGAGCGTATCGTGGCCGTTGTTCCTTAACTGGATATAAGCCCGATCTCCCTCGGTGACGTGGTTGTGCCCTAGCTCCGGCGTTATCGTTGTGATAGGTTGTCCGTCCTGCACAAGGCCGACCTCGACCTCCAAATTGTGTGTGAGAAGCTCCAAGGGTTCCTCAGTTCGCAGTGATAACAAATGCTGGGCGCGAGCGGCTTTTTTGGCGTCGGCGACGATATCACGGTAGGTTTGTATTTGATCTGCCTGTTCGCCACCAACATAGCGCCGCGCGATCTGTATGCCACGGTTTGTAAGAAGCGAGACCCAGTCCGATGATTGATGAAAGTGCACCAACGGAGGGTGCCCATCATTGTCGTCACAGATTTCCAGATACTTTGATTTCTCAATCTCCTCTGCGAGAGCGCTCAGATCCGGAGTTTGCAACGCGACAGGCAACTGGTGAAGAGCCTCTGATTCCAGAAAACAGAGAGCACCTTCCGGGGGGATGCCTCTACTTTCCAACTCTGTGGAGCTGAAAGATAGCTCGACCAGAGCGCGAAACCCAGTTACGTGCGTAACCGTTGCTTCAGCCAGACGAGTTCGTGCATCGGCTCGACTCGCTTTCAAAGGCGCAACAGAATACCGGTTTCCTTTTGCAATGCCCGCCACGGCGCCGGCTTGAATCACCGGGGTACCGTCTTCCACCTTTAGGGGGAGCAACTGGGAAGACATCTCCTTCATCGAAAAGTGCAGCCGTGTAGCAGGGCCTTCGACCTGGGGATGCTGCCCAGGAAACATGACATTCACAAGCTCGCGAACACGCAAGGCCATGCTCCTCCAGGTGGCATCATTTCCATCAGCTTCTTCGAGCGGCCAATACAGGGCTTCTGTAAGAGCCCCAGTCCATTCACCGCGAGAATTTCTATACTCCCAAGCTGTTTCGGGCGGAGCGGCTGCGGCAATTCAAACAGCATGGGGGTTTCCGAGTAGCTGGCCGTCTTCGTCAAGCTCTTCGGCCGTCCTGGAGAAGCTTATCTAATACTCGTGCGGATACGCCGAGTTCGTGGGCGCCTTTTGTGCATTTTGGGGCGTAGATTCTTGCGGGTCAGATATGTGTTTATTATGCCGGGACGGAGATGGACTTTGCAGCAAGCAACTTCGGCGGTTACATTACCCCTGTGATTGTTGCAATGAATCAATCAACCCCAGTCTTATTCGAATGACTGCCTTGATATTGTTCGATTTCCTGCCCTTGGCGCGGGTGCTGATGCAAACACATTCGACCTGTTCCATTATTCGCAGTTGACATTATTTGTTGCCGCAGACAATGGCGATGACGCTGCTGTGTCTCTACTCCTCCGCTCTAGAGCTAATTCGAACTTACAGTCCTTTGAGAACCCGCTTATTTTGCTTATCTTGCACAATAATAGCCCCCACGGCAAAGCCACCGACTCATCTACTTATCGGGCTGCCCTAGGGGCGGGGAAGTCTTTAGTGGTGTCTAAGTGGAGGTTACGAGGATCCACCAGGGTGATTCCCCGCATCAAGTCACCAGTCACTGCAAATGGGAATCAAAGTGGGAAATAAATGGTGTTTCGCCTGGAATTCGGGGTTAGTATACAGTATGCAAATCAGGTGAATAGAAATGGATCAGAATATGGGCTAGAACAGGGTATACATAGTTAGTGAAAGATAGATTCAACATACCGCGGTTGGAGATGGCCTTAACTCGCTCTGTGCTAGTACATAGTCCTAGTCAACTACTCCAACTCCGCACAGTTAACAACTTCCCCCACTTTTGGCCAAGGGAAGTTTGGAGTATTATTTATTGGAGTAAACAATCTAATGATAACGGCACATCCTCCCAAATCGCATATATAGTGCGTCTTTCACCCACAGAGACGACCGAGGTAACCAATATCCAATACCTATTCGAGATACTCATCACCTCACTCACTATGGGCACCATCCAACAACCATGGGAGCAAATCGTCTCCCAAAAACGTGCTATCAGAGATAAACTCCTAGCTCCATACCTCGTCGACATTAAGCATCGAGTCCCTCGCATAGACAATGTGGATCACCGTTCTCGTCTGGAGAATGAGCCTGAAGTCCAAACAATCACCGACCTCGACCTTGCCAGTCTGTTGAAGCGATTGGAGGCGGGTGAATTCACTGCGCATCAAGTTATTCAAGCGTATATCAAACGGTAAGATAAGACAAGACCCCACCGCAACAACCAGATGGAGGACTACGGCAGTACAAGTATCATTAGCTAACACTACTCGAATGATTTCTGAATTAAAGCGCCGCGGTGGCACATCAGTTGGTAAGAACATTCCCAATTTCATTCTCTATCAGAACTTTATCACCTGCTAAGAACGGAAATACTGCAGACAAACTGTCTAACGGAAATCCTGTTCGATGAAGCCCTACAGCAAGCTCAAAAACTCGATGCCGAGTATAGTAGCACCGGGAAGCTCAAGGGCCCGTTACATGGCATCCCCATTACACTCAAAGATCAATTCAATGTCCAGGGCGTGGATTCAACTCTAGGATATGTTGGAAGATCGTTTCAACCCGCCAGTGAAGATGCAGTCCTAGTGCAGATATTAAAGGATATGGGTGCTATTGTTATTGCGAAGACGAATCTTTGTCAGAGTATCATGGTATGTATCCACCTACTGCTTGCTGATAGGTCTCGGGCACGTTGTACCTCACTCTAACTACATTCTATCTAAACTGACTCACTATTCCAGTGGGCAGAAACCGAGAATCCTCTCTGGGGATTAACTACCAATGCCAGGAACCCAGCCTTCACGCCAGGCGGCTCGACAGGAGGTGAAGGTCCATTACTAGCACTCCATGGATCGATCCTCGGCTTTGGCACCGATATTGGAGGAAGTATACGGATTCCGCAGAGTTTCGCAGGTCTATATGGTTTGAAGCCGAGTGTAAGCCCCCGTTACCAAACCAACCTTCCCATCTACAATCCACACCAAACCATCAACAATCTCAATCTCAATCAAATTCGATCTAACAACCCCTCAGAGCAGCCGCTTCCCCTACTCAGGCGTCCCCGTCTCAACATCCGGCCAAGAACACGTCCCCTCCTCCATCGGCCCCATGACCCGCGACCTCTCCTCAACAATCTACATCACAAAGACCATAACATCCTCCAAACCCTGGACCCTCGACCCGCGCTGCACGCCCCTCCCCTGGAACGAACCCATCTTCAAAGAAACCCAATCCAAACCCCTCGTAATCGGTCTAATCCTCAACGACGGAATAGTCACCCCTCACCCACCCATAACCCGAACTCTGCACGAACTCTCCAAAGCGCTAGTCGCAGCTGGCCACGAACTAATCCCCTGGGATACAAGCGATCACGGGAGCTGCATCGAAATAATGGACGCCTTTTACACCGTCGATGGCGGCGAGGATATCCGTCGTGATATGGCTGTTGCGGGGGAACCGTATCTGCCGCATGTGGAAGCGCTTGTGAATCGGGGAAAGCCTATTTCTGTCTACGAGTATTGGCAGTTAAATAAGCGGAAACAAGCTGCGCAGAAAGCATATCTGGATAAGTGGAATAAGACTAGATCTTCGGATGGAAGGAGGGAGGTGGATGTACTATTGGCGCCGGCGATGCCGCATACTGGTATCCCGCACCGCGGGTTTAAGTGGGTGGGGTATACGAAGATTTGGAATTTTTTGGATTATACTGCGTTGACGATGCCGGTGGATCGGGTGAGGAGGGAGGTTGATGCGGTTGAGGGGGAGGGGGAGGAGGAGTATGTGCCGAGGAATGAGTTGGATGAGTGGAATTGGAAGTTGTGGGATGTTGATGCGGTGGATGGGTATCCGGTGAATGTGCAGATCATTGGGAGGAAACTTGAGGAGGAGAAGGTTTTGGGGGCGGCGAGTGTTATTGAACGGGTTTGGAAGGAATATGTAGATGGGAAGTATGGTGGAAGGGAGGAGTAGAAGGGATTAGATATACTAGATGGAGAGCTGGGAAAAGATCATTCATCATGGAATTTTAAAACACCCTCAACGCCATGGGGAATATGCTGTATAATATCAAGTTGCTTCACTCAAGCCTTGGGAGGCTGGAACAGCTCCGGCTTCATGTTAATCTTGCAGAGTTTCGAGACACATCCACTCAATTGCAGGAGCGACTGCACTCCATCCAAGATACGCATGTGGGTGAATCCAATCTCCTTGATAAACTCCAACTTGGAATGCTCCGAGAGCGTGGGAATAGTCTTTGTCACCCGGAACATGGTGCTAATGATATCATGCGAGGAATATCCCAGCGTCCTAGAACCAAGATTAGCCAAGCGTCAATACCAAAATACCAACCCCGAGTATATCTTACCAAAGTTCATTCAAAATCTCCAACGCCGCATCCACCTTTCCCTCCCAACAAGCCTTGATCATAGCTTGCACCTTAACCGGGTGCGGACTATCCACCACACGGAAAACATTGTCACCGCTGACAAAGCCAAAGCCCGACCAAGTACTCTGCAGGTTATTAATGGCCTGGCGCATATCACCCTCGGCACTGAAGACCAGCGCGGCAATGCCATCCTCCGAGTGTTGAACCTTTTCCGCCTCGCAGATCTGCATCACTCGCTTGACGACCTGGGCATCTGTCAAGCGGGCGTAGCGGAGGATGGCACAACGGGATTGCAAGGGTTCGATGATTTTGTTCGATTGGTTGCAGGCAAAGGCGAAACGAGTGGTTGTTGAGTAGATTTCCATTGTACGGCGGAGGGCTTGTTGAGCGCCGGGGGTCATACTGAAAGACCCGTGAGTCAGGGCTCTAAACCAGATCAGGGTCATGTCATGTCTTACCTATCGGCTTCATCCAGGATGACCAGCTTGTGCTTGCCTGGGGGCAACGTGACCTTTTTCTGGGCGAAACCCTTGATACGGTTGCGAACCACGTCGATACCTGGACAGTGAATAGCAGTCAGTATCACCCAATATCCTCTTCATTCTCGAAAATGCAACCCAGTCTTACCTCGCTCATCACTAGCATTCAACTCCAGAACAGCCTCCTTGTACGCATCCCCGAGTAATTGCCTCGCCAAACACAGAATAGAGGTCGTCTTTCCAATACCCGGCATGCCCGAAATGATAACGTGAGGCATATTACCATCCTTGGCAATAATCTTCAACCGTTCCACCGTCTCTGTGTTCCCGACAATGTCATCGAGGAAGATTGGACGGTACTTTTCAACCCTGTAGCCACGAGCAGGAGAGTAAAAAGTCAGCTCGGGTCCTGGCAACACTCATCGTGGAAAGGGCACTGACCAGGGGAGTTCATAGTCTGCAGGAGCACCAGCTGTAACAGCCCGGAGGCCATTGCGCTCAGCAGTTTTGGAGGATTCGGCTTGTACCATTGTGGAGGGAGGTGGTTGGAGCTTGGGGGGATGATCGGAGCTTGTCACTTCGTGGGGGAAGAAAGCGGTGATGCAGAGACGCGAACGTGAGACGCGTGTTGCGATAAGCTGATAAGAGATAAGATGGCTTGGAGTAGATCGAGTTGCTTTTAGAAACAGTAGTATGCATAACATATTATAATAAGTGATTCTATCTCTCATCTAATGTATTAGTCTTATTCAGTACATTTTTATCTGAATAATTTTGAAACGATGCCCTAACAATAGCACTGTATAGCTAAATGCTCACGCAACCTTAACAGAAACCCATACAGTATAGTACGCAATATTGAAAAATCAAAAAATGCTAGAAAGAGCTATATCATTAGAAGAGACAATAGATATAAATCTCATACTAAGCAAAAGAATAATATTGTAGTATCTAAAGTCAATCCCACTATTAGCGCGTCACCCATTATCAACTTCCGTTCGCGGCACATTTTACCTCACCCCCTCAATAATCATCCCTCATCACCACCTCACCAACCTACAAGCCTATCCTTACCACCCTCACAGTGTCCAGTCAACACTTCAAAACTCCATTTACCCTCACTATCCCTCAAGGCTTGACCCGACTAATCAAGTCCATCCACTCGTTTGACGGACCCGCCTCGTCCCCGCGCGTGTCTCCGCTTCTCGACAAACAAACAAGCTCACCACCAAGCTCCGCTTCCCTAGCAAACGACATCATCAACACAATCCCTAGACCCGCTCACGCATACTACCAACATGCCAAACATATCCCAATCCTCCGTCCGGCGCAACCTCTTCCAGCAAACTCTCAGCCGGCGCCCCGCGTCAACCGGGCCCCCAAACAGCACTCTCGCACCAGGTCCAGGCTCGGGCATAAGCATCCCACCAGGCGCAGGCCAAAACAACGCCACCACCAACAACAGCACCAATACCAACGGTACAAACGCGCTATTAACGCGCCCCGCACAACACCGGCTCAAACCTACATCCACCTCCGCATCTGCAGAGCTATCCCGGCCGCTCAAAATCTCCGAGAACAGGGAGATTGTAGTGCGGGATAAGAATGGCGGGTACAAGTTGGATGTTCCTGCGTTACCGCCGGCGTTGATTGGGGAGGATGGGGAGGAGTTAGGGGAGTTGGAGGCTGAGGATGGTGGGGAGAGTAGTATGTTGGATGTGGAGTTGAGTGGGAGGGATAAAGAGAGTAGGTACTTCCATTGCTTGAGTTGATGTTGATGGTGATGTTGAATTTAGGGGGTTTGGTTGTGCTAATGCTGTTTGTGACGTAGAATTTGAGGCTGCGTTGGTTGAGATGGTGATTCGGCATCGGAATCGTCAGTCTAGTGGGGAGCCTGATGGTGAGTTTGCTGTTTCTTGTCAAGGCGTTCTGAGGGAAGTTGGATGTAAGGTTATTGACTCCTGTTGATGGCAGAAATCTTGAATATCGTCCACCAGAGCCTACGGAAAAAGGTCGCCTCGTTAGACGACGATAATTGGATGTTTGAACCGGAGAGAGACACGAGATTCTAAGCTAATGTTTGATTTACACGCTGTGATACCATTGTTCAAGTCATTACACTGTTAATTGGGTATGTCCACTACCGGGCAAAGGCTTCAAGCTCCTCGAGCTTCGATTCTAGCTTTTCTATCACCGTCTAGTCAAGCTCCATGTTTGAAGGAGGTGCCTCGACCTTCTTCGTGGATCTCCCACCAGCCTGACCCTGACCCTGACCACCACCGAAGAACATGCTACCCATCATATCCAACAAGGGATTCCCTTGACGGGGAATCTTGATGCTAAAATACTGCTCGCCAATCTGCGCCAGGAAATCATCCCAAATCCCCACCTCCCGGATCTGCGCCGCATAGTGTGCGGTCAACTGCTTGAACAGATCCGCACTAGCCCGCTGAATCGTAAGCATCAACAGGCTGAGGAAGTTGAGCAGCGGGAGTGCGGGGTACAGGCGGATATCAGAGCTGGAGCTGCTTACATCCTGCACACCGAGGGCAGGGTTTGCAGTTGAGAGTCGCGAGGTGAAGATGAGGAGAGCCTTGTTTGCGCTGCGGATGTTGCCGGTCAGGAGGTAGGGGAAGACGGCGCGAGAGGCGTACAGGGCGGCTGTGTGTGGTTCGTCATGCGTGTACCACTCGTATTCGAGTCTGGCCAGTGTCTCTGCGGATTCGGATGTTCCCAGTACCAGGTGTCTCTCAGCATCGTACGGCTCGTTATCTGTATCCGAGTTAGAGTCTTATCAATAGCAGCATCCACATACGATCAGCCATTGCTGGTTTCACTGACCTTCAGCATAGACCGAGCCCACAGCATGGTGAAGCTCAGGATCTCCACGCTCCAGAGGACCATACTTTCCACTCCACCCAATCATCTCCTGAATATAGCGCTTCCTCGTAGGCTCTTCGGACGGGAACTCCCGCAGAAGCTCAATAAGACGCTCTATTCATATCAGCTTTAGTTCAACCCAGATCACCCAAATGACCGAGGATAACTCAAACTCACTCTTCCGCGCCCGACCCTCTGTATCATTATCACCACCCTGAATCTCCCACTCGGCCTTATTGTAAACATCCACCACTAACATAATCGCCAAATCACCACCACTCGCCGAAGCACCCTGCTGCGAACCAGCCCTCAACAGAGCCGTGGCCCCGCCCGCCAACAGCTCCGCGGCAGCATCGTAGTTGGACTGCTTGATGTAGCGCGCAGCAATGACACGTAGTTGCTGGTGAGCCTCGTAGTAAGAACCCGCCTCGATCCTATCGCAGAGAAGAAGAGAGTCAGTATGGATGTCAAATATTGGGCTGTAGCGATTGTTGGCCAGATCTTGTTTCGTGGGCAGGTTGGGCGATGAAGACGTACTTTTCTCGCTGGCGGGCAATGGTCTTGTCAATACGGGAAGTCATTGTCGAGCCGATGAAAATTCCTAGATCAAGGATAATCGAAGATAGCAGGCGGGAACAGTGTTTTTGACAGCAGAACCCAAGCTTGTTGATGATGATGAAGAGAGCATCCGCGGGGCCGTGCAAAGGAACAAAGTTGGTGGGGAACCGCAGTTCCAATCGGCCAATCGCTCGGGCCTTTTTCCCCGAGATGAGAGCTACGGGGAGCTGTTTGCGCTCGCATCCGGGGAGACTTGATCTTGAACGAATAAGCTCGACGTCAATAACAGAGGTTATTCCTTTTTCGCTTGCACTACCGACTTGTAGTTTTGCAGCTACGCCCAGTCTCAAAATCTCGCGATAGACCGCCGGACAGCGCGACATCTCTCCAGCTCACAGGCCACAGCCGCCTAAGCTAGGGACGCTGATACTGGCGCATCATCAAGTTCAAACCCACCGTTGAGATAGCCTGCCGAGCTCTCTTTCATAGCTTCGCCTAAGGCTGTCTGGTCATACATTATCAACCGCCATCTCAATCTCAGCACCGAAGGCCAGCGCATCGCCATTGCGCCTGGGATCCGCAATTGATCCCTATTCTTCAATACTACAACCATGAATGAAGCAACCTTCGACATCCAACCCGTGAACCGCTTCGGCGGTTCAAATACCACGATCCGACGTCCCAAGGTGAGAACCGGAAGAGATCGTCTTTCCATCTATCCCTCCCTCCCCCCAAACAGCCAATTCTAACAGAGCAAATGGACAGGAAATCGCGTGCTTCTCCTATGATCAGCAACGTCGCTTCTCTCTAGGCGATTCATCAATCGCATATTACTACCCACCAAGTCTCCCCGCAGATCTGAACATCGGGTATGATACCTTTCAGAAATTGAATGATGCTGCGGATGAACATTTGGATGCGCTGCTTGATACCATTGTAGCGATGGAGAAGGAGACGGGGAAGAAATGTGAAACTGATATTGTGACGTGGCGGGGGATGATGACCAAGGTTTGTAGGATGGATCCAATGTTGATGGTTTCAATGGAGTCCGGGATATACGCTGATTGTGATGTCTAGATTTTGACTGCTCCGTTTGATATGATGAATGGGTGGGTATCCATCCTCGACTGGGAATCTAGAAATGTCGGGCTGATATGGTTTCATTTACTACAGCTTCGAGATGAATGCAACGTGTTACCAGGTAAGACACGACCCTAATCCCAACAACATCAAAGCGTCAAACTAATCTGGACCAGGGCACAATGTGCGTATCAGATCATTGCTACTACCCCCTTTACAACCAATCCTAACATGACAAACCCCAGATTCATCGAAGAAAACAACACATACAAGAACCGCCAAAAAGAACTCCAAAAGAACCAACGAATGCCCCCAGGAATGGCATCCCAAGAACTCATGATGTACTGGGGTATGATCTAACCCCGTCCTCTCTCTACATAGTAGAATCTATGGAGATTACAGTACCATCTTGCTAATCGCATTCACAGGCTACAAATTCGAAGTCCTATCCGTCCTCCACAAAACATGGGACGAATGTACCCGCGCCGAAATCGAAGGCCGCCAAAACGAAATCGTCAATAATAGCGCCCAGTACTGCTCAGTCGTCAAAACAGGAATGGGGAATGTGCGCATGGTCCTTGGCGGCGAAGTCGATGCTGGTACGTCTCTCCCTTCTCCGATCCCCAGTCCACATACTTCTATCCATCCCCCTTCTCGGCTATCAACATGCAATCCTAACTTCCCCCTAGTATGGGACTGCAAACCAGACCGAAAAGACGATCCCATCAACTGGGTCGAACTCAAAACATCCGCCGAAATCCGCAACGATCGCGACATGATCAAATACGAGCGCAAACTGCTCAAATTCTGGGCCCAGTCGTTCTTACTCGGTGTTCCGAAGATTATCGTCGGATTCCGCGATCAACAGGGTATCGTGCATCGTCTGGAAGAACTTGAGACGGCTAGTATTCCTGGTAAAGTTAAGAAGGTGGGGAGGGGGACTTGGGATGGGAATATTTGTATTAATTTTGCTGCGGGGTTTATGGAGTGTAAGTCTAACCAAATCCACCTGTGAAGTGATATGTTTTGTGGAGGAGTATGGTGCTGTGTGAGGTGAACTTTGGCTAATGCTTTCTTGTTTCTTCTTTTCTTGCAGGGCTGAAACAGGTTATCCAGGGCGATGGAGTTTGGAGGATACGCAAGTTGGAAAAGTCGCATGTTATTCAGGTTTCTAAGGTTGAGGAGTCGGGGCATGGTGATATTCTTTCTTCTGCGTTTAAGACGTGGCGAGAGACTCTCGCCGGGAATGATTGGTCAATGGATGGTGTTTAGTTTAGTGTTTGATTTTATAGATGAGATGTATGAATATGAATATGGTATCTTAATGCAAGATGTACTGATACTGCTAGTATCCAGATCCAAACTATCCTATCCATCCACCTTTTCTTTAGGATCGACCTCCAGCTTTTGCTCCCCCTTCACCTTCTTCTCCTCCTCCATCTCCTTCTTCTTCCGGAAATACTCATCCCTCTCAGCCTTCCTCGCCGCAGACTTCACACCCCTCTTATGACTATAACTCTTAAGATGAATCTCCCACTGCTCATCACCAACAACAGTCTTCCCACAAACATCACACGTAAAACTCGTCATCGCCGAACCAGGCTGCGCCTGCGCCTGTTCCTCCTTCGCACCGAGCACCGTCCTCGCCAACACGGAAAGACTCTTCGGATCAGGCGTGGCTTCACTGCGCAACATAGACTGGACAATCTTCTCCGATGGATCCGTGATACATCCACCCCATTGACTGACATCACTGCTATCAAGCAAATACAACCGTCCCGTCATGTCCGTCTCGGCGAGGGCCCGCCATAATTTATTCCGGATCCATTTAACCTGATATCCACCGTATTGGCGTGTCGCAGTTCGAATAGATTCGATGCACCGGCTTCGTAACGTATCAAGTTCGTCTTCGCTCAGGTGTCCTTCCCGGCGCGCCGTGAAATATGGCGCTAGTTCTTTAAACCCGATAGACACCCACACACCACGTGTAAGATCAACGGGAATACCCTGGGCTTCTTTCCGTGATAGGAACTCGAACATACTCTCCGCCTCGTCGAGTAAGCCCTGCTGAACCATATCGTCCACTCGCGCGTCTAGGCGGGCATTGAGAATCTCCTTCTCAGCATGAACCCAGAAGATAAGGGTATTCTCGAACCGCAGTAATCCCTCTGATTGCGAAACAGCTTTCGCCTTTTGAATCTGCTGCTCAGCATAAATCTCCGACGCAGGCCGTCCAGTCTGGAAATAAATCTCCAATGACCGGCGAATCTTCCGCGTATCCTTCGGATGCCATCGCGCTGCCATAACGGGATCGACTTCCCGGAGCTTTTCCATCAGGATTTCCGGCGATGAATCGAGGATCGGCCATTTCTCCGACGTAGACGTGCTCGTCGACGCAGCATTAGCCATAGACGTGGAGGGTAATTCCACATCCCCCTCCGCACCATCCACCCCATCCTCACCATCAGACCCCTCCCCAACCAACTGCTCCCTAAACAGCACAGCCTGCGTATAATAATGCGTCCCACCAACCAGAATGGGCAATTTCCCACGACTCCGAATCTCGGTAATAAGTCGCAATGCTTCTTTCTTGAAATGACTGATTCGCCACGCCTCGGCTTCCAAATCCACACAGCTAAGGAGGTGGTGTGGGATGTCCTTGCGTTCGGCGAGGGGGATTTGATTGGTTATTATGGGGAGACCGCGGTACATTTGCATTGCGTCGCCGTTGATGATTTCGCCGTTGAAGCGGGCGGCTAGGTCTACGGCGAGCTGGCTGTAGTTGTTAGCAACAGGCATTGGAATTGGAACTGTAGTTGTAATTGGGGATGGTAGCTAGTAATGTAGCTTGCGAGGTAGCTGGGTAGCTGGGTGTCGCGGGGTGGGATAGACTGCTTTATTACCTTGGACTTGCCAGTGCCCGTGGCACCGACAACGGCTATGAGGGGATCCATGAGTGCTCTTCGATTGGTCGTGAAATATCGAAGGGTTGCAAGCATGCCGATCTCCACATTGTGTCTTTGCAGGTTGAAGAGTTGTAGGAATTCAAAAAAAGTTGACTGAGACTGTTATCGCGGGGTTCCCCTTATCGGCGCATTACCTCATCCGCGATGGCAAAGGCGAAGAGACGCTAACATTCTTAAACTCCGATACTACCTTGTTAGTTTTGTACTCGACAAGTCGCAAGGCTGTGACTCACTTTGGATTTTCTCCTGAGTTATCTACTCTCGGTCTTTAGTATACCTGGAGCTTGAGTTCGAGGTGTTTTATATTCAATTCAATTCCTCCCATCAGCAACTCAACCCAACTCAACTTCCCACCTTCCACCTTCCATACCCACACCATGGCCACCAACGAGCCCTCAATCGCAGTCAAAGACCTCTCCTATAAATTCCAAGATGGCTCTGAAGGCCTGGAACATGTTCACCTCGATCTTCCCGCAGGAAGTCGAACCCTGTTAATCGGCGGTACATCCAACCTCCCCCCTCTCCCCTCTCCAAACACTCCCTCTATCCCACCATCCCAATCCAATCCCCTTACTAACGTCTTTTCCCCAGCAAACGGCGCCGGCAAAACCACCCTCCTCCGCCTCCTCTCCGGAAAACGGCTCGCCCCCACAAACACCATAACAGTCGGCGGCGTCGACCCCTTCAAAGACACCCTCGAAGGCGTAACCTACCTGGGCGTAGAATGGGTACTAAACAGCATCGTCCGCACAGACATCGACGTGCCCACCCTCCTCGCCTCCGTCGGCGGAAACGCCTGGCCAGCCCGGCGCGACGAACTAGTCTCCATCCTCGACATAGACCTATCCTGGCGGATGCACGCCGTGTCCGACGGCGAACGGCGCCGCGTGCAACTCGCAATGGGCCTGTTACGACCCTGGACAGTACTTCTCCTGGACGAAATCACCGTCGACCTGGACTTGTTATCACGCAGCAACTTCTTGGCATTTTTGAAGAGGGAGACTGAATCACGGCCTTGTACGATTGTCTACGCGACGCATATTTTGGATAATCTTGCGCAGTGGCCGACGCATCTGGTGCATATGCATTTGGGCAAGGTTAGGGCTTGGGGGCCGCTTGAGGGGTTTTATGATCAGGTGCCTGATTGGACGTCGGAGAATAGTCGGTTGGGGGAGTTGGTGCTTAAGTGGTTGAAGGAGGATTTGAAGGCGAGGGGGCCGAGGAATCCGACGAATTCAGAGGCTAGGGATGGGTCTTCGGGGCAGGCGAAGAGTTATGGGGCGGCGGATGGGATTGGCGGGTATGGGTTGGAGAAGAGGAGTGAGTAGATGGTGGATGTTGGGTCAAGTATAATCTTCTTTTCTCTTTTTGTTTGGTGTTTGATGCAGCGTGAGGAGTCTTTGACAATATGCCATTCAACACTCATCGGGTTCAACCACCGGGGCATGGGACGGGGTTTTTCATGGGCATTTAGATCTTGGAGCTTGGGAAAGAGGGCCGGATCCTGACACTTATTGTGTATTCAACATTTGGAGTTTTTCAACCATGACTCATAGAAGGTTTAGGCTTTGTTTTATGATGTTTTTGTATATAACTATCAAAAAGAAACTGGTTTTCTTTTACCAGATAATCAGATGGTGAAAGATGATATTAAGATCCATGTTTGTAAGACAATCGTTGTTTCTCCTGTTAGAGATAGGGATGGATAGTAAATGCAATAGTAACGAAAGCTCTTCTCTTGTTAGTAGAAGACCTCTTTTGGTTAACATTAACATCTCGCTTCTGTTCTTCCATAAAAATGTCCATCTTCAATAGACAATACCCAAGTCTTGGGAGTACACAGATCATTCTCGCAGGAACAACCCAGACCTGATTGATTGCGACTTGTTGATAATTCAATGTGAACCCAAATTCTTAGTATCCTGCTAGAATGCAAACGAACAAGTGGATAGGCGGATAAGACTTTCTCGAACCACTGGAAGATATCACTATGGACAAGTAAGAAGAACCATTGTATTCATTTGCATCGGACTTCAACGACTGGTGAACAAGGTAGCAGTGAACCATGACCGAGGCAAATCCAGCATAGACACATCTCTACTGATGTATCCGTTTATGGTTCACCATAGTTATTTACCATGTACATTCCGTACATACATACACTTATCCCACTTATCCGACTCTATTACCACCTACCCTACACTACACACTACAACATACATCCAAGCCAAACCTCGAAGAAAAACCGTCCACTTCAGAAACTGGAAACAATAGCTCATCGCCAGCAAGACCAGAGGATTCAATGGGCGACTTGGAATAGATAGTAAACTGGTGGGGGGGGAGGCAGAAGCAAGTCGACATTAGGAGACTCAAGGCTTCAAGATTTCTCGACTT
The DNA here is from genome assembly GCA_022985105.1 of Penicillium ochrochloron. Lineage (NCBI taxonomy): Eukaryota > Fungi > Ascomycota > Eurotiomycetes > Eurotiales > Aspergillaceae > Penicillium > Penicillium ochrochloron. Next base: position 271,502 of record JAAVMA010000036.1, read on the forward strand.
CGGGAACCAGGGAAGAACCAGGGAAGGGAACCAGGGACCAGCCGAGCCCGCTAAAAGACCAGGACAATGACATTTGCAACAAAGACATCGATACATGGAGAGGAAAGAGAACAAGAAACATGAAGAAATGGGGAAATGGAAAGGAAAAAAGGTGTAGACTAAAAAGTAGGGACCAAAAAAAACAAAGTAAAAAACAGTGAACGCAAAGGGGAGAGAAAAGAACAGGATTCTAGCGCTGCAGGTCGAAGGGGGCACAGGGAGGGGAAATTTGATCTCCATTTCCATAGTTCCAAGGGAATAACCGGGAAATGTTAGAACCGAAGGTCCGGATCGAGACTATACCAAATCGCACAGATCAGATATAAGATATCAGATCCAAATCGATCAGGCCCAACTCTAGACGCAGCGGTAAGCCCATGACAGGAAACCATTGGAAATCGGAGATCGAGAAAAAGAAAAGAAACAAAAAGAAGCCGAGGAAAAAGAAAAAGGGGAAAACGAATAACAGCTTTCATGACCATCGGTGATGCATCCCTGTTGTATGTCCCGAAGATGCTAGGGCAAGGGCACCGGCATCAGGCACAATAGCCACAGCCATGAATCTTTCCCTGAATATCCCCAAGAATCCATATCCAGATCCCATTCCTCTCCCTCGACCGGCGGAGCTATGCAGTCTTCAATCCCGACAGGCCAGACTTGCACAGAAAGGGTATCACTTTTTCCTCCCAAGAGCATGTCCCAGACACCTCCAAAATCAAAACTCCAGGTCATGGACCTCCCACCATTGACGTGACAGTCATCAGGCTTCTCTCTTGCCGACCCCACCACTTGTAACAATTCGAAAAAATTTTCCCCTGTTTTCAGGCCATGAAGAAGAAAGCCATGAATAAGAAAAGAAAAAATGTTTCCATGTTCTCTGCATTTGCACGTCCAGGTCCTCCGCACCTCATTCCATGTCGCCCCTTCTCGCCCGTCTTCTCGCCATCTTCGTTCGCCTATCCTCTCTTCACACATTCTCTCGCAATCAACATTCCCAACTCGACAAAGATCTGCAGTTCCTCACCGTGGCTCTCTCGCCGAGTCCAAAAAGGTGTACAGACTCAGCAATAGGCAATGGGACCCCTCCGTGCTCTTTGATTCAGAGCCCACTCGAAACATAAAAGGTTGTCGGATCGGTTAGGCCATCGAATATTCACGCACTGGTGAGGAACGCATTAACAAACAGACGTGTCCTTGGCGGAGGTGGTATCAGTCGACTCAATCGAGGTGGGCCATCATCTCCTCTTTGGATAGAGGCTTGAAGTTGTTGATATCGAGACCTTGTGCTTCCAGAGCGGGGCGGGCATGAGGGGGGACGATCTGGGCGTTCAGTTCGGGGGCGATGGAGAGTTCTGTGGTTGTCAGTTTCGAGGTCGCATCAAACAAGGACGAAATGTAAAAAGAAAAACAAAAGCATAACAACGAGAGTAAAAAATCACTCACCATGCCGCGTGAAGTTGAAGAGAGCGGGCAAGTCCTTGGGCGGGTTGTTGTGGTGTCGCGAGTCGGGGAACCGAGTAGCCGGATCCCGCAGTTCGTCGAAGAAGGGATGGCACATGGCTTCAATGGCCGACAACCGTTGGGTAGGAGTGTATTCCAGGAGGGCAGAGATGAGGTCAATGGCCTCTGGGGGTGCCTTGCGGAAGACCTGGGTTGGGTCAGCATTGACTGCAGTCTTCCCCGCCAGCGAGCATGCGACCGAGGAAAAGAGACGGGACAGTCATGGACATACCTTATTGAAGGGATGGGGCTTGATTTGAGGGAACTTGTGCTCCATGTAATTGGGGTTCATGGTGCGAATCTGCTCCCGAGTCGGGGTGCCGAGCACCTTGATGATTTCCACCAGCTGGTCAATGCCCGATTCACCAGGGAAGAGGGGTTGGCCCAGCATCAGTTCAGCCATCACACACCCAGTTGACCACACATCTATGAAGGAATTAGCCACGCCGGGCCGGTGGGAGCGAAAATGATAAGAAAGGGGGTGACATACCAATCTTCGTCGTGTAGTTGGTAGCACCGAAGATCAACTCGGGCGCTCGGTAGTAGCGAGAACAGATGTAGGACACATTGGGTTCGTTTTCGATGAGAATCTTGGCGGATCCGAAATCGCAGAGCTTCAGAATACCGGTATTGGGGTCCAGGAGCAGATTCTGGGGCTTGATGTCTCGATGGCAGATGCCTTGTGAGTGAATGTAGGCCAGCGACCGGAAGAGTTGATAGATGTAGAGCTTGACTTCTAGCATGGGCATTGTGGTCTTCAACTTGTTGAAATACCGCGATGCGCGGTACACGGTTTCGGGGACGTATTCGAGGACAAGATTGAGGTAGACTTCATCTTTCTACAATCACGAGAGGAAAAGTACGGTCAGGTCAGCCGGGCGGGGCAAGAGAAGGTGGGAGTGAGATGGAGAGAGAGAGCCAGTTTAGCGAAAGAGGGGAGGAGGTGAAAGTAAGTCCGTCACACGTACCCTGTCGCCGTTAGAGTAGTAGAAAGCCTTCAGTTCGACAATGTTGGGATGGCGCACGATCCGCATAATCTGAAGCTCACGGTTCTACAGAACAAAACAAATCGATTAGCCTTGGGGGGATAGTTCTCCAAGAGGTGAGGATCCCGGAACGTCCGCCTTACCTTGAACCGCTTGTCTTGCAAGACTCTCTTGATGGCAGCGTCCTCGCCGCTGGGGGCCATCTTGGTCTGAAACACGACACCGAACGATCCATTGCCGACGATCTTGCACTGGGTATACGAGATCTCCTTGTGCTCGCCTGTCAGGCCATCTTGGACCTTTTCGCGGATGACCTCTGCGCGGGAGAAGAAGAGGGAGCGAGACGTCAGTGATCACGGAGTAGACAAGAGTAGAGCGCAATTGACCACGACCAAGGAGGAGGACGATCTTACCACCCATGCGCAAACTTGGGAACAACCCAGGCCGACTCTGTGACATCTCTTGAGGGGGGGGTTGTGGATTGGGGGGGGGAAATGCTATCGTAGAGAAGAAAGAGAATCCGTTTTGGGCGAGGTGTAGGTCGCGGTGGTGGAGTAGCTTCGGAGGGGAGGGGGGGGGGGAGGGGGTGTGGGAGGAGTGGGCGGCAGGTCCGAACGGGGCGAGTTGAGAAGAAACGGCGAGCGCCAAGAATGCACGAAAGAGAGGAAGAGAAGGAAGAATGAAGAGTGGAAGAAAGTAGGTGGGCAAATAGCAGGATAATGTTTGACCAATGAAGAGGACGAGGGAGGGAAATAAGACGGGTTAGACTGGGAAGGTTAAGTGGTGGTGGTGGTGGAGAGACTGAGAGAGGAGGTCACCTGTTTGGTTAGTCAGGGTCAGTTCAGTTTTGGGAATTGGTAAGATGGGTAAGATCAGGTGTATTGATGGGTAATGGAAGTGGGTATGGATGGTAAGAAACGGGTAATGATCAAGTGTGGGAATGATATATTGGGGGAGAGAGAGTGAGATTGGGTCAGAACCGGGGGTGACGTACGAGAACCACTGGCTCGAGCGGGAAGTGTTTCCCTTTGGTTTGGACCAGCAAGAAACTAGTACGATGGATAGGTAGGTGATAAGGAGGAAGTCACTAGTAGAGGAGGGGGGCTGAATGAGAAAAGAAGATGAGGGGGTTGGGGAGGAGCGAAAATAGCACGAATGATAGGGTAGACAGGAATTGTGGCAGTGGTCGTGGCAGTGTACATGTATAGAGAGAAATGGACACCAAAAAAAAGAGGGGGGGCGCCAAACACTACAATTCAATGACCTCTAAATGCACAGAAGAGAGGAAGAAGAAAAAAAGGAAATACGAAAGCTTCCAGCCTCTCACGATGCGTCCATTCCGGCTTTATAGAACCTTCTTTGTAATGGGGATTATGCTGCTGAAGAAAGAACATTAAGGTCATGATCTGATCTCTCCATCGGCCCCCGCCTCTTTTGACCCTAAGCTGAAAGAGCTGGATAAGCTGGATATCATGGCTGGTCTTTTGCCTCCCATGATTCCTTTCTTCCTGTACATGATGGACTTGGTGCTTGAGGTGGCTGGGCAGGTATATAATACATGGTATTGTCATCTAGTATACCAGATACAGCACCTGGCTTTCAAAACAGAAATGATATCATCAGGACAGGACCAGGGTAATGCCCAATACCTCAATACATAATACATACATACCAACAGTTCTTCGTTGCCTTCTTTCTCAATCTACTTCAACTGGTCCATCAAATAAATGTCTACTGTACTACACCAGTTGGTATTTCCAAACAACAGATTCTAGTACATACAATACTCCGTACTATTGATCACCCCCCTAAATCATTCTCCAACCTGCCTAGTAGTAACTAAATATAGCCCCCCTCTCCCCTCCCCGTCATACATCCCCCCTCCTCAAAAAAGAACGATCCAAATGACCATCCATGACCAGAGAAATCACCCGGAGAGACTGATGTTCCGCGGTCGGGTGACCAGCCGTGATTTTCGCAGGAACCCCCACGATTGGCTACACCCGCCTCGTGACCACGATGTCATCGAGTCCAGCTGACTTGAAGAAGCTTGGGCCACCTCATGGCCCGTGGAAATAGTTCCGTAGTTCCACAGTTTCCATTAGTGTTGGCCCTGTTGGGTCAACTTGGTCATTGCTCCAGAAGTAAATCCGAGGGGGGAATAAAGCTATAGAAAATAGAATAGTACTAAATATACTCTATAGTACTACTGGAATAACGACGGAGTCTGGCTAGATTAATTGACCACGTTTTTCAATCATAAAGTCTATAGACTTGTTCCTGGAGCTAATTAGCTATGTACAGGAGCTGGGAGCTACAATAACACAGTACTCCGCTATGAATGTGGAGAGTATGGAGAAGAGAGTACAGTACAAACTTACAAAATCCTTCTATTCTCAACATTAGACTAACTAGTCTCCTGCCATATCCTATTTTCAACGCACGGCTCAAGCCAAGATCGAAGCTCGAGGTCTAGGTCCCCCTCTAGACTCCTCCTTTCCTTCGGCGTAAAGCTGTAGTGGGGAGAGGTCGTTCTCCGTGCTCCGTACGGGAAGTATGTGTTGGAGTGTTCCCGAGCTCATCATTTGCTCTCGGCTGCACGGTCTCTATTTCCATGTCTTATGTTTTCTTTTCTTTTTTTCATGTTTCCCACCTTTCGCGATAACCTTGACCGTACCGACTGGATGGAATCACCCCACGGAAGGTACGGAGTACACAACTTAACTTACAGTAGTACTACAGGTACAGCATGTACTTCTTCGTACATGACTAGTTCAATCCAGATCCAGGTCCTCCGTTCTGTTCCTCTCTCTCTCCTGCGTCCGATCTCGGTTTTCCAAAGCTTGAGCCACACATGCCATGCGAGATACGGCACGAACGGGACCCGGCAGCCCAACACCAAGTGTCGATCCCCGTCAATATGTAATGTTTTCCCCCTGGGGACTTCCCTGGGGAGGTCTAGTCCCTTCTCCGGTGGACTAACTGGGAAAGTTTCGGGAGAGACACCACATTCCCACTAGTCGGACGTGGCAGTCAGGTATCTACTCTAGGATGTATGTACACTGTAGAGATAGATGTCCACAGGGATCCTCCTTGGCATGTAGGTTGCAGTGATCGTAGCCGATGCCCAGCTCCGAGTAATTGGGATTCCAGCTGTGCGTTTTGAGGTCACCGCTGGGTTCTAGTCCTCGTTAGAGTGATGGGTACATTGATCTACCAGATAGAGGAGGTTACGAGGGGAATGCACAAAGTATACTTTGCTCGGTCGGGATACGTGGAAGATACCAAACACGAGGCCGGATATCATTTCTGTACATACTTGTCGACATGTACAGAGCATGGTACTTTATCTACAAAGTAAGACTAGTCTAGCCAAGAAGTACGGTGAGTCGGATATCGGGCCCCGGCATAAGAAAACATACCCATGTACCTACAGGATGTAGTCAGTCGGTACGTACCATGGCCGATCAAAGTATCCAACAAGTTCAACAACAAACTGGCCTGAACAATCAGGTACAGGTCCTTGACGACAGTCCAGACCTTGAACTAAATCCCAGAAATAATTATTATCAACTGGGGAAAGCTACAAGCTATCAACACAACTCAATTCTTCTTCAACCCAAGAACCCAAAAAACCAAAACCCCAGCCCCCCAACCCCAAGACTCCAGTATTCAACCCAGACTAAGCCCTAAACCATCCTAACGCCCACCACTAACGACCATAGTGAAAAACTTAGTGAACACTTATGTAATTGTCTAGTGGATTGGAAACCTGGTTTTCCCCATCATTGTCATTCCCCAAACCCCGACTTTTCATTTCATAGCAAATAGAGTGACCATGTAAAGTCAGTCAGGAATAATAATAACAAATGGCTAGTCCCTGACATGACATTTACCCCTGATGATTCAAAAACGTGACCAACCTGTCAGACTGAAATGAAATGGTCTGTGTGTGTCCATCCACTCTGACACAGACTTCAAGTCTCACACAGATCGCACTCAAGTTCGGGCTTTCCAGATCCTCCAATAATGCGCGGCGGGTCCTAGGTCGGTCCCTCCTCGAGCTTCCAATGGGGCGGGGTGGGACGTAGTGAGTGGGTACTGGGCACAGAGGGGAGGAGGGGGGGGCCACTCAGCAGCAAGAGGCCGTTGAGTTGAGGGCAGAATTCGTACATTATTATCTTAATCTATGTATAGCGTGGTAGAAGAATATTCTACATACTATATTACTCTACTTCCATTGTTGCATGTGCTTAGCCCTCCTTGGCTCAGACCTAGACTAATCTTGACTACGAGGTATTTTAAGTTGAGAGGCAAAATAAAAGGATGAGAGGTGCAGAGATGCAAACTGCACCTGGCTGAAAAGGTTAACGTTGAGAAGCTCCCGGGCGGCGCTTACTGGGCGGTCGGGTAGGCCAAGGGCTGGCAATCTGCAATCCGGCTTTGGGTTGTGCGTCAATGCACCCAGTTGTTCGTATACATGGATTTTCTGACTAGTCTGAGAGGAGAGAAGAGTGGTATTTTTTTGGGTAAAGGACACTGGGGGTAAGCTGAATATGTAGGTAGCTGGTTAGTATGTACTGTAGTTAGCCTTAAATATGTATATGAATCAAACATTGTAGATAACTAATAAAATATGATGGAAAGGATATCCCAGGATCTATCGAGTACAAGTGCCTCACCCTCGTGATGGTCGAATATACACGATCAGCCAAGACCCGAAAAGCAGGGGCCAACTCGTATGACCTCGTAAAATTACCCGACAGGACCGTTTCTCGTGATAGCTGACCGGTATTAACACGGTAATGGATACTTTACCCGGGCTGGACTGGTTCACTCTTGTTTCCAAGTTTACCAGATTTTTACCACAAATTGTACTCCGTACCAGGTTTTCCCTGCCTAACAGTCTCTTGGGTACAGTATGTGTATTTTAGGTAGGAATTGAAGCTGTAGTATCAGGCCCAAGATCTCATTATTAGGCACAGAGTACTATACTATCTGCAAGTAACCTTCTCATCCATAGTTTAAAATGCCTTACCTCTGCTATTCTGCCTAATATCCTATCCCTGATACTTTCTTTCTCTCACCACTATAGCGACCATCTTAATGCCCGAGTTATAACTTGAACTGCATCAATCGCATAATGCATCCTACCACGAGGAGCGAGTCAGCGACCTCGCTAACGCTGGCACTAAACTACTGTAAATCCCACACACACCCTCCATGTCTTGCCCTGGTAGATCGACATCACCAGACCCAGGGGAAATCGCCACAGTTCGTGCTTGTCATGCGACGCAGCTGTCACCCCTCTCCATAGTGACGTAGGCCGCACGGCCCTGTCGGCACTGCTGCACTTGACTCTTGAGATGGACAAAGATGAAGTCGACGATGCTTTGACTGAATCGAGTATATTTACTAGGCCACGATAAATTAATACATGGATTAACTAGGTTGGTATGTGACTAGATGAGTCTTAGACCAAGCGAGGCCACTATCCATCTAGACAGCCGACAATGACCTTTCCGGCATTATACAGTACACGCTACATATCCATCCATCTGTATGTTCCTCCTCGGAGTTGGGGATGGTCCGGATTTTCCAGGCTCAGGGCTCATGCTGGAGCCCAACTGGCCCACACTGCCAGTGGGATGAACAGGGTCAAGGCTCTTTTTCCCAGACTGGTTCAGCCCCATCAACCAAACCGTCGGCCAGTGACCAGTGTACATTCACATAATACTAATCATCCAATCCAGCACAGCACGGTGCAATACTGTAGAAATCAGATCCACTACTGTATAGTTACCGCCACGGATCAAATATCCATCGACCCTCATTCAACGTCCATCAATAACAAGTGGACCGCATGCCATGCCATGTCCTGCCCTACAGCACAAGCACAGCCCACCACCTTGTAAAACCGGGTCCCGCCGTAAGTACATGCCCTGTGGCTTCGGCACAAACGGACCAGATTACTGTACACTGAACAGTAGGGACAGGGTAGTCGGGCACACGACGTAGTCAACCGAGTCGTGGATCTCCAGCTCTCAGCCCGGCCACTGGCATGAGAATGTCAATGCAGAGCAGAGCTATCGTCCATACAGTACTTACCCGTTCTCCACAGTATTATCCATTATCCACAGTCCTCTATGCCTGTATACTCTTAGTGGGTTATACTTGCCGCGTCGGTCCGAAAAAAAAAGCGCCCCCGTCTAGGGTGGGAATGCGCATATGGACGACCCGGCATGGCATTTGGCATTTGGCATTATTGGCATGTGTGTTTCACCTCGACTCTCGGGTGAAGGCAGATGGACGGGAAGGGGCGGGCAATGCGCAATGGCGAGTCCGACTGGGCTGGCTGGACGCAAGGGCAAGGGTCGAGGACGGCACGGCATTCTTTGATGCGGCGCCTCCGTGTCAGACACGTGGAGTTGGTAGGAGAAATTAAATTAGGCTGGTGGTTGGTTTGTGGTTTGTGATGTGGCTATGTAGGTTGGTTGGTTATTGCTGCATATCGCGACTCTTTATAGTTGTCAACAGCAGACGAATCTCAATACAAAAGATCTGTGATCGGAATTTATGTAGATCTGTGTACGTACACAGGTACAGTACTGTATTAAGTTATTATTTTTTCCACTTCATAAAAACCGAGTACAGTATTCGGGAGTAGGCATACTTATTGCATGTTATATGCATCCCGTCCCAGTCCCCAAAGCCAACACCAGAGCACCTTGCATAACATACCACAAACAATCTGCTCATACTGTACATAAATCTCTCAACAACTGCAGTACAGTGTGTATGCCAACTCAACCTCAAATTGCAAAACCCTCGGAAACAAGACAGGTCTAACCGGAGCCAAATTGAGGAATGTACCGAAATATGCGGACGGGAAACGTTGATCTCCGCAGGGCTCATTGGTTGAGCTACCGAGATTGGGGATCCAATATTAATCTATGGTATACAGTGCCAGACTCCGAGTGCTTCCAATCATACTCCCATCCATACTTGGATTAAAATTGTGATTAATGTTGATACTTCTGGTTGCCTTCGTCCTGCAGCTGCATATCACATAGTTAAATGTATCCATATTTTACCGGATGGTTTACTCGGGACAGAGTTCTTGTGTTGTGTTGTGCCGTTCATGCTGGGACCAGCCGCTACTGTAGGTTCGGGCGATCTGCCAGTTTTCACGACGATCGAAATAAGATGAACCCCCCCCCCCCCCCCCCCTTCGTTCAGCGCGTCTATCGGTGTGGCGGAGATGTTGGGAATAAGCTATGCCGTAACTAACGCCTCATACCTCGCCTTGTTAGATCTATAGTATGACTGCCCAATTAGCGGAACCTTGAAAGTGATCTCTGAAATGAGTGTCTATCTCTCTATCTCTATCTATTGAGTTGATTGAAAATTCCTATCGCACATTCCATCAGTTAACGAATATAATGATATCCTCACGCTGAAATTCCCACAACCGAATTACGAGAACGTTAGATGTGTGACAACAATCATTAATCATCAATCATTAAATGAGCGTCTTCAGTTCTCTCCTACAGTAGTAATAACAATTTCATCCTCAATTTCCGCACGGGCAAAAAGAAGCGGGCTCTCAACCAGTCAGTAGTCCTCGAATCCAGTCTAACCAAATCCCCTCCAAAACGGCAGAACCAAACGACCAAACCTCGGGAGTGGACCGTTACCCACAATCAATTTCAAGGAATCGAGCAACCAGAGTCCGCACACTCGTTCCCCTGCGGGGACTTGACTGGAGTACAGTAGTAATAATGTACAGTGTCTACTGTAATTAGTTAGTGCGCTAATGGACTGGATAAAAATGAAATTGGTTAGTGTCCCTGTCTGTTTCAACCGAGTCAGTAGTACTGTACTCCGTAGTTGTGACTTGTTAGGCGAACCAACGATAATTCTGAACTTACAGTATAGGATGTCTGTAGTAAGTAGAACTAGAATTTACACTTTACCCTTTACGAGGGGCGCGGGGAGGAGGGGGCCCGTGTGCTTTGGAGGGGCAAGATACTCAGCCTTGAACGATACTTAAACAAACAATCAACCTACAATACAATAAAAACCACACAGCATGCACTATGTATAGAAATCTTGCGATAATTACTGATTACCGCAGCCTTTAAACACCCTCCTACTATCCTACCGCAGTAGGAAACTGACTCGCAATACCAGGTCTCCATCGAATCACCAGCCTCGGAGATCCTCAACCCAAAGCCTACTACCAACTACAGCTAGTACCGAGTCTAGTACTCCCAGTAGCGCCCCCCTCCAACAGACGCCAATGCAGGTCGACAAACCCGGGTAAGCGACTGGGGTCAACGGGGCTGCGAGGATGATGTCAGGGCCGCACTAGGTACCTCCGATTTCCCCGCTGGCTATCAGATTTGATTCGGGATTTTGGAGGGGGGCATGGGTGTTTATGCGCGGGGGTGGCTTCGGGGTTTGTGTGGGTGTGGGTGGTTGAGGGATATTGTGAGTTGTGGTGATGTTGAGGGATATTGCGAGTTGTGGTGATGATGACGATGCATGGAGGGGAAGAACGAGGAGGGGAGGGGAGTTGTTAGTACGTGTGCCATTATCGTTGTTTTCTTTATTCGGATTATAGCGGGGGATTCGAATAGCCATCGAAGCTGTATTCACTGTATGCTTTAGTCAAGTCTTTAGTCTAGTAAGAGGGATTTATAGTCATGAATATTTCCGTGGTCAATCCTGAAGCTGACGAGCATGTGAAAATATACTTACATACTATAGCCGACAATGACAGCTATAGTAACCAGCTAGTATAACTGTCAGCAGCTAGCTAATATCGGCCCAGAACACCCTGGAAGTCTGGAAGGTCTGACAGGGACTCCCTTTTCCGTGTCATGTCTACACCATGAAAAGCTCTTTCCTGATTCAAGTAGGTGCGTAGCGCTACCTACATGGACCCTGGCAAATACTAACCAGTACCCAGGTGGACGAGGTTCAAATCTCGATCCAAGCGAAAATGAAATATCACAACTATTAGAATAGCCGTATATTACTCTATCCAGAGTAACAGAATATCTGTAATATCAAGTACAGTAGACGGTAATTCCAAGGAATTAATGCTGATGGGCCGTGTAAAGGCAGTAGTTGCGAACCAGGATAGAATAGTTCGCTTTAGTTGTACCATGCTAAAATCTGGATAGTGTCAAGCCATTAATCCACTGGGGCTTCCCCACAGTGCACTTGTTCTCTGTTCGCCTGGTGTTTTTGACGAAATATCGATCACCGCTTTAGGGATGGTTTTGTGATATATAGTGTGTATTGCTCCATAGTGTAGAAAAGAGTGTGGTAGAGAAGGTGTTGAATTGGTAAAGGAATCATATCAAGCAATTGAGAGTCATGGCCAAGAACCCTCGTACTATTGGCGCTAAACTGGCAGCACTTGTCTAGTTACGTGATATGTGGCTCTGGATGAACCCAACTAGAAGGATAGGCAAAGCTTGCCCAGCAAGCTCACTCAAGTCTTAACAGAATACAGATTGACTACTCTCCTGGCGTACCTTCATACTCAAACACGGGACGAGACTATACATGCAAAGCGCTGCAATTAAGATTCAAAGACTGTTTTACATTGGTCCGTCTATGATGCGAAACATAACCAGAGATCTCTCCAGACGCAACCCATGCACCTCCAGTCCCCTACCTCACAGAAAACCTCTCGCAATCCCACAGCCCACACGAGAACACCACAGCCTCGAATGAAGAAAAGGGAAGATGACAACATAAAGACAAAAAAACCCCCGATCAGTCATACGAGAAACAAGACACACAAGACCACGGACCAAGACATAAAGCCGGAGAAATGCAGGCATCAGATAGTGTCGGAGACGGAGATCAAAGGAAGAGGGATACGATCAGAGGGAGAAGGAAAAAAAAGAGACAGAAGAGGAAAAGAAAACCAGGCAAATAACAGCGACGTGAATCTATACAGGTCATGCAGGACTCTCCATGGCGCCAAACAAATGCCGCCTACTCCAGCAACCCGGATTCAAGGAGATATACCGAGGGAGATGGAATTGACGTGCCATGTCAATCCAGACATTGAGGGGGAAAGGGTGAGAAGAACTAATAAAACAGAGAGGTCGAAAGGGTGATTAACTCGAGAGGCATTGAACAGGTGAATGCACCCGGACCTCGAGAGGATTTTGAGGAGGAGGGAATCTCGAACGGAAAAAGGAAGGAGAGTTTCGGGAGTTTAGAAGGGAGGAGGGACCATGTTGGGATCGGCCTTCTCCTGCTGCTCCATGAGCTCCTCACCGGCAATCTCGAGAGAGACAGCGAGGCCGACCTTGGCCGTTTGCTATCAAGACATGAGAGTTAGCAAAAAAAAAAAAAAAAGGAAAAATAGGGTGATGAGGGACAATTATGATCATACCTTGGCCTGGTCAATCTCACCAGCAAAGGTCAGAGAGATGGGCATGGCAATGCGCTTCTCCAACAGACAGCTGACCTTGCCAGCGCTGTCAACCTGGGCGCGGAAGGAGGAAGCACGGAAATCGTACTTGGCACCAATGGCGGTGGTACCCTCACGGCTGGGACCACCCATCATCATAGCAGCAGCATTGGGAGCGAACTGGAGGTTCATGTCAACACCGGCCTCAACACGCTCGGACAGCTTGCGCCAGTAGGTAGCGGCGAAAGTGCCCTGAGCCTGGAGCTGGGCGGTACCGATCCAGTCATCTCCCTTGTACTTGGCACAGTAGGACAGAGCAGTCTCGGGGCGAGTGTTCAGACCCTGGCGCTGCCAGATAGCCTCGAAACCAAGAGCCAAACCGGGGGTGACGGACTGGAGGTAGCTACCAACGAAGATACCGGTGAGGCCGCCCTCGAGGAACGACGGGTTGAAAGCCTTGAGAGATGCGGAGAAGTCCTTGCCAGTGTAGTCATTGTCAATCTGCATCAGACCCTGGGTGGCACCGGGCATGATCTGGGCGTTGGTCTTGGTGACGAGGGCCGGGGTCCAGCGCCAGTTGTAAACAGCGGAGAGAGTACCGTCGCTTCCGAGGTTGCCTTGCATGAAGACCTGCATCGAGAAGAGTTCCGTCAGTTATTGGACCGGAGAAGAGAGGAATACCTCTGAAGGTGTGAAGGAAATGGAAAATTCAAGCTTGTTCTTTCTTACCTTGGGGCTGCCGTACATGGAGGAGAAGGCATATGGGGGCAGATTGCCCGAGGAGCCCATTGAGAAGGCATGGGAAACTCGGAACAGAGGAGACATGCCAAAGACCTTGGTCAAGTCGGCACGGAGACCGGAGAACATGAAGTTGGACAACAGAACCTCCTTCTGCACCTCGCGCGCGATGTTATCCACGGTACCGGGGTTCGGCAAGTTGAGCAACGCCCGGCGCTCTGAGAACGAGGTGTATACATCGTTCAGAATCGCCATCGCGGGATTGTCCGTGAGCATGGACAGAGATGATGTGAGGTCGGCCATTTTGAAGGATAGAAGGGTTAGATTATAGAAGGTGTCGTCACGCGATGCCGGTCAACGGGGGTTTTCGGTTGTGAGAGGATGGAAGGAGGATTGATCGGTAGGAGGAAAGGTAATAGAGACCAGCCCGGTAAATCTGGAACGAGTAAACGTCTCAGATAAGGTAGACTTTGGGGAAAAGGGCTGAATCTGATTATCCGCTCGGGGGAGTCGGGGGGATTTGATTGTATTCGAGGTATTGAGAGAAGCGGAGCTGAAGACTTTCCAGTTTGAAAAATGCCAGTTGCGCAGCGTCTTTGGTTGCTGCCGTCCGCCGGAGTAGCCTTAGGTAAGCGCACCGGGGGTTCTCGGGCTTGTTCCGTTTGAGCTTTCCGATGAACATTGATAGTCTGGGAAATTCAATACAGAAACTCAAGGGAAGAACCTCACATATAGGGGCTGGAAGCTCTATTTCTACCGAGAAGAGATTTTTGACTCGTATTCGGGCGTCTGAGGTGGACTCTATACAACAGGTCGGGCTTCTGTTCGAGGTGAGAGGATCCACCCGATATACTGTACACCCACCTTTATCGCGTATACCGCCCATGCCGCCTTCCAGTGCCCTCCTTTTTATCTTCAAGTTTCTTTGTGTTAAAGACTTCACCATCTGCCGTAAGCAGCTCAATTGTTGCTCTAGCTAATTGCTCAGCTGCACCAGAGTCCAGCAGAATTGCAGCTGCCTGAGCGATTTCCTTGGAAGAGGACCTTGCCCGTCGTTCCTTGATCGCCCCGCCATCATGGATACCCTTCTGTAAGTCGACCTTCTCCTTCATTTCATACTTGCTGTACAGCGATATCCTGGCATAGCTATGTGATCAGCGCTTGCATATTCTTCTTCTTGATTCACTGCCATGAGACCAAGATTGGCGGGAAGGACATGGTTTCTATCCCCTGGATTCAAGGCTGACGTCAATGCAGCACAGCAGAGATCGTGGCCAACTCGCCGCAGTTTCGGCGGAAATCCTCAATTTTCGTCGATGCCATTCACGATCTACCCGAAAAGGCCGACCTGGCTCCAGCTCAGTTGTATAGTACTGAATCCGGTCGGCTTTTCCACTCAGGTCGCATCGTGATCATCACCGTGGGGTTGCCCGCAAGAGGAAAGACGTATGGTAACCCGATCTTGATATGACAGTTCATGCGATGTGCTAAAATTCTTGAATTACGACAGACACATGTCTGTGGCCTTGGCTCGATACCTGCGATGGTACGTTTCATCATTGGAAAGCTAGACAGCTTCCGTACCTTACTTTTGTCAAGAATCAAGTTAACGATCTGGGCAGGCTCGGAGTCAAAACCAGAATTTTCCACCTCGGTGACTATCGACGGGCTACTATTCCCTTTGGAGAAGACATGCCTGATGACTATTTCTTCGTGAATGGTGAGTGTTACAAGTTTGCTCGCCCGTAGAGTCGCCCACACTAATGCAGCGTATAGCATCGGCATCATCTGTTCTGCTTCGCCAGAAAATTGTACGAAAGTGTCGTGAGGACATCTACCGCTTCTTGAGTCACGAGAATGGCCAGATTGCAATTTACGATGCGGTGAATCCCCTGGCATCGGGGCGACGCTCGTTGGCCAAAGAGTTTGCAAAGCACGACATCGAGGTATGCCTGCCCAAGAATATTGAAGTTGGACTCAAAAACTTATGGTTTGATCAAATAGACGCTCTTCATTGAGTCTTGGTGCGACGATGAACGAATCATCGAGGAAAACGTTCGCCGAGTCAAGATTTCATCTCCCGATGTGAGTGCTGCACAACAAGACGGACTGGGAGCACCCGACTGATTTTATCTTAGTATGTGTCGTGGAGCCCTGAGGACGCAGTCAAACATTATTTGACCCGTATCTCCTCGCGCATTCCCCAGTTTCAGACCATGGAAGAGAAGGACCTGAACTATATCAAGGTTTGTTGTAGTTGCCTCTTTCCCAGCGTCATCTACTGACTTATCGACAGATGATCAATGCAGGAGAGCGACTCATCGTCAACAACTGCAGCTTTGGCTATCTCTCTAATCGCATCGTTTTCTACCTATTGAACCTTCACATTAAATCGAGACGAACCTACTTCGTGCGGGTAGGTGTTGGCCCTAGCTATGCTGATGTGGTTTGAGACTGACTGTTCATTCTAGGCTGGCGTATCGAAAGATGCCGCGTCCTACAAGTCCGATTCTGGTCTTTCGGAACTGGGCGATGATTACGCCAGAAAAATGACCGAAAGCCTGCTTGCTCACCGAGAGGTCGAGAAACAGGATATGGTGGCCAGAGGTGACGCGAGCTATGAACTACGACCACTGAAAGTCTGGACGTCTACCAGACGTCGTACCGTGGAGACTGCAAAGTACCTCTACGACAAGGGATACAAGGTCCGACAGCGCTCTCAAATGAGTCAACTCAACCCTGGTGTCTGTGAAAAGATGTCGGAGAGACGCATTCGTGCCGAGTGGCCGGATGAGGTTGCAAAGCATGAGCTTGATCCCTACCATCATCGGTATCCCCGTGCCGAGGTAAGAATCTTCAGACTGCTGATGATTGGACCTGGACTGACATTGTAACAGTCTTATCATGACCTCGCTGTCCGCCTTGAGCCCGTGATTCTCGAACTGGAGCGAGAGCAGAACGATCTGCTCATCATTGCCCACGAAAGCGTTCTTAGAGTCTTGTATGGCTATCTCATGGCTTGTAACGCCGCTGACATTCCATTCTTGGAATTCCCGCGTGATGAGATCATTGAGGTACGAGCAAATCATTGCTCTCATTGGTGTAATATTTCATGCTAACCGATTTATTTTAGATAATTCCCGAGAGCTACCAGAATGAAGCTCGCAGAATCCATATCCCCGACCTGCCAGAAGAGATCATCCCCGCCTCGCCTGAAGACCTGAAGATTCCCGTGCCTCCCAGCGGATTCGTTTCCCCAATTCAAGGCCTTGGCAGTCCCATGGACGGGGCTGCGACTCCCCAGAGCGGATTCAGGACCCCAAGTGGACTTCGCACCCCTCGCGAGCCGGAGAGAATCTCCCAACAACACGTCGAGGATGTTGTCTAACGGCCTTGTGAACCTGGTTCTGGTTTGACATGGCAGGGCGTCAGTTCTGGTATTTCTTCGGCAGCAAGATTGATTGCTTATATTATTATCCACGTTTGTACCACACGCAAATATCACTAGCCTCCATGTAGCGTTGAGACAAATACAATGTTATCGCCTGGTTGAAGTTCGTATGTCTCCTCGCCTTCGAGTTCCCAATCGGCATCATTGATTAGAACGAGGATACCAGGCCGCCTGTAGTTCTTGTCAGTCTTGGGTCTAGCAACAGCATAGATAGCACGTACACATTGTCCTCCATGATAAACATCTCCTTCCTTTGGTCCTGCATTAGATTATCGACCAGGTATGGAAGAAGATATGCGATGTTGGTCGGGTTGCCATCATCCATGCACGCGGGCAATGAAACTTTATGCTTCCGCTCATTGCCAAAGAGCAGCTCAAGACCGCCACTATCAAATTGTGTTAGAGATTGCTAGATCGAGTTGCTTGGGGAAATCTGGGGACGGTACGTGAACTCGACAGTGATGGGGATGGACGGGCCAGCAGCCCCCTTTGTGCCATCAGACATGACTGCAGGAATTAAACAGACAGATAACTGCTGTCTCAAGTCCTCAAACACCGTTATGAGCACTCTTGACTGGACTGTTGGAAGGTGAAAGTCGATGATGGCGGTGGGGAGGGGCTGGGCAGAATCATCCTTATCGATAAGCCCGATTCCACAATTATCTTTTGCGACACAGCGACAGCTCTTTTCTCCGCCACTGCAATCTCCAGCGCCGACACGACGGGGACGTCTAAGCTCGCGCAAGTCCTTGCAAGCATGGCGTCTGTCACAACAGATTATATCAGTGTGGGAGGAAACCGGCACCCGGGGGCCGCGGATTGGGATGTCCAGTCGGGCGTGCTCGCCTTTGGTGCGGACAACAATGTCGCCTTGTGGGAGCCTCTGGTATGGTCCATTGAGTGCTAGGAGATTGCGCTTGTGGAACTGACAATTCTTCTAGGACGACTCACACCGGGGTGTGTATGCCCTGCTCGTGGGCCATTCCGACAAAGTCAGCGTCGTCAGATTTTACACCTGCCCCGCCTCAAGGACGAAGTTCCTCCTTACCGGCTCTGTCGATCGTACAATCAAAGTATGGAAACGCGAAGAAGGCGACTCGCGGAACTACAAGCAAGTCGCGTCTCTTGAGGGACATGAGGGATCTGTGAATGCGATTGCCGTGGCCGAAGGAACGGATATCGTTGCAACTGGAGCTGCAGATGGAACAGTTCGGATTTGGAGAATCAGTGCGCAAAGCGATTTGAAGTGCGAATCGGTTGAAACAATCACCATGAAACCTCGATTCTTCCCGCTTACATTGGCTTTGCGAGTACTCGAGGGAGGCAATGGCAAGCCTTTGGTGCTGGCTGTAGCAGGCACTACCACGAGCGTACAGATCTATGCTGCGGAATCGTCTATTGACAAGCCGAACTTTCAGCGTCGGGCTGTGCTTTCTGGTCATGAAGCTTGGGTTCGATCGCTCTCGTTCACGCAAGATATTCAGGGCAAGACCAAGGATCTTTTGCTTGCCTCGGCTAGTCAAGATAAATACATCCGTCTTTGGCGACTATGTCAAGGTGAAGCAGAAGTCTCTGCCATGATTGATGAAGATGATCCTCTTTTGGGTGGTATGGAGCCTACTCTCTCAAACAAAGCCCATGAGTTCGAAGCCGCCGGCTCAAAGTACTCGATCACTTTCGAGGCTCTTCTTTTCGGAAATGAGGACTGGATCTACACCACAGCATGGAATCACGACCCAGCAAAATCACAGCTCCTGACTGCATCGGCTGATAATACTATCACAATCTGGGAACAAGATCCAGCATCCGGTGTCTGGGTGTCAGGGGAGAGAATGGGAGAGATCAGTACTCAAAAGGGTTCAACGACTGCGACTGGCAGTGCCGGTGGTTTCTGGATCGGACTTTGGTCGCCAGACGGCAAGCAGGTTGTAAGTCTTGGCCGTACAGGTAGCTGGAGAGTCTGGCAGCATGACTCCGAGGCAGAGATTTGGGTTCAGAAGTTCGGCATTTCAGGCCATGTGCGGTCCGCCAATGGTGTGCAATGGGAACCCAGCGGTGGCTACCTGCTTTCTACTAGTGCCGATCAGACTACACGCCTCCACGCTCAATGGCTTCGTGATGACAAGCGCTCATGGCATGAGTTCTCTCGCCCTCAGATTCATGGATATGATTTGAACTGCATTGACACATTGGGACCTGGACGGTTTGTGTCCGGTGCAGATGAGAAGCTTCTCCGGGTCTTCAACGAGCCTAAACAGATTGCGGAGCTGCTTGAGAAGCTGACTGGCTTCCGGCAGGCTATTGAGGGCGATATGCCCGACACGGCTGAGATCCCAGTCTTGGGTCTTTCGAACAAAGCCCAAGGAGATGAAGCCCCGGTTGAAGAAATCGAGGGCTCTAATGGAGCGGCACCATCAGCTCCTGCTACCTCTTCGCTTACCGATTCCCCACCACTCGAAGATCAACTATCTCGATATACTCTGTGGCCCGAGCACGAGAAGCTCTATGGCCACGGCTACGAAATTTCCGCGGTTGCAGTGAGCCACGACCGCACACTCATTGCTACTGCTTGCAAGGCTAGCTCTGTCGACCACGCAGTGATCCGTCTGTATGATACATCAGACTGGCATGAGATCAAGCCATCTCTCACGGCACACTCTCTAACCATCACCGACCTGTCATTCTCCGACGATGACAAGTTCCTTCTAAGTGTGGGACGAGACCGCCAATGGGCCGTCTTCGCCCGAAGTGAACAGGACCCAGCCACATTCACCAGCTGGTCCACAAACCCCAAGGGCCACTCTCGAATGATTCTGGGCGCAGCCTGGGCTCCAACAACCACCGAACGCATCTTCGCCACAGCCGGCCGTGACAAGTCCGTCAAGATCTGGCAGAAGACTGATAACGCATTCGCATGCAAGACTACCATCGCATTGACAGCCGCGGTGTCGGCGGTTGCATTCTTGCCAACCCCATATAAAAACAACTTCATCCTTGCCGCAGGCGAAGACAGCGGCGCGGTGTCTATCCACAGAATTGCTACTGGTACCCTCGAGGCGCAACACATTGTGACAATCGACCCGCTTATTGCTCCATCGAAAACAATCACTCAATTGGCATGGAGGCCTGTCCCAGCGGCCGATGTGGACAGCAGGACTCACTTCGAGCTTGCAGTGGCTAGCGAAGATACATCCGCTCGCATATACGCCATCTCTAACATACTCTCATGATCTCAATGTACATAGACGGATACAGGGTCTTGCTCTGTCGGCTTGAACAATAAAGAAAGTCAAATAATCACTCTCTAAACGCATCGCCAAGGCTATTGGTTGACCGCGATGACTTCTTCGTATAGCCACATAGCCGCCCAGTCCATTTTGGGCTGCAGGGTGGGGTAGACTCCATGTGACTGTCAGCTATCACATCAATCTTGGACTCAGCTGGACTACGCTGACTCCTCTTCATCTTCAACGACTCAAAAACCAAATCGGAGAGGGTATACAGCAATGGTGAGTACATACTCTAGTTATCTAACAGGCGACTAATTACTAAAAAACAAGCAGCCATTACGGCAAATCTTCCCAGACCCTAAGAGCTCGGACGCCAACTTGGCAGACGTCGAGTATGTAGACTATGTAGATCTCCCTTCTCGTACGACATCGCTAACGAATCAGCGTTTTTGCTGTGCACGGATTGAATCCTCGAAGCAAAATGCCACAGATCGCGCCTGGGACACATGGCGCACCCCTTCAGGGCCAGGCGCACACTTATGGCTTCGCGACGATCTACCCCAAGCCTGACCTAACCTGAGAATTTTCCTCTACGAGTACGATGCAACGGCAGCCTACGGAAAAGATCGAGACACGTTCATCGGCAAAGCAAACGAGCTGCTCGAAGCTATTCGAATTAAAAGGCACAACGTCGAGTCCCGACCTATCTTATTGTTGGGCCATAGCATGGGTGGCTTACTCATCAAACAAGCATTGATCAACGCGCATAACAATCCCAAATACACGCCGATAAAGGTTGCAACGAAGGGACTCGCGTTCTTTGGCACTCTGCACAATGGTGGAGATCGGATACTAGTCGCCATTGCGGATGTATCGACCAAAATTGCACTCGCGCTGGGATTCCAGCAAGGGGATAACATCGTGGAGATAGTGAAGCAAGGAGGCATATTTTCGGATATCCTTCAAGAACGTTGGAGACATCAACTTATGAACTACAAGATTGTTTCCTTTTAGGGTTCCTATGACAATGTAAGTGGTATATCCTTCTGGAGATGGGATTATCTTGGTACTAACGTAAAATCAAAGGTTGTTCCTAGGGACAGCTCGCGATTCGGACTTCCTGGTGATCGCGAGAATATCGTGAAGCTCAAAGCAGACCATGGTCAAGTTTGCAAATTTGGCGAGAGTGAAGGCGATCAAGACAACCTGGAGCTTGTACTCGGTAATCTTCGAGATATCTATGAGGATGCGATCAGACAGAGTGAGTCAACTGTTATCTATTCAGATGCTGGTATGGAAAGGGGCATATCAACGAACGATGATGTACTCCGAGTACGATTTGCCGAGTTATAAAGCTCGTATAATCTGATGTTAATAATACATGCATTCTGTTCTATGGGAACTTGACTTTTCGCATAAATCAGGCTTATACTGATAAGATGAACTTTGGCGGAAGAAGTGCAGCAATTAAGCCAGCCCAGCAACAAGAAGATCGTGATCAGGAGTGACTCCATATTCCAACAACCGAGACTATTGATCCGTGGAGGCGTCGACTTATTCCTGGATTCTACCCTCGCGGGGTCGGGGCTCGTAAGGGCCGTGCTCCATAGTCTTCCGGGAATAGGGTATGTTTCCTTCACATGAAAAAAAATCAATATTCCTTGTCTCATTCGACGTGAATGTTGTAGAAAATCTACCATGGCTAGGCACTTTGCCCACAAAAACAGAAATTTGTTGTCGGTTCTTTGGATCCCAGCCGATAGTGAAAGCCAGATCACCCGAGCATTCGAAAGCTATGCAAAGCAGCTGTATGGCAACCGTGGCAGCTATGATGAACCGACATCTCTAGTTCGCGACAAACTTGGTGAGCTATATGGAGCCCAGTGGTTGGTAGTCTATGACGGCCGTGACGAATCTTCGCTCCGAAATCATCTACATACCCTGCTAGATGGCATCACGGAAGGGAAACTCCTCGTCACGCCAAGAAACATGCACCTGGCAAAGGAAATTGCAAATGATCACATCTTTCTTGTCAATCGTCTTGATGAAAGAGGCGGAGAGCAACTGTTGTTGAATTATTTGTCGACATCACCGAGACTTAAGCAGGCAGAGAGTTCATCCCAGGATACAGAAGACTCGAATGAAAGCGACATGAGAAGAAGAATTGTCAATGAGCTTGGGGGTTTTCCTGTCCCAATATCGGCCATCGGCGCTTTCCTCAGAAATTCACGCAATGCGAGTACCAGCTGCCGAGATTTCCTCACCTGGGCGCAGCAAGATAGGGAAATGTTCCTTCAGCGGCAGTCGATCTCAACAGGCTATCCCTCATCTGTCTGGAAAGCGTTCGAGTTTGCTTTCTCTGGATTGTTGTCATCAGATGAAGAACTGAATCACGTTGCCTCGCTGATCTTCCTGGTCGCATCATGTGAGAATGGCTCTAATCTTGCAGAATACAGTGATCTCTATCGACAATGGCTCGAATTTGGGCATGATCAGAAACCAATGCCGGAACTGAGCACGGGTATCTCTCGTGGACTGGGCTTCCTAAGGCCGGGCCTTTTAGATGATGCGTTATATCAACTTGAAGGCATCAACATGATCACTGCCCATTGGACGCAACGCGGGCAAGGTACTTTGTACCTTATATTGAGATGCATTCCACAATCAAAAAGTGGTTTCAACATCGAAACCCCGGCGAAGTCTCCGGGTGGACACTGTCAAAACTGTGGCTCCTAGGGTTTGGCATGTACGATCAAATGATCCGCGGTCAGATGGGACTTGAAGCGACAAAGTTCCGGTCTCTATCCGAGGGAATCAAGTCCGAACTCAATTGTGACAACAGTTTTGAATGTGAAAACCAAGCCTTGGGTGTGCTGCTTCCTTTTCTTGTTGAAGCACAGAGCTATCTGTTCAAGTCAATCGAGCACCTGCCTCCTGCAAAAAGTCAATTTATGAAACTTGGAAAGATAAGAGAGGATCTAGAAGCAGAAATTCCAGATGCTATCGCGCCGAATTCGATACCTTTAGATGGGATGGCTTTTTCAACCAGTTCATCACAGATTTCGCCGACGAAATTGGGTTGACCGTTAGGTACTCGGATCACTTCACCTTGAAGGAATTCTTTCTGAAAATTCTCGACGAATAAGAAGTAAGAAGATGTGGCTTTTGGCAACACTGCTGCTCAATTTTATGAATTTTCGACTGTCGGATATGAGAGCACTCTTCTCGAGGAAATTATGGCCGGTCTCAAAACTCATTCTAGCCATCGGCTAAAAGATTGCCTTGGTATTGAAGCGGTTACGGAGCTCAGCCAGTTAACACGCGATGAACTTCGCTCAGGACTCTCTCAATGGCTAACCAAGTGGTCAAATCATATTGAGACAGCCATTCGGCGCTCATTCAATGACACTGCGGAATTCTGCTTTGATTTTAGCGACCGAAATAGCCCCCATGCCTCGACGTTCCAAACAAAGGAAAGCACTGTTTACACGGGAGATACCCATTGGAGTCTTTCAACAGCCACTGATCTGCGAACTGCATTCTTTGCCGTCATTCGACAGATCCTAAGATCAGCAGTCACAGATTTCCTGGAAGATGATACACCCATACAAGCATTGGAAGAGCGCTGTAATTCAATCAGGGATGCGTGTGAAAACGTGATAGGGGAAGAGCTAGGACAGCATGCAGACGCTATATTCTTAGCCGAGCCGCCCTGCTACACAACAAATGACTGCACAGTCTTTGGTGTGCTCTGGGAGCTCGCTTGGGGGTCGAGATTTCCAGGGGCGCTAGCGGACATGATATCTAGTGTCACAATGGACGCCATATCCGAGGAGCTGCGCAAAGATGCAAGATCCGGCTTCATTTCTGCTTTCAAGCATTTGACTGATGAAGTGTTGTTGCAAGAAATAGCACAGGAGTCTTTTGATGAAAGTGCCGTTAGCAACCTATTCCTAAACTGGATTTCTGCGGAGTGGATCGATATTTCTGATATGGATTCTGAAGACCTGATCGGCAGCGACAAATCGACGCATACTAAGTTCCTGAATAGTGCTTGTCAGGCTACTTTCGAGGCAATGAAGACAATATACGAGTGCACGTCAGAAGGGAATCCTATTACCGCCAAAGACGCCATGCATCAGACGCTCGAATGCCGAAAAAGGCATCATTGGGACGTAATGGGCAGACTCGAAGCACCTGGCCTTACGGACCAGACAGGACTGGGGGCTTTATTTGCCAAATTCTGTTTCGAAGATTGCGATAAAGTGCTACGTCTGATGTATCTCACCGCTGGGCGCGAGGAGTTCACTGATGATCTCGCTGCACTTGATGAATTGGCCAGAAAGGACAGGGAATGGATAGCTTCGAGGCAACTTTGATACTTCTATTCTCTTACCATTGTGCAAGCGATGTGGATGAAGTAGAAAGCCATAATGTACTCCGTACTGTGACTCTTGCGCAGCCATATCTCTTGACTTGTCGAACTTCCAGGAATGAGAAACTTGCAGCGGTCAGCGAAAGATTCATCCACTCGCATATAAGCCATCTATAACCTGATCTCAGGAGCTTAATCTATATAGACGAATACAGCGGTTTAAGTATTGCCAGTACGATTGCGGCGCAAGTAATATTAGCTCAAAGATACGCATTGTCCGACAGAAATGCAGTTGACCATTGCCAAGTGAAATTCAACAATATGAAAGCTTAGGATTTGAACAACTTCCAGGGATGAAAGCTTGTTTGATCCAAGGAAAGTCAGGTTCGAAGATCTGCGCTGATGGGTCAAGAATGCGATCGATGATGTGCACCACGCCCTGTGTTGAACGTTAAAATGATGTCCCATTATAGTCAAAGTCAGATTGCCTGGATCTAGGGTGAGTCTCACGCTTGTAACCGGGATGTCTGATTCCACCACTTTGGCAACCTTGTTGAGAACGACCGTTCCATTTTGCACTTGAGACCCTACATAAAGATAGGTAGCCGTCTACTATAGGCGTCAGCTGAATGCATATTGGCCACATGATATAGCTTATCTGATGGGCTCCTTTCACCTGAAATCGTTGCAATGTAGCATTAAAACCGGTTGATGTGAGCGCAGAATTAGGCACATAGTGGTGCAAGATGGTGTTTCCTAACCACCATTTTCCTTTTCTATGCTGGATTAGCAATGCTACCTCAGATTTAATAGACTCTTGTCTGACATACGGAGCCGTTTCAAATGTGTCAAAGTATGCTCCGGTATAGCTTTCAAACGCATCATTGTTCGGGGCGAAGAAGGTGAATTTCCAATTCGGATCGGTGTCAAACGCTTGAGCAAACCCTCCAAGTTCCTCGATCTTCTCGGTCAAGATGCTCAGCTCCGGTCGGGACCTGAGTAGACCCAGAGCGGTGGTCGCAGTTGAGGTGTTAGAAGCCACATAGCCAGCGATGTTTCGGTAGTTCAGAGGGTCTGTCGTGGCTGTGGCCAGACTGCCCAAAAACAGGACTCCTGCCAATGGAAATGCGGATAGTCTCATGTTGCGACGGATGAAGCTCGAAGAGATACTGTGTCGACTTTAAGTGTTCCGAAGGAAAAGGCTTAATACATGCTCTCCCACGACCATTATCAAGAATCTGTCGAATGACTAGGTTAAAGGTAATTTCGTCTCCCTCAACTAGCATCGGACGCTTGGCCGCTGAATGCCCCGAGCCGTCGTTGCAACGAAGGCCAAGATATTTACTGGGGTAAATATCCGGGGTAGCTCCGGGATTTAGACCGATGCCCAGACATTGGGCTGTTGTTGCTATGTCGTATAAGTGCTGGGCAGTGATTTCTCATTTGCAGCAAAACTGGGTTGACATACTCAGAGCATTAAATCATGGAACGCAAAAGTCAGCTCTCGTTGCTTCTCCTCCATATCGTCGCTATCTTGCCGTTCGTGCAGGTCGCGTTGGGAGGCACGGCTCTGGGGCAAACACCACAGATGGGCTGGAACTCATGGAACGCATTCAAGGCGACGGTAAACTACACGGTGGTTCAAGAAGTCATTGATCTGTTTGAGTCACTTGGACTCAAGAAAGCGGGTTATGAATATGTGCTCCTTGATGATGGGTGGGCAAGCTACAATCGCACCGCCGACGGGTATCTTCAGGCTAATGCAACTTCCTTTCCCGAAGGAATTGAGGCACTGGCCAAGAAGGTACATGCTCATGGCCTGAAGCTAGGTCTCTATGGTGACAGTGGACGCTATACGTGTGCGTGGAGACCTGGAAGCTGGGGTTATGAAGAGCGAGATGCGCAAACGTTTGCGAGTTGGGGCGTGGACTACCTCAAGTACGACAACTGTGGAGGATTTCAATCTATGACGGAGGCTCCACAGATCCGATTCGGTGCTATGAAGAACGCTCTTGCGCTCTCTGGTCGGGAGATTTTCTATTCGGTGTGTGAATGGGGTTACCAATTCCCATGGCACTGGGGAGGAGGTGAGATAAATCGCTTTCGGAAGAGTTCCTGATCATGTATTCAACGTACTGACTACATTGATCCCCTAGGCATCGGTCATTCCTATCGGATGTCTGGCGATATTACGACAAGCTTCACCAATGAAACCTCGTGCCAGTGCAAGACTGCATACTGTCTAAATACTGGGTATGCCGGCTGCTCTGTGTTGACCATCATCAACAAAATGAAAGAGATCAGTCAATATCAGGTTCGGGGCCATTGGCTGGATATGGACATGCTCGAAGTAGGAAATGCCAATTTTACGCTTCACCAGCAACAGACACACTTTGCGTTCTGGGCAGCGCTGAAATCCCCTTTGATTATTGGGGCCGACCTCAGCAAACTAGCCAATGACAGTGTTGCGATTCTCACAAATCAAGCAATCATTTCTCTCAACCAGGACAGATTAGGAGAGCCTGTTATCTATCGAGAGGAGTTCAGCAAGGAAGGTCTCTTCCAGGTGTGGACTGGAAAAATTGAGGGCGGTTTTATCGTTCTTCTACTTAATGAGAAGAGTTATCCGCAGACTGTGTCTCTTGCCTTGTCAGGCCTGGGACTGGGCTCTCCTAAAAAGGTTGTTGAGCTCTGGTCCGATAAAAAGTTGGCAAACTCCACCAATTTCGATGGGATATTGGAGTCTTATCAAACTTTGGTTTTCAAAGTTCAGACTTGAGAAGCTGGGACACTGTGTTGTATCCCTCAAATCCTCGCATATTCGTCATGATAAAACTTCCCTGTTCGCTGTACTCATGAATCCCAGAATTACTCACTTTTGGTCTCTACTAAACCTCCCTGGTGAAGCACCCCAATGGAAGCCGCACGGTCAACAGTAAATTCGCATTGATTCTACTGGTGCTGCATGAAATTAGGGAACTGTGTCATCCGCCGACGACCGTGAGGTGTACTGTTGTATTTAGGATTATGCAATTTAAAATGGCCTTTGATCTATTGGGTATCATGTAACGATGACACCATTTTGAACCTTGACATCGGGTTGTCAGCTCTGGTAGTAGCTCGATCAGAGCACAGCATTCCCCTTATATGCTGAGTTTCAGTGACGACATGACGGACAGCAAGCATCATGGTTCAGTTACGGAACGCATTCCGCCGTCTATTCACGATGATCATGGTATTATCTCGACCTCTAGAGAGTCTAATCTATATGTCTAGAAGATAGAGCTATCCTCCTTGGATTTCGTACATGAATTTGATCTTTCTTGCTGGTCCCTTAATCAATACCATTCACCATGAGCGAAAACTATGGTGGTGTCTCACCAGCAACGGCTTCTCATCCCTTCTCCGGTTACGGTAGCACAGCTAGTTCTACTGCTGGATTTTCATCATCGTCATATACCTCGTCCTCAAGCGAATACGCAAATCTTGGCTATCGCATTCCCGTTCCCGCGCTTATAGCTCACGGCTTCATGATGAGTCTCGCCGT
Organism: Penicillium ochrochloron; assembly: GCA_022985105.1. Lineage (NCBI taxonomy): Eukaryota > Fungi > Ascomycota > Eurotiomycetes > Eurotiales > Aspergillaceae > Penicillium > Penicillium ochrochloron. The sequence goes on from JAAVMA010000036.1 coordinate 299,809, forward strand.
TGGCGTATTCCTCCCAATTGGCGCCGTGATCATCCAGGTAGCGCCTTGGAACAAGAAAGTGACTCGTCTTCATGCACCAATACAAGCGTTCGCCCTTGTTATGCTCTTATCTGGGATGGGTGTTGGCATCTACCTTGGTGTTACGACACACAAAATAAGTTATTATCATCCCATCATCGGCTTCATTGTTGTCGGAGGATTGTTGCTCTTCCAACCTCTCATGGGTCTCTATTCACATCTGCATTTCCAGAAAACCGGTACTAAGAGTGTTTTCGCTTACGTTCATCGTTGGTGGGGTAGGGTTATGGTTATACTTGGTATCATCAACGGCGGCTTGGGGTTCAGGCTGGCAGGAATCGGGTTGCCCGGAACTCCGGTTGGTGCGGTCGTTGCCTACTCAGTTGTGGCTGGAGTCATTCTAAGTGCCTATCTTGTTGTTGTTATCTTCGGTACTGCGAGGCAGGTGGCCCATGCTAAGACATGAAGAAATCCACTATAATATCTGTGAGACTATGGAATTTTCACGGAAGTTGGGAACTTAGATTATCTTTTTGACAGAACTTCTCTCCAATTCGGTAGGTGCAGTAAGCTGAGGACAGTTTGATTTACTTACAATCTATTCCACTAGCCTGTCTTGACTAACTCTACCTTTCTTCTCGGTCTTTATGTCCACGAGTGTCTTTATGTGTCTGGCACCTAATATAATCATCTTGCCTCTTTAAGCATAGATTTTCTAACAAGGGTCCATCCACTTGAGGCATCTAGCAGCGTGCCTAGATAATTCTGAAAATCTGCTCAATAGCATTCGAAATGCGCATCTAGCCGTGTGCGTTGCATACATTAAGGTAGAAGAATCGCAACTAAAAAAGGGCGTCGCACTAAGACGTTGAGGCTCAGAATAAAGAGAAAGAAAAAGCGAGACTATGTACGCATATAGATTGCTGTGGTCAAGTCACTCTGTCTCAGTCTGACTATCAGTCTTTTGTGGCAGAAGGAACAGGATTATTACAGCAGTTCATACGGATTCCATCGTTTTTCTCGTTGAGAAACTCATTCCCATAGTAGACATGTTCGACTCATCCACAGCGGCTGGATTGGTGACAAACTTGGCACGCAGGGCAGCACGAATATCCGCCTTGGTCCTATTCCTCCATGCAGGATATCCATCTTGACTGAGGGGAAACAGAACCAGATTCTCTTCACGGCACATAAACTCGTCAACGTTCGGAGGTGGAGTGGCGGTGATAATGTCGAGCTCCTTAGCAATTTGGCGACAATATGTCGTGAGCGGTAAATCGTTGACATCTTCACCGAAGGGATTCTCAATCTCACTACCGATGAAGAGTAGACCGATGATGATGTATGCGGCAACTATATTTGAGCGTGATTTGTGATTAATGTTTCTTCTTTGTCCGAGAGTTGGCACTGGCAGTTAGATGACATGCTTGCGTACCTATAGATGCAGGGATTGTAGTCCAGTGCAAAAAGTTATATAGCTGGAAGGGGAGTAGCATCACATAGACCCAGGAAATTTGCGATATAGCGATACTATAAGCTGCGGGTAGAGGCGTATCTAGCACTCGCTCCGTTCCAGTCAAAATTTCGTTGAGCGAGGACAACATGGTCACTACCCGATCAGTGGAGTTAGTCACGACTTAGTGCACCGTATGGCTTTCTTCAACTTACTGACTTGGCCCTGATACTGAGGCAATGAGAGTGTGCCATTTTTGACGCACGATTCAACATAGGCGGACAGATGGATGAGTATCTCAAATGGAAGATGCCCCAGTGGTTTCTTGGATCGCTTGACTAGCTTGCGGGGGTTAGACTTGGCGAATGAGAAACCAAGATACTCTCCCATAGATTTCCAGGGCGTTTTGGAATTAGGAGATAAAACGCTGTGATCGTGCGCATCTAGAGCAAACGTATCTAGATGTCCAATAAGGCCTGCCAAGTCCTCATAGGCGACGTCGGGTTCAAAGCGGAGCTTGTGCTTCAAGGAGACGGCAAAGGCGAGAATGAGGTTCAAAGCTGATCTATGAAGGGATAGTTAGTAATGTATATATGACCAGCTCCAGATGGGTCCCTGGATATACAGCTTTCTCAGAAGATCCACTTTGCTATTCTCCTCTCCTTCTCGTTCATCGATGTGTACCCAGATTATGCGGGCCAGATTACGCGAAGTTTGAATAAGACCCGCCCAGTACTTTCTTCCATCTGCCCATCTAAAGCGAGTCAGTAGCCATCCATGATTGACTTCTGAGGAACTAATACCTTTCGTACGCAGTCGAGCCACGGAAGGACAAGGACAATCCCACAACGAAGCCCAGTACAGTAAGCAGAATGTTATTAATGCCAACTAACACCCATTCGAATCAGTCCAAGCTGGTCTTATGCCAATAGAAATCTCGACTCACGATTATGTTTGAAATGGGAAATGCAGGTGATAAGCGTGGCCCAGCCTCCCACGAGCAATAGGGGTAGAATCATTTGAGGCATCACACTCCCTTGAACTCTCATGACAGTTGGCCATTTCGAATGTCGTGTCATATTTCGAGGTCCATGCTAGGTTCCCAGACGTTATATACCGCATTTCTCTTCGGGGCAAGCGTCGAAGGGCTACATACAAAGTACCTCTCCAACTCGCTTCTGTCTTGAACGTGAAACTGTGACTCTCGCGAGTCCGCTAGATGGTCCATGAAGCTCGGCCGACGAGAGAGTGACTCGATGAAATCCTGCTCCTTCGACCGTGGACATGGTATGTTCAAGCCGTCCTGGCCGTCACCATGGTCTATATCAGCAGAGGCAGAGGCTGGAGCGCCGCAGTCAGACATGATAGGCGAGAAAGTGCCAAAAAGAATTAGAGAAACGGAAGAGTACAGAAGGATAGCTTGTGAACTCTTGTCAGTTACGCGTCCAAAGGAGTAAGGGTAAGGATACCAGAAAGAGTCAAGCGGTCGTTACTATCAACAAGAGATAGTATTTAAGCTACGTCATTCACGTCTACTCATCCCGATCTACAGATACTCGTGACTATGCTTTGACCAGACCAAGTGTCAAAGTACATCAAGTTACAACGCCCCTTGCCGTCTTAGGAAGCAGATGCAGCCACGCCAAGAACAGTGAGTACCGAAGGGAAGCTTCGGAGACATCTGACTGGAATGTTAAAGCTGTGTGTCTTCGTAAGCGCTTCCTTTGCTGGTATTCTATTGGACCAACTGGTGGTTATACTCCGATTCGAGCGGGGTGATCGTCGACTGCCCCGCTTGGCTTGTAGATCCTTGCTCATCTAGAGAGTATGCAAAGAGAAATCAAAGCACTTCATCTGTATTGATGTATGGCGAACCACTTGGTAGTTTGTTACTACTCATTATCCAAAGCCAAAACCTCTCCCTTCATCGGGGCCAGTTCCTGCAGTTTATCCAACTCGATACCCGCGTAATTCTCAATCCATCGTTGTGCCTCGTCACCCAACTTGGCAATGTGCTTCCACAAGACTTTCATGGCGGAGTCTGTACCCCAGCTAATGAGCGCATCACTCAAGAAGCATCGTAAGCCCACATAACCATCCTCTGGCAAATTCTCAAGTGCAGAATACACTTCGGAACGACTGAAAAACAGCTGCAGGGGAGTCCTGCGTTCGCTATTATCTATCCCCGAAGCCCGTTTGATTCTCCACAGGACGATCTCGTAATGAGGGTTTTCACCGGGTATGTATGCGTCGAAAAAGGGTGATAGAGAGTTCCTGACAGCTTCCCGGAGTTCATCGCCCTCTATCATTGATATGAAGGTCTGTATCTCGTCAAGGCAAACGATTTTCTCGGATGGCAGTCTCCATAGCACACGACCAAGCAGGTCTGTGATCTCGTTTGGTCCCAACACTGACATGATCCCTTCTGGTTCTCTCTTGTGCCCGAACGTTCCAGCAATGGGTGATTCCAAGACTTCTTCGGATTGCCCAAGCTCTTCACCATCATTGCATTCTCCCTCGCCGAGGTCCGGGGTAAATTCCTCTGCGTCTTCGTCACTTTCCTCACTCTGGTACTCATATGAGGCATCACTGTCGGAGTCATTCTCACATTTCGACACAATGGTATCGAGATCTGATCATTCGATGCCTGGAACTTTGACCCGATAGTCAAAAAGGAGACTTGAGTTCTCAAAGTCTGGTGTCCCTCCTTTGATTCTTGTTGGTACCTGGCCGAGCGAGTTGACCTAGCAGAGAACTGAAATTTTCTCTCTCTGTGGTATTTCTGGGTTCAGACATGTGGTGTTCGTCGATGGAGTCGAAATTTTCGAATTCTCTAGTTGTTGTGACAAATCGGGTTCCTTCTGACCGTCTTCATGTGAGGGCACGTCGGACGGGTCCTCAGGTACCCCTGTATCTCGGTCGTCTAGCTGCGACGCCTGTGAAAAGGTGAGTTTGCACTCTCATGAACATTTTGAGCTGCCATTTGGGGGTCGTATACCATCAGTTCCCGGGGCCACGGGTTCAAGAAGGATGGTTGTTGGCGCCGAAGCTTCCTTATGGACGCACTCAAGCACGCGAACTAGTTGATTGAAAGGGATGAGGTCGGATCAGGTTATTGGTCTCGGAGTACGATTGGCAAATTGGTGTGAGGTGAGGATGGGGGAGACTTTGGGGGAGGGCGAGAGGAAAGAGACAACGAGTGGGAAGGAGACAAGAGAAGGCGACGGGGTCATGTATGCCTTTGTGCCATGGTCATATGGCCTAGCATCAAAGGAATCAATTATCAACCTACCCCCATGTTATAAATGAGTCAGATTAGCACTGGAGCACTGAACTCTTTTCCTCGCCCTCTTCATCCAGACCATTTCGGAGTCGGCAAGCAACGCCAGAAGTCATATCCCAAGATTTTCTATCAAGTATTGCACGCATCCCTGCATTATCGATGAAATTGATCCCCTTGGATCCTAAGGCAATGCTTTTCATTGCCCAGCAATGCTCAATTCGAGAACTTCCCAAACCCAGTCTTCGACTTGATAGGCATGAGTTACTAGCCTGTAATCAACTCCGACTATTGAAATCAAAAACCATATGGTTTCTATCCAGGATCTATGATTTGAATTGATTCAAATGCATTCAAATGCATGAATTCATTGTGGTCAATTCATGGTTACCTAAATGGTTGATAACTTGTCATACATCGTGTAGGGCGGTCGGATCGGATTAACCTGTCTTCCGAGTTGTCGTTGCCCTTTGGGAAGCTCTCCTCCGCTGAAACCTTTTGAATCTCAACCCAATCTCAAGCTCGGAGATCTTCCCATTGTCGCCCCAATCTCCAAACGCTATGGCCGACTACGAGCGCCGGAACAATGGCCACCGGGGTGGTGGTGGTGGTGGCGGGCGCAAGCGCCGCTATCGAGGTGAGCGATCCTGCCGGAGCTCTCTTTTGACGCGCTGCTGACCATGGTTATTCCTAGACGACGAGGACTTCGATCGCCGCCCTCAGAGACGGAGATACGAGGAGCCACTGTTTGTGCAGGTCCGCCGGCAGCTTCTGACCATTGCCGAATCGGTACGATATCACCTCCCTTCACGATCTCCAGGCGCGTTGTTGTGCTACATTTATTCTGGACGGGTTACTGATGCTGAAACTCGTTACATAGGCTGCTCGGAGAGTGGAGGATGATGTCGTGGGAATCGCAAAGACTGTGTCTGAAAACTATGACGACGAGGAGCTGCGCGACACCTTGATCAACATTTCCCTTGACCTGTACGCAACCTTGCCCTTGGCTCACTCCAATACAACATCAATGCGCCTACTAACAATTACATGCACACAGCGTCTTGGAACAACCGATGAAGATTCCTTTTGTTGCTGCGACAGCCCTATTCACGTACAACAACAAACCGGAACTGGGAACGGAATTTTTGAACAAGGCGGCCTCCGCTCTCCAGAAATACATTGATTCCGGATCATGGCGTGAGGTCAAGCTTCTTGTCCGCTTCCTGGGATGTCTGCAGCCTCTTTTCGAGGGCGACGGCATCTTTACACTTTTGGAGGAGCTGTTTGCCCGCGCGGTCGATCTCCAGACCGCATCCTCGGAAGACGTAAGATTCCTAGTATCTGGGAAGCAGATGATCATGTTCGTACTAACTTTCTTCTCTCGGGTATAGTTACTCGGTTTAGAGCTTGTCAAAATTATCCTCTTCACCATTCCCTATGTGATGTCGTCCCCTGCCACTGGCTTCGAATCTCAAGCTTCCGCCCTTCTCGAAAAGACCGACATCATTGCGTCTACTCCCCACGCCTTGGTTGACTTGGTCAACACCTTCAGTCCCGAAGAGAATGAGTCCGCAGCTGGTCCCAGTTTGATCAGTGTTCTTCAAGGCCAGCTTCAGGGTGAAGCCAGCAAAGGTTGGGAGTTGAAGTGTCTGCCCCGTCCATGGAAGGATGTCCGGGAAACAGATGGGGACGAGCAAAAGCCTTTTGAGGCAGTGACCAAGATTGCCTTCCCGCAAATCACTGTCCCTAACCCTGTGCCGTATGGCCCCCGGGCTCTCTTCCCGGAGGTCTACCTCTCGGTCTACGCTAACCAGGAGGTCGATACCGTGCCTCCTGTCTCGGACATCACCTCCTCGCTCCTGAGAGACGCCTTGGTGGATACCCTCAACCTCCTCGACTTTAACCGCGTCGCTACGGCTAAGTATCTTATCGACGTGGATTGCTATTACACCCGTAATACCTTCGTCAAGCGTGCCACGCCATTTGACCGCATGCGTGAAATTGCTGGTGATAATACTGCGTGGAAGCCCGAGGACGTGGCGGTGGATGCCGTCTTTTCACAGCTGTTCCAGCTGCCTACGCCGGAACACAAGCTTGTATATTATCACTCCGTGTTGACCGAGTGCTGCAAGATCGCCCCTGCAGCAATTGCGCCAAGCTTGGGCCGTGCCATTCGATTCCTGTACAACAGCTTGGAGACGATGGATCTGGAGCTGAGCAACCGGTTCTTGGATTGGTTCGCCCACCACCTGAGCAACTTTGGTTTCACCTGGAAGTGGAGTGAATGGTAAGTGATGAACCTAGCTGTGTAACCACCTGATTAGCGCTGCGATGCTAACAGTGTATCGAATAGGGTTGATGGTCTTGAGCTTCCTGCCATTCATCCTCGGATGGCATTCATTAACGGGGCTTTGGACAAGGAAATTCGACTGAGCTTCGCGCAGCGTATTAAGGGTACCCTGCCCGAGCCTTACCTGCCTTTGATCACAGAGAGTAAGGAGAAAGACACGCCTGAATTCAAATATTCCTCCGAAGGTATGTATAAAGCACAGCCCTGTCTCAGTGTGTTCACCCACTAACCATCAATCAACAACAGCAACCCCATACTCCAAGGAAGGACAAGAGCTCATGCAGCTCATCCGCAAAAAGGCAAACGATGATGAACTCCAGCCCATCATTGCTGCCATTGAAGAGCAAGCACAGGGCCTGGGTGTGGAAGATCCCAGGGTTCCCTCGACAGACGCCCTTGTTACTTCCATCTGCTTCGTGGGTTCCAAGTCTCTGTCACACGTCCTGTCCTGCATTGAGCGTAACAAGGACCGCCTGCTCGCCGTTGGTGCGGCCTCGGAGAAGGCCCGCTTGCAAATAATCACCTCGGTCATGGAGTACTGGGCCGACCAAACGGGCATCGCCATCAACATCATCGACAAGCTGCTCAACTACACCATTATCAGCCCTATGTCCGTACTGGAGTGGGCTCTCATTGACCACATCGAAGCCGGCGCCATCCTCTCCAAGCCCCACATCTACGAGATGATCGCCGCCACGGTTGGCAAGGTCACCAACCGTATGCGCCAGATTGTAGCTGCTCGCACTCAGAAGGGCCTGTACGAGCCCCAGCTCAGCGTTCTCGAAGACACTCTGACCCGTGAACGGGTCGAGATGAAGAATCTCTTCAAGTTCATCGAGGATGCAGTTGTCTCCGTTGCCACCGGCAGCAACGACGAGCTCATGGAGCGTGGCGATGGATCCGGTGATATGCCCGAAGACGCCATCCTCCGCCAATGGGGCCGCCGCTGGCTGCGTGTCTTCCGCCGTAAGGCCGCCGTCGAGGACGCCTTCATCTCTGATGCGCTGGTCAATGCCACCCCGGTTGGCACCAATGCCCCCACGCGCGAGGATCCTGCGGATACCGCGGCTGACGGAGACATTCACATTGCTGATGCGGATGGGCAATAAAATCGTGGAATGGAGGAGATCGATCTGGGGTAGTATGGTATTCGCGCATCCCATGACTGGATCGAATAGGAAATTTCCGCACTGGACTTGGAATTAGCACTGATCTTGCGTTGTTTTTGTCATGTTTTCTTTTTTACTTCCTTTCAATCTCTGTGTTCTGCATGATCTTTCTTTTCTTTTTTTTTTCTTTTGTTTCCTGTTCCCTCTGATCCTGAACGTGTCATGGGTGGATCTCAATTTGATCCCCGGTGAAAACTTGGATTTGTACACTACCCTATTCAACCCGAACTCGAGATCCGTGTTCTCGAAAATGGAATGACATTACCATTAGTCAAAGGAAAGAAACATGAAAAACATTTCTCTTACTTGAATCGTATAGACTTCTTCGTAAACGAGTTGTACTAGGGCCACCCGTCCTGAAATCCTTGTCAGCTTCATCAGGGCTGAGTTGCCTCCCTCTGACGATATATGCACTACTAATCCTAGTCTTAGGTATAACTGACATAATAGAAGTATGTAAATACTATCATAGTGTTACTTGAGCTGGTAGATGGGTTGGGTTAGCCTACCTAGGCGTGTCACAGCATCAGTTGTCCACTCCTCGGCCAACACCAAGTTCTATTTATTCTATTTGCTCGATGAATGTATGACTAGTCTATAGACCATGTTACAGCTAGGCATCATGATTAAGTATGAAGAGATGAAATATTTCCCAAGCATTTCAAGGCCCATCACCCATCACCCATTCTGGATCTTGGATTTGGACATGTTTGTATCCTGCTTGCTACCCTGTCCTGGTCTCCACCTAAGCACAGGCTTACCCGAATCGCTCCTCTCTCCACAACAAATAAACTTTCGAAAGGGGAATAAACTTTGCCTAGATGGGGCCTCGTATAAAGAAACAAACATAAACATCTCTCGTATAGGTAGTAGGTAGTAGGTAGACTTGATTTTGATTTTGATTCTCCAAGATGGAGATAGAAATACAGGATAGATAGATAGTAAGAGAAGGGGGATATGAAGAAAGAAAACAGGTATAGAGAATAAAACAAAGCACCAATGTAAAGGAAATGGATATCACAAAGACGAGACAAGACGAAATAAATCCAAAAGAGAAGGGGAACACAAACACAAACAGAAAGAATAACACAAAATCCAAAATCTAATAACAAAGGCCCCTCATAACATCGTGTACATGATGAATGAAGATGATGATGTAACAGTGATAAGGAAGAGCCGAGAAAACACCCAAGATATACTCCATAGCCATCACTCGCTATGACCAAAGACCCAATTAGTTCACCACCTTCCATCCTCCCTTCTTATCAGCATCAATATCATACCCTCCTCTCCAAATAATACCCCCCCTCCTCCCCCTCACTACTCGACCCCCCATTCGGACTCGCACCCGCACTCCCATACATCCCCATGCCCCCATCTTCATACCCACGTCTATCCTCCTCAGATTCCATAGAGGACATTCGTCCTGCCACACCCCGGGTATGGCCATGGCCAAGGTTGTGACCGTGGGAATGGGCATGAGTATGAGCACTCGTCGAGATCCGCCGATCTTTACCACGTCCTTTAATCCCCTTGTTGCTGTTTTTGTAGAGCTCGGCGAAGTACTCCCATAGCTCGCGGTCGGCGGGGGACATGGGGCCTGCGTCGCCCATTTGGGCGAAGCGGAGGGTTAGATTGCGGAGGGTTGTGGAGTGGAATTTGTTTTGGTGGGACTGTTGCGTTTATAAAGGTTGTTAGTTGGGGGTTTTGGTTGAGAGGGATGGCTAGGGAAAGATATGGATGGGAAAGGCTTACCTTGAGGTTACCAAGTTGAGTAAACTTCTTTCCACAGGAGTCGAGTAGACAGGTAAATGGTTTTGCCTGCATGTGGGTGATTTGGTGGGCGCGGACGTTGCCCCGCTGTGCGAAGCGCTTGTGGCAGACTTCGCATTTGAAGGGCTTTTCGCCTGTGTGTCTGCGTTGATGGGTCTAGATCGAGAGAGGGTTAGTATGATTCGCTCGAGTAAAAACAAGGACAGTGAAGACAAGGATCGCCGGGTGTTGTCATTCTTGTCTTGCATGGGATTGTCGTCGCAGATGCTTTGCTTACCTTGAGGTTTCCTAACTGGGAGAACCGCTGGCCACATGAAGGCTCCTTGCAGATCTATGCCCTCGTCAGCAGATGATACTTTTTGTCTTCCAAGAAAGACTCCAGTCCCCTCTTTTACACACTCATCCTGAGAATCAAGTGACAGAACCAGGGTAAAGCGATAATGTAAGTACTTACAAAAGGTTTCTCCCCGGAATGCGCCCGATTATGAATATCCAGATGGGTCTTCTGCGCAAAGCTCTTCCCACAGTTCGGCAACATGCAAGTATACTTGCGCTTCTTGCCTGACCGGGACAACTGTCCCTCATTCGTGAGCAGGCTGCGTGGCGGCGACATCGGATAGCCAGCATAGCTTGGATATCCCGGCGGTGCGAGCTGCTGCAATGGTGGCAGGGACTGCTGCATTGGGACCGGAGAAGTCGAAGATCCAGGCTTAGCCTGGATGGCTTTCATGAGGACGTCGACTTCGGTGGAGAAGTTGGCGTCTGTGCCTGTCTTTTTGGAGGCATCGCCCTCTGGTGAGGCTGTTTGGTTGCTGGCTGAGCCGTACTCCGTGGCTCGCGTGGTGACTTGGTTGATTGCGTTCTTTGCGGGTCGGATTTCGGGGAGTGATTGCAGCGGGGCTGGTTGGGGTTGATGCTGCTGCTGATGCTGGGAATGATGTTGCTGCGGTTGATGCTGCTGCTGTTGGTGGTGATGATGAGCAGCATGATGGTGATGGTGTTGAGGCTGGTGGTTATCCGATGACAGACGCACTGGCGAGCCCAGCGCTGGTTGACTAGCCACGAAGTACTGGTAAGGATGAGAGGGTTGAGTCAAAGCCGCAGAGCTAAAGCTATACGCAGCCGTTGTGGGAGTCGGTTGGTAAGGCAGCGTGTACGGGGTCGAGGTTGGGTGAGAATAGTAAGGGTATAGATGCGAGTCCATGGCGCGACGGTGGGGGAATGAACCCACACCATGGCCAGGGAACTCATAGGCAACTGGCTCGGCAGTCTCCATGATAGATGAGTAGGGCAGATAGAAGACAAGAAGATAGAAGAAGAAAACAAGGCCAGGGGGGTGTTGTAAGAGTCGTTCGTTCGTTCGCCCTGAAATGTGAAACCCTGACTGGGCAGCCTGACAGCCCCGAGCCACGTACTTGGAAAAGGCTGATGTCGGGTTGGTTGGGGGGGTTCTTGTATTCCTTTTTTTTGCTTTTGTTTTTTGCTTTCGTGCCTGTCTGCTGGGATGAGATCCGAAGGTTCTCAGTTCTTTTTTGAAAAGAAGGTTGATTTGGGTTTTGTCCGAAGAAAAAGAAGAGAGAAGATAATCTCCAGGGTGGGCAAGCGAAGTATAAGAAATAGACAGTCCAGGACTGCACGCTCCTCGGATACTGGTCAATCTGGGATGATGACTGGGATATCCTGAGTCTAGGGTATCGTTGCAAGATGCCGATATATAGCAAAAGATATATCAACAAGAGAAATAGGGTTGAAGTTTGTTTCCAGTCGGGAGTCTCGCAGAGCCAAGATGCAACAATCCAGCAGAGGCCGGGGGGAGGTCACCGAGGGATCTATATAAGGATCTTCCGCGGAACGAGGCAGACGTTTTTTTTCTGACAGAAGGCAGAGAAATGAATAAATCGCGAGGCGCAAATCCCACGACTATTCCCACGGGCTGCAGGTGGGCTGAAGAAAAAAGAGTTCCACTCGATGGGATCGGCCCAGCATCAGCCAGAGTCCGAGGAACTAGTGGTGATCACCCGCGTCGTCCGCCGTCAAAAAAAAAAGTAGTCAAAATCGAGCAAGTCCAAGCTCAGGTTAGTTTGACCCGTGGGAATGGATGAGAAACGCCTAGTGGATGAGGGTGTAGAGACTAGAAGGATTGCTGTATAGATTGGGTAGTCTGGACACGCTGTTGGTAGATGACGTTCGCCCGGAAAGGGGAAGTACAGTAAGTAGTAGTTCGAGGCCCCCTCTCCGACGTGCAGGGGCGATCTGACTGGGGAAATACAGAAGGGAAAAATAATAATAGAATAGGATAATAGAATGCCAATCGAGAGAGAAAGACAAAGAAGAAGAGCCAGAATGATCAGCACTGGTGAATGGTATACCCTAAGCAACTGAATGGTGATGACAGGGTTCGTGTATATGGAGAATGGTAAGAAACGAAACCAGAAGAATCAAGAATAATATTTTTATTAGAATAATAAGAATAATACTTGTCACTGCTATATAATAATATTCTTAAAATTGAAATATACATCAAGAGGCGACCTACTCCAGTCTCCACAGTTACGGACCCATCATTTCAGACAGGAAGATCCTGCTGTATCACGAGAATCAGAAGGGAAATAATATTTGGATTTAGTTGAGTTTCTTACTGTTGTCCCCGCAATCATACAAACCACATTACTTGGTAGTTTCTATTATCATGCCCAATCCTTTTCTATTAGGAGTTCTCTGGACTCTGATTCGAAGAGGGACAGAGGGCGAGTCTCGGTGAGGGTTTGCCCCAGAGTCTCGGAGTCTCAGGCCCCAGTCGAATTCAATCGCAGCCGCGACTGGCGAGGATTTTAGCTAATAAGTCTAGTTGGATTGGGGTTAGCGGGGGAATGGGATAGGGTAAAATAATAATTACTATATTATTATAATTATTATTATGATGATAAATAAACTAAACTACATCCAGAACTTGGGGGCGTGACTGTTCATCTCCTCCACCACTAACAGTCTCTCAGCGACATTTTGGCCCACCTCTTGACTCTTTTTTTTCCCAGTTCTTCTTCTTTGTCTGTCCATCATCACTCTTGCTCTGTTGATGGTGATGTTCACCTTGTACTTTCTGTCTTTTCTGCAGATTCTGACTCGGTACTGTTTACTCAATGCAGCGCGTCTATGATTATCCTTTTTTCCCCGCCTTGTTCTTCTTTTCTTTTCCTGTCCTTCTTCTTCGTCTTCTTTATTGTTCTCTACTGCTATGTATACCCTCCATACACACCTTCACAAAATAAACTATTCACAAAGTAGAAGAGAAGAGCAGAATCAAAAAAGCAATCACCTCCTAACTGCATCACCCTCGAGGGCGGGCCGGGCCTTCGGGCTTTCACAATTAGAATATGGACGGGGATCTGCACTCGACGGAAAGTCGACAGGTCGAAACCAGCTTCATAGACCTGCGCAAGTACCAAGTGAATAGTCAGCCTCGTTCGCTCTCAAGTACCCCCGATTTCCCCTCAAGATTTTAGATGGGGGGGCCTCGACCAGGGGGGAGAGGGGGGCGCCTGGGGGATCACCACTTCGTTCTCTTCCACATCTCACTGGTCAACAATTTCTCTGAGAGTCTGTATACTTCGTACTTTGTACACTCCTCTTCTCTTGCCCGAGTTCCCGAAACCCTCATTAATGATTAATTCAAGAAAACCACAGTGCCAGTGCCAGTGCCAGTGTCCAGTGTCCACCTCCTCCACCACCCGGATCAAGCCCGGAGCAGGGGTGGCTACTGGCTAGAGGGATGTAGTTAGATCCAAAATAAATATCCACTTTTACAGGCCTTTCGCTCATCTTCTTACCCCATCTTCCCTATCCTGATTGGCCTCTCACCCGGCTGCGCCCGCCCGATAGTCGCCAATAGCGTCCGATGCTTCAGGGATCATAGGATGGACGAGAGGTTCCCCATCAAACTAACTCCAGCGAATATCCTGGTTAGCCGCCCATGGCCCTGGAAAATTCCTTTTGCTGGCTGACCCTCCCGATCGGTTTCGTTTCAGCTTGGCCCAGATTAGGCCCTTGTCTAGATCTGGCTGGTCGATCTCCGAGGGGGATTGGAGAGATTCTGGCTCGGGCTAGGGCCAAGGCCAGGGCCAGGGCCTGGTGCAGTTGGTCACTAAAGTACTCACTACTGGGACTGGACAAAGGCCACTTGCTGGTCTGCTGCCTTCTTCTTGGTGGTTTTGGTGTCACAATGACCCAGCGACCAGAGCTGGTCTGCTGGTCACTCGTCGCTCCGTGCGTGGAAAGGAACTCCAGCAAATACGGAGTCTGAGGCTGTACTGTCGCACCAGTAACCCGGTTCGGGTTCCAGACTGATGATTATCTCTTGGACACTTAGTACTTCCCAGGAAATTACGTCCATGAAATCTCCATTCTCCTTCTCCTCGGGACTACAAACACCTTGAACACTGACCGTATCTACAATCACATCCCTTGACATGCAGAATCTATTCTACAATCTACATAGAGTACAGTACTGTACCTACATACCGCATGATCTCCCCGAAATGACAGCGCCAACGTCTTCCGAGCAATATTTGTTTTTCATCCCACGGTATATTTCACCCGAGAACCAAAGACACCTGCACGTCTGACCCCCAAAGTGAGTCGTGACTGATGCATCAGGGAGAGGCGTTCCGGGTCTTGTGGTGGTTCCTGCAGGGGGAGATCGGAGGTGCGCGGAGGGGCTCGGGTTTGCTCACGAACTCCTGCCAGAATCAGAGGAGTAGTGAGAGACAGAGCGCGTGCGCAGTGTCTGATCGGAGAGTGGAGAATCCTGGTCCATGTAGGGTATATAGTCGATTCGGTCAGTTTTTTGTTTGAATATTCAGGGGGGAGTGCATACAATACATCATACTTACATAGGGCATTCGAACAGGTGTCAGTTGTAGACTTGTAACTTGTACTTGAGGACGGTAACTACTAGATAACTACCCTGTCCTTACAGTAGGGTACTCACTAGCTTGCCTTCCCAGAAAACCACAAAGTAATTAGCAATTAACCATAATAATCCTAGTTAAATAGCTCCAGCTCCAGCTCCAAAACAAGTTAGTCCAACGACCACCCAAATTACGCTCTTTTTGCTTGTCTCGTCTAGCTCACGTAGATCATCACCCACGGACTCAATACCCCATCCTAGACAACATCGCACTGGATCTGGTCAAAGGTATGTAGCTGGTCGGTGGTCAGTGGTCAGTGGTCAGTGGTCAGTGGTCAGTGGTCAGTGGTCAGTGGTCAGTGGTCAGTGGTCAGTGGTCAATGGTCAGTGTCAGTGATCGGTCTAGTACTAGTCATTATTATTTCAGACAAGTCCTCACTCCCCCCAGTCCCATTTCCCGACACGAACCAGGCAGCCGCTAACTCTTGCCCACGCACAGTAGCGCTCCGTGCTGTCGGTACCGGTCCCGTTGGATAGGGATAGCATTAGGGAGAAGCTAGTCAAGGCAAGCAGTAAATCAACACCCAATTTCTTAAACACAGGTACAAGCATGTCGAGCTAGCTAGCTAGCTAGTTCTTAGCTGCTCGAGAGAGTGATAGCTATCTGGATATTGAATATTGGACGTTGTGTAGCAATTTGAATCGAGGAATTGATGTCGTAGGTACCCAAGGAGTAGGTCGCTGGTTCGCAAGCGCCTGTATAGTATATTGGAGAATACAGTACATGGTTACTTCGTTGTTAATGTACGCAGCCATGTCATCTCCCTAGTTATTTCTTGACGCTATTTAACAAACGTACATCTACAGTATGCATATTCACGCCATTCCATCTACATAGTCTCAAGGACCCCGGTCCTTACTCTTATTCTTACTCTTACCCTTACCCTTACCCCATATATGTAGTACATACCTTCAGCCAAAACTCCTATATAACCATAGCTATAGCTACAGGTATAGCTAACCATGCTCATATCACAACCCCTCCCCATCCCATCCCATCCCCATATTCATATTCACCCTCCAAATCTAATATCCAGATAATGATACCGATAAGAAAAACGCCTCAACTCCACTCCTCCCTAATCTAAATCCCCAAACTCCGCGGATCACTGATCACTGATCGCCCTCTAGGGTCAAGTCATCCACCATCATCCTTCCTGCTCCTCCTCGGATCCCGTAACGACTAACGACTAACGACTCGGTCCCGGAATTGAAACTCGACAGGTCTTCTCCGTTCCAGTCCCACTCCCCGAATCTCCCCTAGGCCTCCCTACCCGTCTCGCGGCTCCGGCTCCGGCTCTGTGGCGAATGCGATTCGATTCAGAACATAACCGGACTGGGGACGGGAGCCACTTCCTTCTGCCAGTGCCACTGGACCAGGGTTTATCCATTCTCCAGGGTACAACTTCATTGCTGGGTCCCCTGGCCCAGTGTGTCGGGACTCGGGATTGCTAGCTATTAATATTAAAATTAAAATTATTTCAAAATTAAAGGTGTTTAGTCTTTTTATCGTTTTTTTTTTATTTTTCTGGTGTGTCCAATCACTACGGAGACTACGTACCAGTATTCAGTTCACAGTGTCTAGCTTAGTCTCCTGTCCAGTGGTTAGTGAAGTAGTGGTACTTCTGTGGTTCAGGTTTATGTTCACGAACAGCGCCGTGCTCGTTTGATTTGCCTTTTGCCCCCCATCCCCTTCCCCTCTCCGCCCTTCGCCTCTTCTTGTGCAACTTACCTAGAATAGGGTGTGGTGTGGTCATTTGGTCATGCGCCCTGGGCTAGGTCCTAGCTGGGTTTTACCTGATTACCTGAATGGGTCTTCCGGGTGGAGTTGGTTTGGGATGTTTGGGAGATTAGCTTGGTCGGGCGAGGACTGGCGAGTTAGATGTATAGTACCTACAGTAGTCTGTAGATCTTGTCGATGAGATGGTTGGTTGGAATGAAATGACTCCGTGGAGATGATGTGATGAGATACCCCAAGATAGATATCAACCTACGGCTGACAGGCTACTCAATATAGGTACCGGTTAGGTTACGACTCTCCAAGACAAAACAGACTGTGCATGTGCATTATTCAAGAACAAAGCACCAGAGATTTGAACCCAATAAGATATCAAAAGAGAAAGCAAGAAGAGAATTGGTAACAGGAGTAACATAAAGACACCGTCAAATTCAAGCCCCAACCTGGCTACGAAGGAATCCAAGCAAGTAAAGTCATATTGCGCCGTGGCTGAGCCGATCCCTTTTACCGTCCTGTGTACGTCGAGTATCTGTGTCGAACCAGTGGGTCAGTAAAGGGCCAAAAAGAGAAAACGATAATCGATCGCGGATAGAACGAAAATCCCAAAGAGACATGCTCGATGGGTAGGATCGGACTGGGCCACCGATGGCTTGAGAAGAGAGTCGATCGTCGACCCGACAGTCTGGGATAGGGGGAAACGGGGACCAAAAATAAAAGTGGAGAGACAGAAACAGAGAATGGGGACAAAGGTCGTGATAATAGAGAAAAAGAAAGCGATTGCTTACCTCCAGATCCGTGCACGCATGTCTCCACTGCCAGTTGCAAAGAGGTTGCCGGTCGGGGCGGGGGCCACCGAGATGACTGTCCGCGGAGAATTAGAAACAATGATCGACGAGCACGACATCGCTAGACGTTTGGGCCAAACGAGAGAGCGAGGGTGGATAAGATAGATAGTAGGATAAGAGCCCAAGGTGACAGATATGACAGCACACTATCGACCCGGCTAAATCCAAACTATCGGATGATAGACTCACCAGAGTTCTTGTGGCCCTGCAGCATCATCTGCGCATTTCCAGTAACTGGATCCCAGAATTGGACCCCACGGTCCTTCGAGCCACTCATGACCCACTGGCCATCGGGCGTCAGGCACACGCTAAGCACAAAGTCCTATAGCATGCAGTAGTCAGTACCCAGTAAATGTCAAATAGTGGATTCATTATGGTTGCCGTGTGGCGCGGCCGTTCCATAGGGGAGATCATGGGTGGCATGGGACGGGATGGAAAAGGATGATGCTGAACAAATTGAGTCGATCGGAATGGATGGGGGAAAAAACATACCTTGTGGCCCTCGAAAGTGCGAATGCACTTGCCGCCCTTGACGCCGCTGTGAGGGTGCATGCCCCGCGGGACAGTGAGCTCCCACAACTTGATAGTCTTGTCCAGACTACCGCTGACCAGGTCGCGACCATTGGGCGCAAAGGCAACCGAGTACACGCTGTCCTTGTGGCCATCGGGGTTCTCCAGACGCTCCACCAGGTAGCCAGTGGTGGTATCCCACACTCGCACACTCTTGTCCAGAGAACCGGCAGCCACGTAGTGACCATCGGGAGACATGGCCACCGTGGTGACACCGTCCTCGATGCTCAGAGTGTAGACCAGCTTGCCGTCGAGGATATCCCACAGACGAACGGTCTTGTCACCACTGCCCGAAGCAATGTAACGACCGTTGCCGGCAAAGTCCAGCGAGTAGATATCCTGCTCGTGGCCGCTGAAGATATGCTTGATGGTGCGTGCAGCAATATCCCAAACCTATGAAACCAGATTTTGTCAGTCATCAAATGTCACTTAGGATGAGATTGTGTCGCCCTCCTTCACTACGAGGATATCGGGTTCGGGATCAACGGAGGTTCACGGGGTCCGAGACAGCTTACCCGAATCTGCTTATCCTCCGCACCGGTTGCCAAGTACTTGCCATCCGGGCTGAAGCAAACACTACGGATGTAGAGGTCGCCATCCTTGTCAACATTCTCATCCTGCAGGGTCGCGACATTCTGACCAGTGGTCACATCGAAGATCTGCGCCGAGCGGTTGCAGCCCGTCGCCAAGTACTTGCCATCACGGCTGAAACGAACACAGCAGACCACGCTGTCGTGGTTGAGGTGGTGCACCAACTCGACATCCAGCACACGCTGAACCTCGGGGTTGAACACAGCATACCAATCGGAACCCTCGCGCTTTTGCGACGCGGGGAGATCCGCGGGATCCCAGTTGGCGAGCATGTTACCCGGGCGGTCGGCGCGAACGAGCGGCTGGTTGGGGGGAGTGGGACGGGGGATCTGAGGCGAGGCGCGAGGATCCGGGTAGGCGATCTGAGTCTGCTGAGGAGTGGCCGGACCCGGAGCCGTGCGACGACCCTTACCCGGGCCAGGGGATGCAGTGGGAGGAGGGGGAGGTCCGTAACCTGTAACATCGCAGAGAGGTCGAATACGTTAGCCAACTGGACAAGCAATCTCCATTTAAGCAAACATACCGTTCACAGCAGCACCAGGCTGATATCCTCCAGGGAAGCTCTGCGGGGGCTGCGGCGCACCAGGCTGAGCGGCCGAGGCAGGCTGTTGAAGGGTATGCTGGGAAGGCTGCTGATCCTGGGAGGGGGGAGGGGCAAGACCGGGACCACTACCTCCTTGGTTGGTCATGATACCACCAAACAAGTTGCTGGGGCCATGGCCCAATGAAGGTGGTTGCGCCTGAGGGCCGGTGTGCTGCGCGGGCGCGATATGCGAAGAGACGGGTTGGACGCCGCGCTGCTCGAGTTCATGTCGCAACATTCGGATCTCAGCCTCGTAGCTATAAGCGCGCATAGAAGTGTTAGTCGCAAAAGCTTTCGGGAAAATGCACCAGTAAGCCCCCTTCCCGCCACGGCCATTTCTTTTTGCATTGCTTTGCGCCACGGTCGGGGAGGCGTAGAAGAGCGTGGAGCGGAGAGAGAAATCATTCTAGATCAAGTCTAGACGCATGGGAGTAGGATAACGCACTCTGCCTTCATTTTAATCTGGGTCTGCTCCAGCTGGTATACCTTCTGACGGATCATCTCCATCTCCTGGAGCTGTCCGGTTACTGCGTGATCTGTCAGTTAGAAACATTTCAGCGAGTTTTCGCGACCCATGAGAGAGAGCGCTTCAGCCATTGATGGACTGGGCGACACTTGGAAACAGTGGAAAGGAGAAAAAGCCAATGAATGTAGGAAAGAGCTGAACGGGCGATTATGCGATATAAAGGTGTAGGGATCATACACTGATGCTCATATTCGCCGGTGCTCCGAGACTGGCTCTCGAATTCCTGGCGCAGCTGGTCGAGCAACTCTGTCAGGCGAGAGTTGGGGGCGGGCACCATCCCGCGATGGGTGTTGTACATGGCTGAGGTGATGGGGGTCGGAAGACGCTAACACGTCAAACAAGACGAGACTCAAGACAAGCGATCTCTATAATGGGAGGTCGGAATCAGCGACAGCTCGCGACAAGGGATTGCAGCTTGGGCGAGGGTTCAATTGACTGACACTGCGATCGTTGAAGGCGCGATTGCTGCTTGGTGGACGACACCAGGCAGCTAGCCCGATGATGATGATGGAAAGGGTCGAATAAAGAGGTAGAAAGCTTGGGTCGATCAACGTCGGTGGATGGGGGTTGGCAAATCGAGGTAGACCGGATGAGGAGGGAGAAGGTCGGACGAAAGAGGGGGGTGGAGGAGGAGGAGGAAGAGGCTGGCAGCGGGAAGGTTGAGTTGAGTTTGGGGGGTGGAGATGGGAACGGGGCGGCTACCGTTGGCGCGAGAAGCGAGGCAAAGAGCCGAGAAGCGCAATTAAGTGGACTTGGGCAGCACACCACCAACTATGGAGTGGTTCCGAGTGGAGGAAAAAGCGAGAAAAAAAAGGAGAAATTATGGAACCCGACTGGAGGAACAGTGATGTTCAAAGAGGGAGGAGAAGAACTACTGTACAGTAGGTAGTACCCGTAACAGTGACCCGTTTGCAACCAGGCTAAGATTAGAGACCAGAGTCTGAAGGCCAGATATATGAAGTATGAGTAGTTCTATTCTGGAGGGCCTATGTTTGAAAGAGGGTTTGAATGTATTTCCCGGGGCTTCCTATTGTACGTACTGTCCTTCAGTCTCACTACTATTCTATCAATCTGTCAAGATATCCTTCAATCATCGGCATGTCCTCCTCCGTCTCTTTGGAACATCCCAAGTGGGTCGGTGATATCGCCGCATCTGGCCTGGACCGGTGGCCTGGATGCCTGAATATACCTGGATGCCTTGTAGCCTGAGGATGCAATATCCGCCCCATTTCTCAGGCATCTAACCCCTGACTAGCCTAATCGGGACAAGCCTGCCAGTCTTTAAACATCCTCATTCCTTCGGCGTACCTTTGAGTATTAGGAAATATGGTATGAGAACACCATCCAGGCACCACGCCACTGATCATGTTAACTGTATAGATCCAATCATGCATGCCTAGATAGATGGCATGACACCTCGATAGATACAGATTTTTCAATAATATTCTATCATCCCATCCAACTCTACCACTGTAGTTATTGCAACCTGCTTATTAAGTGCGCCATCAACAACGGCTGGCCCCGTTCCGCGCTGGTGTGATGCGGGCAGAATTTATTATTCGCCGCCCCAAATAGTCTTCCGATCTCCCGATTGTCGACTTTCCCCCCCCCCTTCCACCTCTTCCTCTTTCTCTCCAAACACGCCTCTCCTACTCTCTCACGCCCATCATGGATATCATCCTTGAGCTCTGGGACACCTTCATTGGTGATCGCCTCTACTCGACCCTTCTTCCGACCTCCCTATCCTCCACCGTCGGCCTCCCGGCCTTTGTCAATGTCGCCAACAGCACATTGTCCCTCTTTGGCGCCGCGGAGCCCTTTATCTATGAGCCCGCCACACAGTTGATTCATTTGGAGCCTTCCAAATATGCCTACCTTAGCGCCTGGCCTCGGAATAACATCTATCGCCAATTTACAAGCTTTTTCCTCATCACATGGTATGCGCTCAATGCCACGCCCTCCTTTTCCTTCGCCACCCTTGAATCTTTGTTTCAATGGGAGACTATGCGCGCGAATATCTCAGAAACTAACCATGGACATGGCAATTGAATTAGGATCTTCGGCCTTCTCGTATACTTCATCGTCGCGACTGCTTCCTACATCTTCGTTTGGGACAAAACCACCTTCAACCACCCCAAATTCCTCAAGGGCCAAATTCCCTTGGAAATCAAGCAGGCCATGTCTGCTATGCCTCCAATGGCCCTTCTGACTGCACCCTTCTTCGTCCTCGAGGTCCGCGGCTACGCCAAGCTCTACGATACCGTCGCCGAGGAGCCCTTCCCCTACTACAGCATCCTTCAATTCCCCATCTTCATCTTCTTCACCGACTTCTTCATCTACTGGATTCACCGAGGACTGCACCACCCGCGCGTTTACCGTACTCTCCACAAGCCGCACCACAAGTGGATTATGCCCTCTCCTTTCGCTTCCCACGCCTTCCACCCGCTCGACGGCTGGTCCCAGAGCGTGCCCTACCACGTCTTCCCCTTCATCTTCCCGCTGCAGAAGGTCGCCTACGTCTTCCTCTTCGGTTTCATAAACCTGTGGACTGTCTTCATTCATGATGGCGAGTACGTCGCGAACAGCCCTATCGTCAATGGTGCCGCGTGCCACACCATGCACCACCTCTACTTCAACTACAACTACGGCCAGTTCACTACCCTGTGGGACCGTCTGGGTGGTAGCTACCGCAAGCCTAATGAGGAGCTGTTCCGTCGTGAGACCAAGATGAGCGATAAGGAGTGGGAGCGTCAGTCCAAGGAGATGGAGACTATCCTCAAGGATGTCGAGGGTGATGATGACCGCACCTACTCTGCTTCCACCAAGACGAAGAAGAACCTATGAGACTGAAGGTCCCATTCTTGATGCATTTTTTCGACCTTTGTTTTTATATCTCGGAGGTGGAGTGACGCGGGTATGCACAGGTCGACTAAGATTGATCTTTCATCCTCGAGGACTTTACTTCAAGCTCAACTTTTGGCTGCTACGGTGATCCATACCCAACCACTTCCCCACCATTCACCCTTCTCCATTTTTACGTACATTACCATTAATCCCCGCGCTGTGCACATCCCATACTCTGTTTTAATATTTTTTTCAAAAAAGGGCCTGGCCGGGTGGTCTGCGGGTCTACCGCATTATCTGTACATAACTTCTTTTGACCATGGCGACCAGAATGCATTGTTACGATTGAAAATTTATCATTATCTCTTATCTTTTATTCATTATCTGCATTGTGTGTAATCTATCTTCTATATTCTGTATCTACGCAAATCTTGACAAACCAATGTGAGATATAAAACATAATACTAGAAATTTGTACAATATACTACATCTTCCATATTGATCTACATCAACCCACACCTCTTTGCGTAAAGCTGGCTGCATCAATAGAATTTGGTGTTCCCGAGATTAGAGTTTACATCCAGCTTTGTACACATCTATCATCCCCCCCCCACCAAGATCACCGCGTAAATGGATCACACCAAATGATCGACACCGCGCGGTAACACAACATTTATAGTGTAACCATGTAACCATCCTCTAACCACGCTGGCAGGGCAGCTGCTGCAGTCAGATGGTCAATGGTCACGCTATATGTGATGGGGTAAGCATGTCTTGCAGATATTCAGCTACGCTGCATCTACGCTCGAGTGTCTATTGACACATATCTATGGCTTGCAGGAGTGATTTGTAAGTGCTATGAATGGAAAACTATGTAACTAGTGGTGGTCGTCGTGTACCTGGCTAGGTCATGAAGTGCATCTTTACCTACCTATGTGAAGAAGTTAGTTAAGTAAGTGACGGTCCGTTTGTCACTACTCTTTATATAGGGATGTTAGTCTGCTATCGGATGTTTCTCGGCCCGATTATGACCCCTCCTAATATGTTTTTACAGTACATAGTTACTGGCAGAGCCCTGATCACATTGTACACCCGGCACTTCCTCTAGCTAATAAATCATGCCTTCCGAATAATAACACACCTCGACCCATCTCTAACATGAAACCCATTAGCCAAGCAATCCTCCTCCGTATCAGGCCAGACCTCCGCCTTTAGCCCACCACCACCTTCCATACCTCGAACCATCTCAACAACCCTCTCAGCCTGGATCCTATCCCCACACTCCAAAACCGTAATACTAGCCCGTACATCCAGCGATAACTCCAGTATCCGGCGGTAGAATATATCCTCGGGTTTATCGGTGGTGCTGGTAGTTGTAGTAGTGTCGGTGGGTGGGACTAACGCTGATTTTGGCTCAAAAAGACGTACACTCCGCGCTGTTGTCCCGTTGTGGAAATCGGTTGTTGAGATGTAAGGTGGATTGGAGATTATGATGTCGATTTTGGGGAGTATAGTTGCTGGCTCTGTGTGTTCGAGGTCGGACTGTGTGGTGAGGTTGAGGTTGGATAATAGAAGCCCTTCCACGGTGGGTGCGTTACCACTGGTATCAATCCCAGTGCTAGAGTTGTTATCACGGCTCAACACATCTGCTCGATGAAACCGAACATCCACACGCGCACGGCTCTCCAAACCACCAAGTCGAATATTATGCTCCAGATTTCTCTGGGCAAGATTCAGCGCTATGGGACTGATATCAACGCCCGTAATCTGGATCCGATCAAAATGCGGCGCGAGGAGCGCGTGTAAAAGGAGGGCTATACAGCCAGTTCCCGTGCATAAATCGAGGATTCGAAGTGGTTTGGTCTTGCTAGATGGTGATGGACTAGGACTATCTTTGTCTTTGCCTGTTTCAAGTGCTATTTGGCGGACTAGTCTGGCTGCTTCATATGTATATGACTCTGTGTCAGATCTGAGAAACAATTAGCATGCTGTATCCCTTAGAAATTGAGACGCTTGTTTCTGCGAAAGCGGGTTATTCACACCTTGGGATTAAAACACCCCGTCGACAAAGGATCTCTAGGTCTCCGAATGGTTGATCACCAAGGATATACTGCAATGGAACGCCATGAGAACGCTTGTGACACATTGATCGTAGACGTGTCCGCCATCCTAATCGCGTCTCCGTCACCTGGTGGTCGTGGCGGGAGAGGGAGTGTTCCTGGGCGTCGCGAAGAGCGCGTTCTCGGAGCCATCGTAGTTCATTGCGGGCTGATTCTAGTGATCGACATTCTTTGAGGAGGAGGGGTAGAAGGGGATTCTCTTGATAGGCTTTGAGAAGTAGTGAGGTCGGGAGGCGCGGCATTTTTGGGAGGTGAAGAGTTGTGTGGAGGTTGGCTGGTTGGTGATGCCAAGCGTTGACCCGCCAGTTCGTTAGGTTGAAGGATAAGCTTGGCTTCGGATGATCAGCGACTACATATCTAGATGCTATTTTCCAATTACTGGTCACAATGTGCTGTATCAAATGGGATTATTTGAAAATATTGACAATCATTGGAAATCGTATCACGTTAAATGAGTGTAAAAAATATGTACTCATGAATAAAAACAAAAACAAGACCAGGTATTCCTAGACTCCAATACACCGCAAGAACGTGCAACGCAAAAATTCTAACATGTCAAAGATCAAAAAGACCATGTCTATATAAATTGAGTCCATGTTTTCAAAGTGCCAACAATGCTCCAGCACCAGCCAAGCCGAGGGCCAGCGTCCTGGGCATGCTCGTTTGTCGGGGCATAGCGGCATTCCTCGATGAGAAGATACCGCTGCCTCCATGGGGACCGCCAATGCGTGCTCCAGAGCCTACGGCAGCCACAGTAGTCACTGGATTGGCGACGGCCGTGGCACCGGGAACCGAGTCTGTGCCGGTCGTGATTTCGAGGACGTTGTTCCCTGTCGAGTCGAAGTTCGTGTTGGCTAGGGAAATCTCGTTGTTGGCTAGATCGTATACCACGTAGGCGCTGCGCAGGAATGTATCGCCCAGGACGGACATGCTTTCACCGGCTGGGACGATACCAAATGCGCACGCACGGTCGCCGTTGTCGTAAAAGTAGTCGCCGATATCCAGGAGGAGTTCGCTTAGGGCGACGTTGATGGTGGGCGACGAGAAGGTGTAGGAGATGTTGACGTTATTTGAACTGCTTTTGCAGGGCATGAATCCGACTCCACTGGAGGAATCGTATGAGACTTCCAGATCATTGAAGAGCCCCTCGACAATCACGTCTGGGAGGTAAGTCAAGGAACTGCCCGAGTCTAGTAGAACCGCTGCTGGCAGTGCCTTGGACGTGTAGTTGGTGGTGCCGGATGAATTGCTGAGAACCACGGAAGTCAGGGCAATCACAAACTCGGAGTAAACACCCCCAGCTTTCTGGATGGGGAGGGTTTCCAAGGTACCGTGGTACTTCTTGGTGTTCACTCCGCCGAACAGAATTGACCCAGTACTAGCATCCAAGTCATTCAGCCACAAACTGTAGGCGTTAGACTTGATCAGTCCTTTGTTGACCATGGCCTTGGGCAGGTTGGCGTAGGAACTTCCCCCGCTAACACCAACTTGAACTTCGTTTGCTGGATATCCAATTCCCAGCACGCCCTCTACACGACCGCGATGTTAGCTCTCCGCTATCTATAGTCAGGGATGAAGGTCCGTTTCTGGTTGTCACATACCGCCGGAGCTTGAGTTGTAGCCAAGGCCGAATTGGAACTCCTTCAACGTCGCCGAGCCAATGGTAACGGTTTCACTAGCATATTCACCCGACGCACCGGAGCCATCCGCATAAGTAATGTTGAAATCGTTATTCACAAAGGCGTATGATGACGAAGAACTTGAGTCGTAGGTGCCGGAGTCGCTGCAGGGGGCGGTCTTCTTTTTACAAAGGGTTGAGTTGGGTGTATTGACCCATAGATCACTGCTGCCAGTGTCCAGGACCAAACGCAAGCTCTGCGCCGGGGTTCCCAATGTGACGTTAGAAAAGTAGAGGGTTTCCTACAATATATTGTCAGCTACTTTTCAAGATTAAAGCGGCTATTAAGGAAGAGCTATGGAATGTAATATTTTTCTGACATACCTCATTGTCTAGAGCTTGTGAAACTGTTGAACTACGCTTCATCCGTCGTACTCGGTCTCGGGCCACGGGATCCGAAACCTCTTTACGCTGGATACTCATGTCCACCACCGAGGGAACATCTCGCTGAACGAGAGTAAGCTTCCCCAGCGCTGGTACGGCGAGGGTTGCCAGCCAAAGCCAGGAATTCTTCATTCTTGTTCGCCGTTGGCCGGGGTATACCGAGCTCCCGATAAAATTATATGAGATCGGCAAGCCGCCTTTCACTTTTTTCAGATCGGCGCGATCTTCACCGCTGCAACTTCCCGAATGCGACGGAAATAGAAATTCGGGATCGGGGGTAAACTGTGTAGCCGTTGAGGTCGGTTTGAGACAGGGGGGTTTTCGAGGTAGGACCGCGAGTTAAAAGCCGGGGCAGGAAGAGTCGTGTAAAGAGGAGGAAAAAGCAGGGAATGATGGAGTCTAATAGATCGAGAACATCGATGCGGCGGCTGTGTCGGAGAGGCAATGGATGTCGTATGCACTTCACCTTCCAAGACGGCACTAATGTGGTTTACAAGCCTGTTCACTGGGTGGCTTTGGCGCACCTCGGGCCAGCCGGGTAAGTTTGACAGGTTCATTTGGTGAAGTGGCCCAGTCAGCGGGCTATGAGTGGACCATTGACTTTTTCTTCGTTTTCGCAAGCGCTGTAAAATGGCCGTGGAGACGACGTGCAAGTCGTTCGGGTAAGGCGCTGGGGGATGTAAGAATTGGCCCCACTGGGTCGAGCTGTCGTCACCAGCTTATGGGCGTCTGCAACAGGGAGTCTGACAGTCAGTCCGGAGTATAGCGAGCAGAGTATTGATTGCACTCCATATTCACTTCCTGTCGTACATATTGCTTCCCCCATCTGGCCATCCTTATCGCCAGAAGCCATTCAGTCCCCAAGAGGACTTGAATGACCTGGCGCAACGGGAAATCCAATCTGGCGTACGTATGCAACGTACGTGGTTGGGTCGTGGAAGTGGTGATGACGCGGATGAGTGACGCTCCACTGCCCCCCGCCCGTTTCGGGTTTAGCCCCGTGACTAGCAGAGCCAGGATTTCGAAGATTCGATCCATCGCTTTGCTTAATCGAGACTTCGTAACGGTTTTTATTCGAGGAATAATTCTTCATGGAATGGATTAAGTTGTCGGGTATGAATTTGCTATTAGACTTTGAATATCTTCTGCACCACGTGTCGGGGGTTTGAGTTAGTCCTGTCGATCTCCGAAGTATGTGGTCCTATTAGAGAGGAGAACATCTTACATCATCTACAGATAAATAAAGGTCAAGAACATTTTCGGTGACCGATCAATTCGATTACATTATTGCATATGGCATATCTTCTAAGCTTCATACACCATTTTTACCTCCCAATGTGGCTTGTAGAGGTGTGGATAACATCCAGTGCATGAATCATCTTCAAGACATTCTCCACTGATATTCCCCTGGACCCTCTATACTACAATACTGTATTACTGCTGCCTGTCTAAGATCCAGTTCCAGGGTCACCCTGCTGCATAGCCACGGCGGCAAAAGCTGACAGCCACCGGACCAGGCGGCTACATAACCAAACATGCGATCGACCGATCTTGGATCTACTGTACCTTAAGTCCGGTCTTGATGACATTAGTCAGTCGTGGCAAATGAACCCATACACCTTACCAATAATGGATATATTGATATTCCAGCTCTTCCGGTTTCTAACCGTATGCTCCCTGCTATTATACCTATAATATAGATTACTCTGCATATCTATATTCAATAGTTTATGCCTAGTCAACCTCATACAATGAATACTCGGGTGGCTGGTCGAGTCGCTAGACTCCCCACATTTATAAGGCTTAGGGTCTACTAGGCGGGTACAGTACATACAATGGAGTACATAGGCCCCTTTCATCTCTGAAACATTGGCTACTCAACTACTTCCCTAATGTTGTATATCTTGCACCATGACGACACACACCCGAGTCCCAGAGAGGAATCATTCAAGATGCAATTATTCCCTACTTGGGTACTTGCGGTCTAAATATCCGATTATATAATACACAAGGTCTGCAACGAAGAAGTTGCCCAAAGAGACAACTCTCCTCCATCGCAGACCACCGCAGAAAAAGTAATGTAGTAATAAATAGTACAGGCGCTATCCACACTAAACTCAGATGATCTAGAGTGGACACGAAAATATGACTGTCTCAAATTCACAACCCTATCGCATCCCGAACCTTCCGCATAGTCACAGCAGCATTAGCCTGCGCCGTCTCCGCGCCCTGCTGCGCAATCGAATCCAAATACCCAGTCTTATCATCCATAATAGAGACATATTGCTCCCGAATATCCGTCAGATGATGCGTGATTCGACTGGCGACGTGCTCTTTCAAAGCGCGCAGGCTAGCGCCCTCGAATTCTGCGGCAATTTCTTCGCAGGACTGGCCTTCGAAATGGCTGATGATTTCGATTAGGTTCGAGACGCCGGGTCGTTGGGCGGGATCGTATGTGATGTTGGGTTGGGAGTCGGTTAGGGCGACTTTGATTTTCTTTTGGATGGCGGCGGGTGAGTCGGTGAGGATGATTCGGGATTTTTCGTCGGCGTGGGATTTGGACATTTTGGATGTGGGTTCTTTGAGGGACATTACTCGCTTTGCGGGGGCTGATATGATGTTAGTTGGGATGATTACTTTATCGG
Organism: Penicillium ochrochloron; assembly: GCA_022985105.1. NCBI lineage: Eukaryota > Fungi > Ascomycota > Eurotiomycetes > Eurotiales > Aspergillaceae > Penicillium > Penicillium ochrochloron. Next base: position 329,342 of record JAAVMA010000036.1, read on the forward strand.
ATAGGTAAAATGGGAGAGACTTACAGATATGGGCCTCGGGGATGGGGAAGATTGGCCCGTAGAGGTGGTTGAAGCTGTTGGCTGTATATCTGGAGAATTCCAGATGCTGTTTTTGGTCCTCGCCAACGGGGACATGTGTTGCCCTGTTATAGGTGGTTAGCAAGGCCCTCATCTGTATCACAAAGATAGATGTTCGCACCTATGAACAAGGATATCCGCGGCTTGCAGGACGGGATAAGAGAAAAGACCGAGTCGCAACTGGGCTCGCGCATCTGCTTGCTCTAACGTTGTGTCCTCTGGTAACTGAAGCTTACTCTGTATAAAGTCTGTCAGCGGCCACTCCCAATATCTCCAGCTATCCCCATACGTTCTCCAAGAAGAGGCCAACCACTAACCTTCCATTGAGTCATTCGTGATAGATAACCCATCGAAGCAACTGTACTCAGAATCCACATCAACTCTGCATGTGCCGGAACCTGTCATATATCTCGTTAGAGTCCTCATCCAGTCATTCCATTCTCTGGTCTATCCCCAACATCCTCCATAACAAAGCACTCCTTGAACCACATACCTCAGACTGATAAAAAACCGTAGACCGACTCGGATCCAATCCCACAGCCAGCAACGTAGCAAAAGCCTCTCTCCTCCATTTCCTCAATTGCACCGCATCCTGCGGCACAGTCAGAGCATGGAGATCCACGATAGAAAACAACAGCTTCGTTCCCGGCTTTGCTTCATCCTGTAACTTCACCCATTCCCGCAAAGCCCCTAGATAGTTACCCAGGTGTGGCACTCCAGTCGGCTGAATACCGGAGAAAATGACGGGCTCTTGAGTAGGTGGGACATTGCTGCTCGTGCTGTTGGATCGATGCCATTTGGAGAGGGACGGCCTGATTGAGGTGCTCGGGCGAATGCGGGAGAACTGCCCGCCCACTGATCTCAGGGATGCACTTCCCTGGTGGAAAACAGTGGCACTCATCACTGGTCAATATATGTATGCGTCGCAGAGTAAATGCGTCTCTTGGGCCAGGTGCAATTCTTCGTGGACTTCCGTGCCTCCGCGCCGCGAAACGGCCATTTTCGTCACGTGATTGTCGTCGAGATCGTGAAGGTTGATAACCAGTCAATCACTCCTCTACAGACGACGGGTCTGGTTACTTTAGGTTACTCCAGTAGAGTAATAATTTCAGATTCTAACAAATGGGTCTACTCATCGGCACAACCTGACCATCTCGGTAAACAACCTTCACAAAAGCAGACTCCGATTCTTCATTGGGAGACAGCATAATCAAAGTAGAATACAAACGGGCTTGGCCAGAGCCACAAAGGGCCAAAGATAATGACGATAACATAAAACTACATGACGCCCTGGTGTTTTCCCAAAATGAAACACACACGAATTATGCAAAGCTCAAGCAACAAACCAACATCTCCTTGCCAATTTACAGGTTCTTGGGCTCGGCGAATCGCTCGCTGTCCAGAGAATCAAAGATAGTCTCCTTGACAGAGTTGTCCTGTCGTTGTCCGAACTGTGCGAGGTGGGGGCCCACGGTCTTTTGGATTTCGGGGAGGGAGGCATCCAGTGCCTTGCCGGCATCTATTTCCATGTATTAGTCTTCGTCTTCGCCTCCCGATAGAAATTGAAAGCGTAATCTTGAGATTTCTCTTACCCAGGCTCTCATTCTCCCAAACATTAGCCTTCATACCAACTCCATGGAAGGCGTGTTTGCGAAGGAAGGCCAACCATGCCTGGACTGCCTGCGGGTTACCATCCTTGATCTGGATCAGACGACGAAGCGTAATCCGCTCAAAGTTCTCCTTGCTCTTCTTGTGTACGAAGTTACTGCGGGTCACGGTCCAGCGTTCGGTGATCCGGGGGAGGGGCACGGGGCCGGAGACGGGGAGGTTGAGGTAGTAGGCGGCACGGATGGCAAAGTCGGCGAAGAACTCTAGGTTTTGCACGCTGTAGGATCGCAGTTGAAGGTCGCATACGGGGAGGCCGTGCTCTGCCTTCCTCCGGAGGGGACGCAGGTAGAGTGCTTGAACGCTTCGGGGAAGTCGGGCGTGTTCACCGAAAGCTCCTAACCGTTCGGACCTGTGATATGAGTGAGCTACTGTGCTCGTAGGTTCTGGGAGGGTAAAGACAAGGCGATTGACTGACCATTCCTTCACGGGCAATTCGGCGGGTTGCTCGGCGGTCGCGGGACTGTAGTATGACACCAATTCCATTAGCCATTCTGCTCCAGGCACAGGTGTTCTCTAGGGGTTCACGGTTTCTTACGCGACAGGTGTGGGAGTCGGTTCGGGCTTGGTCTGAGAAGGTGTGGTCGCCTTCTCGGTGGATGGCGCATTGGGCTGGCTCGGGGTTGATAGTGAGCGAATGGGGATAGGCACCTGTTTCCGAGACCGTGAGCTTAGTTTCAATGGAGATATTTCAATTGTCAGCATTGCACCTACCCATATGCGCTTGCTAGCCCCAATCAAGGAGCGCGTTGTGCTGGGAAACATGGTTGATGGTAGTTGCAGTCTGTTTGGTGCGGGTTTTTTTTCGGAGTTGAAGGTGATGCGGACTGACCGCCTTGCATGTCGACCATTGGGGCATCCTCGAGAGCACCCACGGCTACAACAAGCATCATCCAGGGCTCGGGTTTTTGATTTGTATGGCTTTCTGGAGTTATTACATGTGCCAGGGTTGAATAAACTATTTTTTTGTAGCTTTTCAGTTGACATTAGTGCATTGGATGGGGTCGTATATAGTGATGATATATAGCAGTAGGCTGTACATGCGACTAGGCCCTCAATGATTGCAAGTGGACAAGTACACCAGATCATTCCAATTTATTTATACAGTAGAATCACACCAAGGACTACAATCAATAATGCTCCAGTACAAAACATATCACAACCAATATAACCAGTATATCCCCAACTAGCAAAGGGTAGCATCGGCCCTCCAACAACGAACCAATGAAACCGCACACCAACTCCGCAGCATCAGAACAGCCCACCCCACCCCCTCCCTCACATCCAATTTTTCCTTTCTTTCCATAGACATATCACTGAAAATAAATCAGAAATCATGACTCAATCAGATACCTCCGCCTTTGATCGAGCCAACGAGGCCGTGACTTTCCTCAGAAGTCGCCTGCCAGAGGGCCTACAGTCGCCTAAAGTTGCTATTGTATGTGGTTCTGGACTGGGTGGACTGGCCGATACGGTCCATGCGGAAGGGCGAGCGGAATATGATTATGCGTCGATTCCTCATTTTCCTCGCCCGACGGGTGAGTAAATCTTTCTGGGATGTGGAAGATGGAGAGGGAGAGTGGCTGACTGGTGCAGTTGCCGGACATGCTGGGAAGTTGGTCTTTGGGCTGCTGGGTCAGAAGATTCCTGCTGTTTTGATGGTTGGTCGTGCTCAGTAAGTGATTCGCATGGGAAATGAATGGTTGGGAGAGATTGTGGCTAATTCGAGCGTGAAAAGCTACTATGAGGGCCATTCTATGGATCAAGTTACTTTCCCGATCCGAGTTTTCAAGCAGCTTGGTGTTGATACCGTCGTGTGTAAGTCTATACCGAGGGCTTTGACACGCATTCCACGAGAGAAAGATACTAAGAATCATAATTGGCAGTGACAAATGCGGCCGGTGGCCTGAATTCTGACTATTGCGTGGGCGATATTGTCATGCTGAATGATGCAAGACTGCTATCAACCCCATTCTATCTGAACCGAGTGGCTAACAGTAACGTCTAGCACATATTCCTAGCTGGTCTAGCGGGAGTTCATCCCCTCCGAGGACCCAACGAGGAAGACTTTGGAGTCCGCTTCCCGCCTCTCTCCGATGCCTACGACCTGGACCTTCGTCGTCAGGTACATCAAGCGTGGAAGCAAGTCATCCCTGCCCAGAGCACGAGGAAGTTGCACGAGGGCGTGTATGCCTTTGTTGGAGGACCCACGTGAGTATTCCTCTTCCCGTGCATCGATCCGGTGGTATTTCTGACCAGACAAAGCTATGAAACGAGAGCGGAGAGCCGCATGTTGCGAATGCTCGGTGCCGATGTGGTTGGCATGTCAACCGTGCCAGAGATTGTAGTGGCGAGGCACTGTGGGCTTCGCGTTTTGGCGTTCAGCCTGGTCACCAACAATGCAGTGTTGGCACCTGTCCCTCGGGGCGATGAGCAATTGCTCCAGGGCAAGGACGCTGGTGAGCTGAATGCCATCATCGAAGAAGGAAAGGCCGGGCATGAGGAAGTCTTGGAGGCTGGCCGCAATGCGGCATTGGACATGCAGGTGAGATACATTGTCCCCGAAAGTACCATCGAATCAACGACTGACAAGTGCAGAAATTGGTATTGCAAAGTCTTGTGCACGTCTTCGGAAAAGCATAGACGGCGATGTTCTCAATCGAGTCCACACAAATTCCGCCACACATGTATAGTTGCTGAAGGATATAGACCCTAGCAGACCATGGACAGAGTAAAACGGCCGGTAGAGTGGTCGTTCTAATCTCATCTGATCTTTCGATTTCTCTTGGCTTGCAAGTCCTTGTAGAAAGCCTTCTTTCCACTGGTCTTGGTGGCTTGGATGTCGCGGTACTTGGACTCGAAGCGTCTGTTCTGCCGCTCCAGCGCCAAGGCCTCCTCGACAAAGTTCTTCTTGCGATCCTTCTTGGCGATACGACCACTGAAGAACTCGGTGGGACCCTGGATGATGGTGCCGACCTGCGAGAACTCGGGAATCTTGGCCTTGCCATTCTCCTTCTTGTAGTGTCTCTTAGGATCCAGGACCGAACGCATCCGAATGAGTTGCAGATCTCTCTTGAGCTCCGGGGTCAACTCGGTCTTGGGAAGGTTGAACCAATCGGGTCCGGCGGTAGCCTTGTCCTGTAGAATCGACCAGTTAGCGAATGAAATCGTAACAGTGTGGTTTCTGAAAATCAAGATGATGATTGTGTGGATGCTCAGAGTAACTATGAAAATGAAGCTCTCACTATTGCAGCACAGCCCAAGACGGACTGAGGACGCTGCATCAAGCGCTTTGCGTTGGGAAAATTTTCCTCATAGCAATAAAGGGGAAGAAAGAAGATGGAAGAGGATGGTAGACTGACCTTCTTTGCAGCAGTCTTTGTAGCGACAGATCGGATGGTGTTCGACAGCTCCTTCTGCTTGGGATCAATGAGCTGGGCCGAGTCAACGGTAGCAATGTCCTCGGCACCAGGACGCATGTAGGGCGTCAAAGTAGAGCTGGTAGACAATTTGGGGATTCTGACGACACGTTAGCCAAGTTGGTCTCTAGCATGGGATTGCTAGCGAGGATAGCATACCTCAAAGAAGCGGCATCGTCGACTGGGGCGATCTGGGTGTCTGAGCCACGCAGTCTGTTCTCTGCTTCCAGCAACAGTTGTTGAATCTGGTCATCAGTGAGCTCCTCCTCTGGAGGTGCAACACTGGACCCCATTGTAGTTGTATCACCCATCCCTGCAAGTCAGGGTGGAAGGTCTCGGAGAATGAAGAAGAGCTGGATGTAAGTGGGCTTTATAGGAATTTTTTTTTTCTGTTGATGCTCCGTCGGCGCGGACAAACTTTTACCAGAAATCTTTTTCGGGATGGCTGGTGTCAGGTGACTGTGCAAGTAGCGGGTACTTTGCCAGCAAAGGGAAACACACCCGACATCAAGTAGCTGGTACATGAATCAGTGCTGTAGGTAGCTGATAGGGTCTCACCAGAGAGTAATGGTCTAATTACGACTGGAAAATAATTAATTGAGTATTCGAAGCTACAACTGTTAATATAAATCCCGTCCATGAGTAAATCTAGTCGGAAAAAGTGTAGCCAATCAGTAGTACAGTACCTGCATACTCCCAGGACTCGAACTTGGGCCGACACGGGCGCAACTTGGGAGCGGGGGCTTGGTCCAAGAACGTCAGACAGCTGAAAGAGCATCACCTCCACGCCTGGCACCATCCCGACGCGCTCGCGACAACAACACTTTGAAGGCGCGCCATATATATTGCTGATCGCTCCTGCCTGTGTGGTCGATATAGAGCCCTTCGTGATTTCCATATTCACTCCGTTAAACCCGAATCCCGCAGCTCGTCGCTCGTCGCGTCGCATCCTCGGAGCACACCAAGCAGCTCTCCCCGAGATCTGCCCGACTCCGTTTCCAACAAAAGTCCTCTTGCGCGCAACGCGTTTGTGTCACCATGGAGCCCGCGCCTCAAGGTAGTGGCCAGCAAGGCAGACAGCAACAGCAGCAGCAACAGCCTGTCTACGATATCAGGAATGGTGGACACTACGGTATTTGAGCCCCCCGGAGTGATAAGGCGGTGATCGCATCGCATCGCATCGCATCAGGGCCCAATGCCCTATGAGAACATGCGATACGGTTATCATCATTGTCACGTTTGTCTTTTGTTCTATACTGACAATTCCTGCAGGTGCTAGCGCAGCGGTATGCCCTAATCCAGCCCGACCCTAATCCGAGTCCTCCGATCGATCGATACAAGACCCCGTGGACCACGAAGCTAACTGGATTTTGAATGTGATTAGCTCTCTGCGCAAGGATATGCTCCAGTCGCTGAGTTGTACACCGGAACTTGGGCCAATGTGAGTCGTTAAACCGAGCAATCGGATACCACCGCCATCACTGACACACAATTCAGGTGAACCAAGGTCTGCAAGGCACAGCTCGCGATATCTTGACAACTTACTGGCAGCATGTCATCAACCACCTCGAGACAGACAACCACGACTACAAGATTCACCAGCTACCTCTCGCTCGAATCAAGAAAGTCATGAAAGCCGATCCCGAGGTCAAGATGATCTCCGCTGAGGCCCCCATCTTGTTCGCCAAGGGCTGTGACATCTTCATCACCGAGTTGACAATGCGAGCCTGGATTCACGCCGAAGACAACAAGCGCCGTACTCTCCAGCGCTCCGATATTGCCGCTGCCCTCTCCAAGTCGGACATGTTCGACTTCCTGATCGACATCGTTCCTCGTGAGGAGGCCACCTCGCACGCTAAGCGTTCCAGCCAGGCTGGCGCCACGGCACCGGGTCCCGCTGCGGCTCCCGGCCAGATGGCATCTGCCCAACATGGTGTCCAGCCGCACATGGGCCCGGCAGACTACGGTTCCCTGGGTCAACACGGTATGACACAGGAGCAGGAGTATCGCCAACAACAGGCCATGTACCCTGGTGCAGTCCAGCAGGACCCGACGGCTGGATACGGTCAGCCTCAGCCTCAGATGTTTGAGGGGATGTACGGTTACCCCCATATGCCGCCTCAGCAGGTTCGTAATACCTCCATACTCGCCCATTCCTCCTTCCTGACCAACCCGAGAGACTAATTAATATCCTTCAGTGAGCCTCTTAAATCGAGCACTTGTGATAATTCAATATTTTGACTCGAGAGTTACGCGTGCCTTCCCTGGCGAATACTGGGCTTTTTGGTTGTTTCTGATTTTTTATGTTGTGCCCCTTTTCCCCCTGTCTAATGGACATCTGTTCTTCGTTCTTCTATTTCTTGCCAAACTAGGGCAAATCTGATACCTGTAGTTGGAAATGGGAAAGAGGATGTGATTCGGTCCAGAATCGCAACTGGAGTTGATATTATTCATTATTTCTTTGAATCGGATACGATTACATCAAGATTGCTTCGTAGTCTGCTAAAGCCAATGGGAATCTAAAAGCTAGGAATTTCGGACTAACTTGCCAAGCGGAATCCTCACAAGACGCCAATTGTGTGTCTGCCGAATTATGAGGATTTCTTGAATCGGGCGGACAGATTCGCGAATTTGTCCACCTTGGTTGGTACTTGTACCGTTCGAGTCAACCTGAGAGATAGGGGTCAGCAAATGATTCAAGAAAATCAACAGAAAATAATCGTACTTCTCAAGCAAGACAGGCCCCTGCATGGCATCAACACGTCCGTATTTCTTGTTCCGCGTTGAGATGTCGTAAAACTCATCCGCATTATCCGCTTGCATCAACTGCACCGTTTGTTGTAGCTCGTCGAGGTTCTCACGCAGGATAGGGACGTTCAGGCTGTCCACGAATTGTGTAAGGTACTCGACATCCTTGGCCAACGCGATGACACCATTGGGATTGATGGTCCTCACTTCAGGGGCCAGAGGTTGAGCCTTGGAGGAAAGTTAGTCAAATTGCCATTTAGGAGAATTCGGGGGGATGAGCGGAGAGGGAAGCGTTTACCAAGATCATGTTTGCGGCATGGCTGAGCGCGTCAAAATAAATCAGCTCTTTGATTTCAGTGGGCAACCCGAGCAAAGTGGAGTTCATGATGTTGGACAGGAACCGTGTCAGGGTCTGCATGTAATTGCTGGGCTCGGTAGGAGGTTGAGGCGCCATCCATTCATATTCTGCTGTTTCGATGAGATCGTCAATCTTGGAGTTGACCACCTCGAAAATCCGCTTTTCGGCGGCCTTTTTGTTGCTTTTGAACTTCTCGGTGGCCCTCAGCGCGATGGAGGTACCCGTCGAGTTTTGTGATCTCGCGGCCGCCAGGAGAAGTTCCAGTTCATGGCAGGCCAGTTCAAAGTGTTCCAGGTTGATCAGGATCTGAACGATCTGTCCGAGATACTGTGAGGAAAGACGCTCTACCAAGGTATCGCAAACTTTCCGAGAGAGAAGGTCATCCAGTGCCTTGTTGTTGAGATTAGTATTCCGAGTCAAAATTCTGTTTTGCTGGATGACAGCCACTCACGTCCTTTAATGTCTCATCAATGACATTCGGATGAGAAAAGTCGTCGTTTGCAAAGAAGTAGAACTGGTTCAAGAAATTTCGGATGTCGATGCAGCACAGGGGATACATCCTTGAAAATGGCAGGATGCAGGGGAAACTGTTGCATGAGTCAGTTTGCGAACGGCCACGGGGTGGTGGATTTGGGAAAGACATACACTTGTTCCTCCCGGGGCTTTTCAGGACTGTACCAGCTCACATTGAGCACCTTATCATACTCCTCTAAAGTCTGAATAGGCATTGGCATGTAGTCATCCGTCGATACGATCTATGACGCGTTAGTACTAAAGGGCTTTGCGTATTGTCAAAAAGGTCGTACCTCTTGAAAATCATCACTGAACCGCCTCTTGAGTAACTCCGCGTATTTTTCAAACAACTTCAATAGGAAGTCATCAAAGACTCGGACGGAAAAGCCCCACGTCTGTTTTTTTTTCCGACGAGTCAGCAATTCAACGAGTCAACGAGTCAGCGACCCAGATTGGTCACCAGCCTGAGCCGCGGCGGGAGGGGAAGGGGAGGACCCGCTTACGTTCATTGTCTGCATGAAGAGCGCAATCAGATTTTTGGTCTTCAGAATACTCTCCGCATTATCGACTTCATGCAGCGCCTTGGCGATCACACCAACCGCCGCCTGGCATGATGAATCCCACAGTTCGTCAATCTACAATACACGTCAGCAAAGCCCATCGTGGTCGAATTCGAGCGATTGAGGATGAATCTCGAGTGGGACCAGCTACTCACGTCAACAGACGACCTCAGGTCTGGCACACGTTTCATCGTCGCGCGCTCAACAATCGCAAAGCCTGCCATTTCCTCTAGCATATTGTGAAGACTGGCGCCATCCTCATCTACGAGCGTGACTGATGCAGGAAGCAAAAGATCTTTTTGTCGACGCCGTGTGTTCGCATACTCGATCCTAAACTTGTCCATCTGCCCCAAGGACTGATGGATATGCAAGCATTCGAACAAAGGTGCAAATGGAACCTGAAGATCTTCGTTCTGGAGCAGATCGTACTCTTCATCCTCATCCGCCACGAGCTCAATCGCAGAGTTCAGGTTGAAGTTTTCAAGATATGGAATCTTCTCCGCACGTTGCTTGAGTCTTGACTTGCGCTGATCCGTGTGAAACAAAGCCAACTCTCCGAGAAATGGAGACATCTCCCGAATGCGATACAGCCACGTGTTCAGGTCAGACATGACGGCTTCCGCAATGGCCCTTTGAGTCGCAGGCACCGATCGTTGAATCATTTCCGCGATCTTGTACTGGGTGACTCCCTTGAGATGCACATTTTGTAGCTCCTCCAGCGCACGCAAGGCTGCATAATGGTTCTTCTTGGCTAGCAGGTCGTGGACCTGATTCGCCAATCGCAAAACCTCGAGACAATCTTGAATCGCGCGCGACGTTTCGTCAATATTTTGTCGATGGCTTCGGGACTCTACCAATGCCTTCTTCTGTTCTGCAAGGCGCTCGGTACTCGTTTGGATCGACTGGTTGAGATCAAGAATCTCCGCAGTGAGGGTGACGGTGCCTTCTCGGATGCGCAGGAGGGAATTGACCGAGGAGACGAAGTCCTGATGGTTGGTATTGCAAATGCTCTCAATCTCTGCCTCCTTATCACTTGCGAATCGTGATAGCGACTGGAGAAGCTGAGGGGTTCGATTGCCGACGCTGTACTCGCGGATAGAGGGGATGAGCTGATCAAGATAATCGGTGTCCGAAGGAGAAATGATGATCTAGGCGTGTCAGTCAGTATGTATGATTCCCAAAATTTCAGAGACCCAGCTAACTTGGTTCAAGACCCCAGTTCCATTTTGCAGAGCCATCGTCCGGTGAATGCCCTGCTCGTGCGGCGGATGTTGCATACCGGGCTTGGGTGACGTTGCTTATCGCTATCAGAAGACCGTTGGAGCACGGACCTTTCCTGAGATCGGCACATTATGTTACCAAATTTCGACTAGCGTATGCACGGTCCATATAAACCAAAGTATAAAGTATGCCCTAACTCTGGAGCACTTAACACCATCTTCCAACTTCGCAACTTGCAATTTGAGGATATGAGGAACGTGAAGGGGGGAGAAATCAAAACAAACAAGAATGAACAAAAGCTCTTTGAAAATTGATGAGATCCGGTTACTCAATTCGGGACCCCCTATGTTTTTTGCCCCATTACCTTTCCAGATCTACATGGACTAACAATACATGATAGTTCCAATATGCTCCTTTGCCAGAAGAAAGCCCAACACTTGGGATGATTACTGGTAACATAGTCAATGCATATCATAATGTGATGCGCTCTACTTCTGCCAACTGGCCACCATCTCGCCACAAGTGTCCCTGCTATTCCGCCATATTTTTCTGTAGGGGTTCTACAAGATTCCGGCAGCAGATACGGTCCAATTGAAGGCCTCAAATATCGCATCGTTGGTATTGTTCAGAAGATGTGGATACAGTCGTTGCCTCCGGCGTCTAGGCCGGCCAATGCCACGCCTCGAAAATCGCATCGTCTACCATTGTTCAGGAGATGCGGATACTGCGCTGCCTTCAGCATCTCAACTGGCCAATATCGTCTCCCAAAATTCCCGTCCTTTACAAGGCGGGTGCAATCGTTGCCTCCAGAGCCCAATCGACCAATCTCGCGACTCGACTCGATTTGAGCATGAGGCCGAGGCATCATGATTTCTGAACAAGAAGCCGCCGACTAATCGATTGCCTTGGGGCTGGGCTACAAAACCCTTCTTCTCCTTTTCCGATTCTTCTTCTCCTTTCTCCTCTCCACGGCTCTGCTCCTCTTACGTATCCGTGGCTCCCTTTCTTCTTCAACCTCTTTCCCCTCGCTTTCATCCGAGTTCATCTTGGCTGGGCTGAAAAGCATCTCACTCATCTACTCTGTCTCTCTACACACTCACAACTTCACGTCTTCATCGTACTCATCGGTTGACGCGACCATCGAACGAGCCTTTGACTCACTATCAAGGTCTCTTCGAGTTTCGGTAAGTTGATCTCATCCCCTCCTTGATCCCCATCCATCTGCCTTCCATGCTTCGACCTCATCGAGTCTCTTGTTTTGATCTTGACTATCGTCGGATTCACTGGTTGACTACACTGTTGACTCGGTGCCGACGCGTCGTTAAGATCGGGCTTGAGATTCGGTAAAGCTGCCCGATCACTCGTTAAGACTCTGCCCCGCTTCGAATATCATACCTGTTCATCATCATACCTGTTCATCATCCTACCTGTTCATCATCTAACAATTCAATTTAGGAATCATGAGTGACAATCAGCCCGAGGGAATTCCGCCCATCCCGGGCTTGGGATCTCAAGGCACTTCAATGCCTCCAGCAACTCCTCGCCCCGCTGTTTGGCCCTCTCGAGTCTTTCCCGTCATTCCTCTCGTTCCGTAAGTTACTTCCTTCTACTTTTTCACATTACTCATGACATTTCACGACACTTGAATATATCTATCAAGTGCATCAAGTCTTGTCGTCAAAATGTTCCAAGATTGATACATTTGTATCAAATTCATACAATGTTACGCCATTTTCCTTACTTATTCAACTTGGAACAACAAAGCTAACAGCATCTACTAGGCCTACCCCATCGGCACGCACTCAGGATGTCAAAACTTCGGAGAAACCATCAACTCCTGCTCCAGTTGATGATGACTCGTCCGCTGGTGATTCCCCCCGTCTCAATGAACGCACTCAGGGTGTCAGCATTTTGGAGCACCTGTCAACTCCTGCTCCGGTTGATGATGGCTTACTCTCTGGCATTTTCCCCCGTCCGAATGGCCACACTCAGCGTGTCAGCATTTCGAAGACTCGATCAACTGTTCCATCTGTTGATGAATTTTTCGATAAAACTTTCCCCCGTCGCAAGGAACGCACTCAGGGTGTCAGCATCTCGGAGTACCAGTCAGCTCCTGCTCTGACTGATGATGACATGCTCGCTGTTTTCCCCCATCACTATGAATACCCTTGGACCCAGCGGCAACCCACTGCTGCAGAGCTTTGGCAGCAACAGTCATCTCGTGCTGAAGTGGATGATAACCCTTATTCTCTCGCCCATGTGCCTCGTCGTGATACCCAGTCACAGTATCAGGCTACTCCTCCTCTCGCCTATGTGCCTCGCCGTGATACCCAGTCACAGTATCTGGCTACTCCAACCCTCGCCTATGTGCCTCACAATGATACCCAGTCACAGTATCAGGCTACCGTCCCGGGAACTCCTATGAACCGCAATCTCGGTGTTCGCTCAATGGCTGCTGCGACTCCTGCTCCGGCAACTCCTATGAACTTCAATCTCGGCGTTCGCTCAATGGCTGCTGCGACTCCTGCTCCGGTAACTCCTATGAACTTCAATCTCGGCGTTCGCCAAATTGCTGCTTACGATCCTGCCGGCTCAGTCTTTGATGAAAGGTCCATTCATCAGCCTCGACTGCTTGCTGGAGGATTCATTCCTGCTGGCCCGATTCGTCCTCCTCCTGGTCTTACTCATCCGGATATGGCGCATCCTTCCGACTCTCCTATGACTGTCCGACCCAGCCGTCCTAGCCCTGGTCATGTTCGGGCTACTCCTCAGGTCCCCTCTCAGAGCCTTCTGCCCTATTCACCTCCTACTCCGCGAACCGTCCCTCGTCGATTCCGTGTGGCAAACATTGATACTGACACCGACCCTATGGTGGCCCTTGAACTTGCCCGGGTATGTAATTACAAATTATGTCCAATGAGTGATGAATGCTAACAATGAGATCAGCACTTTGATTCAGCGATCGGTCCGTTCATCACAGAGTTGAACACCAAGGGTCATTTCTACATCGGCTTTGATGATCTTAACGACGCACTTAAATGGATTGACATGATGCAGAGGGCGCCAACCGAATGGCAGGTGTATCCCCTGTCGGTGGATGAATTCAATGATGCCACTAGACTGCCCTTCCCGATTTCTGCGGATCTGGACGATGTGGTGATTGTTACCGCTTGGTGCGGACCACAGTCTCCTGTGAAAGTTTCGAACGTCGTGGATCATGTGTTGCCGTACTTGCAAATGGTTGGAGTTGTTTACTCGGCCGAGGTCCTGCCTGGACAAGAGGATTATCCTCTGATGGTCCGGTTCTATGAGGTGGAGGTCAGATACCGCCAGATCCAGTCGGCTCTCAACGCCGTCAGGGCCCTGAACGGGATTCGCGATGCGGTATGTACTACAGACAATGGTTCTTTTTTTTTTGGTGTTGTGGACGAAAGAATGCTGATCATACTGCTCAGGTCCTCGTTCTCGAAGTGATGCCTCCCGTGGCCGGTAGTCACTTCGCCACTACGTCCAAGGCCCGCCACGACTACGACGCCGGCATGAAGGGCAGCTGGAGAGGGTCTGCCCGCCGTACCCCCAAGACCCCGGCGAAGACTCCCGCCCGCCGCGGCACCAACTCGGGCCGCCCCCCCGTCACGCCCCGGACCCCCGCCGGCGGTCGTGACGACCAAGAACACGCGATCGACCTGTGCAAGATCGCGTGCGGCACTGATGGCCGAACAGCCGTAAGTATTCGTTCGTAAGATATCATACAAAGGATGTTTGAAAGCTGATTCGTTGTTCTTGATATAGATCATGTGCCGCAACATCCCGAACAAGATGACTTGGGTACGTCATGGTTCCTGGTTGTTTGGGATATTGGATCGTGGAAAAACTAACCATTTTCTAAGAGAGAATTCAAGTCCGTCTTGGACATGTCGAGCGCCGGGCGCTACGACTATGTCTATCTCCGAATTGGTAAGTCATTGATCTCTCTTCCTTCTCACCTCTCATGGAACAGATGGGCTAACCTGCTTTCACCCATTACTAGACTTCGGAGCCAACCAGAAGTGAGTTTTTGAGGAATAAAAAATTGGCTTGAATCAAAAACTAACCACGTTTTTACCATTTTCACAGCGTCGGCTACGCGTTCGTGAATTTCGCGACGGTGAGTGATGGTCTCTATCCCTTCTGAAGTATGTAACACTCACTGACAATTCTCTCTTAGCCCGCCGACATCGCGACCGTGAGTCTTGGAAATGGGCAATCTTGAGGGGAAAAAAATATATGGTACTGACACTGGTTTAGTTTGTTCGGGCCCGTGCCGGGCGTACCTGGCCTGGCTTCGAGCGATTTACTGGAAAAATCGCCGAAGCCAGTTATGCTGGTAAGAACTGCTTCCATTCATGAATCTACCATCCGATGATTGATCTAATCTTTATATCGAACAGATGTTCAGGGATTGAGCACCCTGATCGAGCGATTCCGGAATAGTCCGGTAATGCTCAACCACCCGGACAGCCGTCCGAGAGTAAGAACTACTGCTCTCTCCATTGTGTTGAAGATATTGAACAGAATACTGACCTCCAATTCAGCTGTTCCACACCAGTGGACCCAAGACCGGCGCGGAGGCATTCTTCCCGCTGGTCAGCAACTTCTACACCCTGTCGATGGGTGTTATCCGCAGCCAGGTCGATGCTGGTGAGTTCACCTTACTTCTACCCTGACTTCTTCCATCGGTTACTGATCACTCTTCATAGGTCTGCGCGGGGCTGAGACCCCCTCCGCCATCCGCCGAGGTGGCCGACCTCGACTTCCCCCCCCGGCCGAGGATTACCCCACCAACAACTAGGTGGCGGTTCGACGACCCCGTTGCCCCGAAGCCCGGGCTCATCCCCCCCGTGGCTGAGGGATGAAACAATTGTTGGAATTTGGTGTTGGAGTTCGGTGTTGGAGTGCGTGGATGGGCGGGTGGGACTTTTTTTTTGCGCGTGGGTTTCAGGGTTTCTGGATTTCTGGATTTCTGTGTTTCTGGATTTTTCGGGATTTCGGGATTCTGGATCTTTTGATCCTTTTCATTTTCAGTTTCTAGTTTTTATTTTTGTTGAATTGACGACCTGGGACGCGGTTTCATCTTGGTCGTCTCCGGGTGTTCTTGGTGGCTCCGGCCGCTAAGTCGCCTGTTGAGATGACCTGGCTGTGACCCGGATCTTTCTTTCTTCATTCTTACTTATGGGCGTTTAGTTTTTTTCTGTGTAAAGGGCAGGTCAGTTGGAACTGCCCGATTCAGCGTATGGCGGGCGTTCATCTTGTATGTACATGTCGACTTTATCGTTATCGCCGCATTATTACACTTAACACTATCAGGGCGGCGGACTTGGCATTTTCGCCGGCGGACCCAGCGGAGACACCCGCAAAATTGCGGACTCCGCCAATTTCTCTACTCGACTTCGCCCCTCGCCGATTCTCGCGCCCCATGGATACCCAGGAGATTCAGGCAGTACATGCCGTACTGCATCTGATCTCTCATCGCAACAAGAACCAGCACCAACGAGCAAAATGGTGGAAGTGGCTGGCACGGCTGAAGCGCACGGCTGTTGAGCTGGGGTCGCAAAACGCCAGTACCACGATCCCAGCTGCTTACAAGCAGTATCTTTCTACTCATCTGATTCCAAGGTGTTATTTGTATGTATTGCTCTCATCTACTTCTACAGGAAGGACCCTGGCCCCTGGCGACGGACGTGCTGCTAGAACCTGACTGACAACCCCGACAGGGCATTCTCTACTGTGATTGCCGAAAACCAGTTTTCGACACTGGGAATCGTGCTGTTGGCCACTTTGTCCCGATTTGCCAAGGTAACAGGGATCAAGCTTGAAGAGGAGACGCGCCAGCGACCGCAGATGAAGAAAACTCAGTCTACTCCGTCCACTGAGGATCGCGGAGAACGCGTGAGCCGCGCTGATATTGGCGTGGTGTCATCATCGGAGCAAGGACCTCAAGTCTCCCAGAAGGCGTCGGAAAAGTCTACCTCGGACAAAGCGTCTACCATCAAAAAGACAAAAAAGACCAAAAAGAAGAAGAACGCCATTGATGATCTATTCAGTGGTCTATTCTAAACACAGCAGCACGGCGCTCGTGTTGTTCGCACTACGGGTCACGTTCAGCGTGTATGTGATATGAAATTCTCTATTGCGCTAGATTTGGAATGTCTCATTTCCGAGACCGAAGAGAAGAAAGACCAACACCGCCTAGCAGATTCACTGCAACATGGTTGGCGGTCGCCCACGCCATCGTGTACAAATATTTGGGCGAGAACACGGTCCAAATGAACAGATGCGTTCGCAGAGCAGTACAAGCTGCCATGACGGACATCAGCGAGGTGGCGATGTGGAATGTTAGCAGTGAAGCTGCATTGTGATCCTCCGAGCCTTGTTGGGGTCGAAGCAAATGGCCTGCAGAAACCCACCAGATCGGGCCTGCCCAGTTGCTGACGAACGTCAAAATTCCTACCATCACTACGCTGTAGCTGCCGACACCGTTGTAGGCACTTGAGAGGTCGACTGAGGAGATTGCGTTCGAACCTCCAAATGCAAAGAAGGTGGTGTATTGGAGGATTAACGTTGTGATGGTTACCTCGATTCCTGTGAGGTTCATCGAGGACAGTGTCATGGCAGCGATGCGGAATACGAGGAATAGGGGAATGTTGGTGGCTCGAGATTGGGTCATCAAAAACAGATGAAGAGCCTCGTGGAGGAGAGTATTGGAGACTATTTGCATTCGTCAGTGTTTCGAGCTGGGATTGGAAGGAAGAGAGGACTGCTCACCATGCTTTGCACCCGGCCGATATCGGGCCATGATCGCAAGAAGAGCACAACAGACCAGCCCTCCAAAGATGAGCCTTGCTTGCAGAACCAGCGACAGACTTTCTGGCCATTTCTCTGCGGTCTTCGATAAAGAGGACCCCACAAGGAGTTCAGGAGAGTCGTTGGCAACAAAGTTCAGCTTGAACATAAAGGCCAAGGCTGTTAGGGCTACTCCTCCAACCTTGAGCACAACAGAAGATGGGAGACTTCGCAGAAGATGATACCCCGCATCTCCATATGTGATCATGAATAGACCCCAAAAGACGGCTGGGTGTGCTGGGAAGAAAGTCCGCGCGATGTCTGGTTCGGCTGCAAATTTCTGGCCAGTCTGATTCCAGCGCCGAACAACTCGCTGAGCCACAGCGAGTCCCACAATAGCCAACTTGCTGCCATGGCGAGACAGTCTGTCGGTGGCTCTTGAAGGGCCTGTCCTAGAAGATGCCGACCGAACGTGTAAATAGAACATCCACCCGGAGCAAATCCAATACCAAAATTGTTGCTCCTCCTCCACATAACTACTCGCGAACATCATGCTTCCATAGCCAACGATCATGAAGGCAAGGAACACACCAGTGTACGTCGACTGCGCACATTCATAATATGTGTTGGGGAAGACGAGAAGTGCCGCAATGCCAGTGATTACTAGTCCCAGACAAAGTCTGGAGATATCGTAGTTACTTGCGGTGCTGCTCATTACATCCTGTGCGATTCGAGAAAACCGCAGCAGGGATGACTCCAGAGCCGAGGACGTCTCGTCGTCTGTGATGTCGCCAGAAGAAAGATGGAGAACTTCGGACCATGCGCACTGGGCACCTTCGATACCAGAGTCTGCTCCGGTTGCACAGCTTGCCGCAGTGGCTTCTTGGGTGAATGCAAAGCCGGGAAACGTAGCTTGGACGGTGTTCAAAAGTTGACGAGCATTACGTGTCAACATCTGAAGCCGCTGGGGTTCTGTTGACTGGGTGAGTTGATGTGCTTGACTGCAGGATATCTCTTCTGGCGGGATGGAGGAACAGCTTACTGGAATCCCAGAGATCTAGAAACTCCGGGATAAAAACTCCTAGGCTGTTGAGAGGGATGGGCAACCCCAGGAGGCCAGCCAATGTCGGTGTAATGTCTGCCTGCTCGACTGTACGGTAGTACTGGAGATCGTCAAAGGCTTCGATGGGGCTTTGTTGGGGGGCCCCCAAAGCCTCGAGTTTGGGTGAGATGAAGAGTAGGGCGGGAGAAGTCTCTCCGGCTGATGCGCCACCATGGTTTCCAGCATCATTCATGCCATGGTCACCGCAAAGGACGAACAGAGTAGACTGAAGATGTGGCTTTTGCTGGATTGCAGTGTAGACTTCGTTGACTATGGCGTCCATCTCCTGTTGTTTAGGTATCATGTACGAGCTGTTAAAGTAATGTTAGACCAGATAGTCAAAATAACAATGCAAAGAATTACCTTCTAGGCCCTGCCTTGTGGCCAATATGATCCAAACCCAAGTAATGCATGATCATAGCTGACCAGTCGTCTTGCGCAAGCTCGGTAGGAACATGACGGGTTACATTCTGATCCACTTCCACAAAGTCCTGTAGGGGAGAAGTTAGAAATGAAGACTCTTTCTCGAATCGAGTCACTAGAAATTGCCCTCCATGATCTCAGATCACTTACCGATACAAAGAAGCTGGTGGTACCATCAGCTCGACCAAACATGCCAGGGAACAGTTTAAGCCACGTATCATCCCCGTACATGACAAGCTGATCCCCTCGGGCTTTCAATTGGGCTAGCCAGGTGTCCTGGAAAGCAAGAGTCGACGAGGTGTCTGACTCGGCGATATTGAGGATCACATCCAGGAATGACGGCACAGAGCCTGTAGTCATGGCCTTTAATCGAGGCATGGTGACCGTTGGAGAGCTTGCATGGGCAGTAAAGGGCAATGCCACACCCGATCGAATCAGACTAGAAACACAGTCAGCGGTTTGGTCTTTTTTCAAGTTCCTCATTCCCTTTATTGGATAATATTGGGATGAATTGGCAAGAGAATACAGACCTTTGCGTAAACAAGAATCCAGACTCGTTGGAATAAACAAAGTCACTGTATTATCAATTAATGAATGATTTACTTCCCAATTTGGATGAATGTATTTCCTACCTGCGCAATGCATCTACCACCATAAATATCACTTTATCAAAAACCGCCGACGTGGCATCCTGATCGACATCATCGAACGTTGCAAGGCCCGGAAGGAGTGGCTTATAAGGGAAGAACCCGGAAGAGAAAGTGAGGATTCCCACGGGGATCAAGATATTGGCCAGCCAAGTGGTCCAGCTGGATTGAAAGAGACCCATGATTCTCACCCCCGGTAGACACTATTTGGCTTGCAGGGCATAGTTTGTCCGTAAATGAGTGTCCTTGGTAGAGGGTGACATGAAGTAGTTCACCCTGGTTGTTGACGAGTTGGCGATACGCGACCACACCGCCTTCACCCGCATTCTACGCCTCTTTGGCTGATCATCGTGGTGGATCAATGTAATCAGCGCCGACTTCCATCAGATCCGCTATTTCTACACAATCTCATACTAGACAGTCAAGAAAAGTCGTAGTGTATCTACAGATGCAATTGACTAGAGGTCGTAACAAAGTAAGAAACATATATGCCCAAGGGACTCCCAACGCCACGGATACTTTTGCATCCCCACATCCCACCGCAATATCGTCAAATATTCATCGTCTCCGACTCCATTCTTTACTTCTTCTTCGGGCCACCCTTCTTGTTCTTGGATCCAGGCTTCGAGAAGACGATGGAGGGGCGAGTGCGTCGGTTGCGATGCTGCTTCTGCACCCGCCCGGACTTTGCAGATCGAGTCTTGGTGGACTTGTTGTCGATGTCCATCTCTGTACAACAATTAGATCGCCGCGCAACCAAACATGTATAGAACTGTCGAGAGGCATGAGGGGGGTCAACTTACCCTCGTCGGCAACAGTGGCTTTCTCGGCATCGTTTTGATCGGCTGTAGGAAAAAGAAAACTTAGAGACGCCATTTGAAGGGGCTAAAAAGCATTTTGAGCAGACATACCAGTCTCATCCGCCTCGATGTCCATCTCTGTCTTCTTAGGAGCCTCGGGCTTGGGCTGCGAGGCGATTTCTTGCAGCTTTGCAGCCAGTCGCTCAGTGCGGGCATCGACAATGGGGCCGAAAACCTTCTTGCGGAGGGCGGCTCTGTTGCGCTTGGAAACGCTTGCGCGGACACTTTTCGCCATTGTTGATAGGATCGCTTGTATATTCCTAGGAGGAATTTGTATGTGAAACCGGTCCTGAAAAGGAGTGCAGTCGTGTTTTGGGAGGGGAATTGCGACGAGGTCGTCGGCTCGAAACTTTTTTTTTTATCGCGATAGGCGGGCGTCTTATGTCATCCGCAACAAGGCGCCTTCGGGGAACTGACAACCGCCGCCGAATCAAACCAACTTCAACTCTCGGAGTTTCCTCGAGGCTGACACGTCCTTTTGCAATTCCAAGCCTGTGTCGCCGTCCAGCGATGTATATGTGTACATCCTTTCGACATCTGGCGTAGCTGCATTGCACTCTGCCTGTGCGATGCCCATATTTGGGGCTCTTTGAGACTACCACACGACCACTCGCACGACTTGCACGACTCGCATTCTTGCCTCCGCAATGGCATCCTCCGGCCAGCTATCGGAGATTCCACATCTTGTGGCTCTCATCAAGACCCTGACAAATCCAAATTTGAAGGACCTTCTACGCAATGAGGGTCTTGCAGTATCCGGCGTCAAAGCATCGCTGCAGCTGCGCATCATTGATTGTTCGTTATCTCTTCAGTTTTCCCTCTCTGCCAGTCTCATTTCCCCCAGAGGATATCTTTACCTGTTCTTTGGCTTCTTTCCTGGTCTCTGACTAGACCTCTGTGATCTCTATGTAAATGCGCTTTCTTTGTTACAACTCATTAACGCTCTCTTGCATTAGATCTCGAGCGCCTTGCGAATTCCGAGGGCAATGGAGCCCGTTACGATGCTCTGAGACGACGCATATACCAGACTGCGATCCCTGGTGCTTCTGCTTTTCAGTCCTCTTCACCCAGCTATCAACTTCCACCCCCACCTACTGCTCAGGCTACACCATCACAACCTCGACCTGCGTCTTTGGGAGCCACCATGGCTCCCCACGCCACCTCACATAGTTCGTCTATATTTACACCTACAATATCACCAGCGATGACTAATTGGTCTCCAGGTCACCTGGCTTTCAAGGAAAGCCCGTTCTTCACGATCTTGAATCCTCTCACGAAGGTGATGGAATGCAAAGGTATATACTCAAGCATGCACCCCCTCCCCCAACAGTCGATTCCGTGTGTCTAATAGGAACAGTGCGCGAACAAACGAGGGATAGCGTGGAGCTCAAGGTCACGCTGAGTGTATCGACGGCAACAGATTTGACAACAGACCCCAACCTCCGGGTGATGGTCTACTGTGCGGCCGACTCGGGTCTCAAGCAGTACACCAAGTCGGATATCGCGTTCCCTCATCAAGTTGAGCTCAAAGCGAATCTTGATGAGGTCAAGGCCAATCTTCGTGGGTTGAAGAATCGGCCTGGCACTACCCAACCGGCAGATGTTACGCCTCATATACGCAAGAAGGCAAATTACCCAAACACCATCGTGATGACCTATGCCCTGACCACAAAGGTAAGCATCTTCCTTCTAAGATATCCCTTTTTTGGTTTCAATGCCTTGAAAATGAGCGTTGCTAATAACCCGGCGAAGAAATTCTTTGTAATTGCCAATCTTGTTCGGCAACATCCCGTTGATAAACTTGTTGCGCAACTCAAATCTCGCAAGATCATCTCAAAAGAACAAGTCATCCGCGAAAGTATGAACAATAGCGCTTTCTGTGTTAAGATTTGACATTCTGACACGTGCCTGCTATAGTGAAAAATCGCGCAGAGGATACTGATATAGTTGCGACATCAAGTATCATGTCACTTAAGTGCCCGCTCTCAACGCTCAGAATCCAAGTGCCCTGTCGCTCCATCGTCTGCACGCATAACCAGTGCTTCGATGCATCATCCTTTTTGGAGCTGCAAAAGCAGGCTCCTACATGGACCTGTCCGGTGTGTTCCAAGTCCACGAGCTTCGAGTCGTTGCAGGTAGACCAGTAAGTTTGAAAATTCTTTGGCTTTGTATACCCGACTTGTACACTGACTGTGTTTCTTACCATACAGATACGTCGATGATATCCTCGGATCCACGTCAACAGAGGTGGATTCAGTCGTGGTCGAGCCGGATGGTACATGGTCAGCACCCAGTGATGCAGACGCCGTGAACCTCGGTGGACGGACACCGGCAAGCGATGATGACGATGACGACCTGATTGAGATTCGCGAGCCTGGCATTTCTGCTGTGAAACAAGAACCGATGTCCGCGAATATCATGCTGGAGCGCACTCCAGCCCAGTCGAAGTCCCGAGAGGCATCGACTCCATCTTCCGCCGCTCGGTTATCAAGTAAGAAGCGGCCTGCTGCTCAGGTCATTGATCTGACTGGCAGCGACGACGATGACGATGAATCGCCTGTTCCCCCCGTCAAGCGCCCAGCCTTGAACTTGGGGATTCGTGGGATAGCAACACACGACCCTTACCAACCAGGAGCTAACAGCCCTCTGAACAACCGAGCTTATCCACCTCCACCATACTAGGTTGATACCATCGTGGGAACTTGATTCGCCAGACCTACGTATTTATTTTGGTTCCCTGCTCCCACATTTTTCTGGGTTCAGGTTTTTTATCTTTATTGTTCTTATGTCTCTGTCTCTGTTGATCCCCCAATCCCCCTTATGCATCTGGCCGTGGTGTTTATGGCGTATCCCTGGTTTTCTTGGGATTTTCCATTTGGGTTACTTAGGCAGGTGTGTTCGATGCCAACAATGAAAAGCATCTATATCTGGAATGGAATTGTACGAATTGTTAGTGTTTTGTTGAAATGGTGTCTCTACTGCGTATGATGGTTTTATTGATGTAGTATGTTGAACATTCAGGTAGAGAGACCGAAATATGGTTAACAGCAGTCTTTTGTTGATTTTAGAATATATAAAATATATCGAGATTGTACCATCATTGTTGTAAGTGGGGAAACCTGAGCTGTTCTCCAACTCTCTCGGCTTACTACTACTTACTACTACTGTAAACCACCTCCCGAGCCCGTCAACTCCCCTCCAATTGACATCCGCGACAAACCACCTCCACTCCTTCAACTTCAACAACCTCAGCCTCCTCCCCCTCCTCCTCTCCTCAAACCCCTCCGATCAAATCCCTTACCCTCCCCTCCACACAACATGTCCTTCGACGCCTCAGCCTCATTATCCATCTCCGATCCAAACGCCCGCGCCCTGAGCTCCTCATGCTTCGACTTCCTCCTCATCGAACTGGTGCCCATGGCCGAACGTCTGGCCAAAGACCTAGCCACCCAAGAGAACCCCGAAGACGAAGAGGTTCGCGAGTCTACATATTTTCGTCTGGAATCGCTGGGATACAGGGTTGGACAGGGCCTTGCTGAGAGGTGCGTGGATGGAATACAATTTACCCCCAGCGGCCTTCGTGGATGCGCTCGAGGACACCCAGATTCCTAGAGGAGCTCGGCTGTTTTTCCTGTCGTTCTCAAGCCATCTTGTTGTCTATTGGAGACAGGATACGTGTACTGGAGTTGACTAACACCAACCCAATTGTCAGATTCTCCCGAGATCGCCCCCGATTCACCGATAACCTCGACGTGATCAAGTTTCTCTGCAAAGATCTGTGGACGGTCCTTTTCCGGAAACAAATTGATAATTTGAAAACAAATCACCGAGTACGTTATGCAATCTACCAGACAGTCCATCATCCACCGCGACAGGACTCCGGGAGTCCCCTGGTTGAATCAATCGCGATGCTAATCAGGCCTGACTGAGTAGGGAGTCTACGTGTTGACGGATAGCTCATTCCGACCATTCGCCCGGATGAGCATGGCTGTACGAGCGGAAGCTGTAACGATGGCTCAAGCAGTAAGCACCTCCCTCTCCGAGAGCATTACCCCGTGTTGTGGATATTCGCAGAAAGCTGACCGATGTGGATGAACTCTCAGTATCTCTGGTTCCCCTGCGGTATCATCCGAGGCGCTCTCGCCAATTTGGGCATCAATACAACCGTGCAGGCGGAGACGTCCGAGCTTCCAGGGGCAACGTTTCAAATTAAGACGGTGCCGGCTCGGCCTTGAATTGGCAATGGAACTAGGAGTGCCAGGAGTAACCCAGGAGTAACATAATGTTCAGGCAGGCCTGGACCACGACGTCGCGGACTTGCATCGCTCCATTGCCGACTTCATGATTATTTTCTGGACTTTCGCCGGCAGGACCGGCAAGAGGTCCGGTAGTGTTAGCCGCAGTCTGCTCTCTCTCATCACGATTGAGAGCCTCTTCGGCCATCGGCTACGCAGAAAGAGCCTAAGAATAAAGGGAGATGCGAGGATAAAGGTCTGAACCAAATAATCTTAATTGTTTATGCGCATGGGTTCGCTATCTGTGGAATACCGTGTCGCTGGACTGAGAAATCCTCCGCGTGTCTCCATTGGTCGTTCATAATCTCATTGCTTCGCGCTTAAAGCCTATCTTTCCGCGAGAAGAACAATTAGCGAGGCTCTGCAATTTCCGAGGCCAAAATGAGGTCGAGGGGCCAGTCGGCGGATATCGAATGCGGTATGGGGATGATTCAATCACCCAATATAAAAGAATATAATGGGCTGAAACGACTGAAATGGAATGGAGAGAAACGGGAAAAGGAGAAGAGAGTATTACTTTGAAGGGTTCTTGACAAACTCAACACCCTTTTCGATGTTGCCCTTGAGGCCCTTGATGCAAGCCTCGAGGAGGGTCTTCTCCTGGTCGGTGACACCGCCGAGGATGTTGGTGGCCTTCTCGGCACCGTTGGGCTGTACATATCCCGTCAGTAATGTCCTCTAGGCACAATGGAAAAAATATCAAGATCAACTTACGCCAAGCTCAACGGGGGTGGAGAAGAAGTCAACGCCAGTGGCCTTGGCGATCTCCTCACCACCGGGAACACCGGGCAGGTAGACGAAGGTAGGCTCAACGATGCCCTTCTCGCCCTTAGCGGCCTTGATCACAGCCTCGGCGAAGCTATAAGAGGTCAGTAATGCAACTTGCAGATACAAGAAAGGGCTGGACTGTACCGGAAACCGGCGAAAGCCATGGACAGAGTGGCGGAACCAGCACCGTCCTTGGCCTTGACAACCTCATCACCACCGAACTGAACGCCTGTAGTAGAAAGTCAATAGCTGCGACGAGACAAGACACTCGACGGGATGAGACGCAGAGGAAGGTACGTACGGTTGACAAGAGCGTCGTAGCGGTCAGCGGGGATCTTGAAGTCGGGGGAGACCTTGCTGAAGAGGGGAACAATGGTCTCGCCAGAGTGACCACCGATGACGGGAACGGTAGCCTTGGAGGGGTCGGACAGACCAGAGAACTCCTGGGTGAAGGTCTCGGCGCGAACGACATCGAGAGTGGTGACACCGAACAGGCGCTGGGGGTTGAAGACGCCAGCGGCCTTGAGGACCTCGGCGGCAATGGGGACAGTGGAGTTGACGGGGTTGGAGATGACCAGGGTGAAGGCGTTGGGGCAGAACTCGGCGATACCCTTGGCGAGGTCACGGACAATGCCGGCGTTGATCTTGAAGAGGTCGTCACGGGTCATACCGGGCTTACCTAGAATTGAGACTGTTAGCATTGGGTACGCCAGTAGTTTGGGGAAATGGAGGGGTACGAACGGGGAATGCCAGCGGGGATGACAACGATGTCGGCGCCGGTCAGGGCGTGCTTGAGGCCATCATCCTTGGGGAGGTAGCCAGTGAGTTTCTAGCTGATGGTCAGCAATGATGACTTTCTCGGTATTATGGAGTTCTTGTCGCGAGATATAAGACAGTTCATGGGAATTGAGTCTGACACAGGGTGAGCAGAAAGGGTCTTGTCACGTACGGCACGGGAGGAGATGTGGGACAGATCGGCAGCAACACCGGGAGTGTTGACGACATCGTAGAGGGCGAGCTCGTCAACCAGAGGCGAGGCCTTCAGGAGGAGAGAGAGGGGCTGCAAGAGGGGAATGATTAGTTGATGAGCTTTGGTATTGATCTAGATCTTGTTTGGGGGGGGGGGGGGGGCTCACCTGGCCAATGCCGCCAGAGGCACCAAGAACAACTGCGCGCAATCCGGTTAGTCAATGAGGAAGCTAGCTCGCTGGGAGCAGTAGAACCACAATTAATATGACATACCAGCCTTGACCATGATGTGAGATGGTTTGTGAAAGGAAGAGAATTGATGGGAAGAGAGTTGGTTGTGGAACGGAGAAGAGGAAAAGGGAGGAGGGAAGGAGGGGATCGGGTTATTTATTTGAGTTGTTTTCGGAAGAGGAGGAGGAGGAGAGGAGGGGCGTGTTGGGACTGAGGGGCAACCCCGGAGTTGCCCATCGGGCGGTCCCTCATATTCACAAGCTAAAGATTCAAGGCTCCGATGACGAATTATACAGTACAGCCTGAATTAGTATATATAATAACCATAGGGCTATAAAGTTATATAGCTCAATTTATCATTTTATATTATGACTTTTCTCTAGTAGTGTTCTGTCTACAATTATCCTATCATACACTCCGAGGTATACCCCTCGGTACTTCTTCAAATAGAAGGTGTATGTACTACTGGCAACTAAATACCTGACCTATCTTCCGACTATTGTTAATACTTTCTGTATCAATCCTTACTTTTATCCTTGGTCTCGATGGTCTGCAACCTCTAGCAAAATTATGGTCTACACTAACAAAATCCCAACTAACGGCTGTCGCTTTTTTACTGCATTGGGGTGCTCGGTCTGCAAGTCTCCGCTGGTACAATGCGGAGTACTCTGTCCCTATGGTCGGTCCTACTATGGTACCACATAGAGGACCCTGGGTTCCAAATATGCCTAATAATTACATGGTCAGATGACTCTCGTGTCCTTCATACATCCAGCAAGGGACCCAATGGAACCGGCTAGAGGAGTGATCAAGCTGACGTTGGTAGATAGAGTGGTAATAATAGGTTCTATAGGGAATAATGCTGTACATGCTGGATTATGATTACCCTAGTACATTAGTATGCCAATCTACTACTATATACTATATTCCGTCTTCAACATTCTACCTATGGGTATACTTACTGGGTTTTGGACTCCTTTGCTTCTTCCTTCTATTGTAAAGTGATTGTCCCATACAAACTTACTTCATAGTACTATACCTCCCCTCCTATCCTACCAAGGCAACATTTCCCGGCCTATCTTCCGACGATCTCTCGCTGGCTCTCCCTGTCCAACAATCGCGGTAACTGCCCCATTACAGATCTCGGCTATTGTTCATCAAGCCCGTGATTCTCGGAATCCTGTT
Source organism: Penicillium ochrochloron (assembly GCA_022985105.1). Taxonomy (NCBI): domain Eukaryota; kingdom Fungi; phylum Ascomycota; class Eurotiomycetes; order Eurotiales; family Aspergillaceae; genus Penicillium; species Penicillium ochrochloron. The sequence goes on from JAAVMA010000036.1 coordinate 357,206, forward strand.
GTAGGGTTCCATTCGCCGTCGGGAAAAGGCGGGTTCACCCAAAGGACTTCAATTCCACGGCAAACGACATCACTCCTCCCGCTGAACTCTATGGTCCAGTAAGAAGAACTACATATCGCTCCCCACCACTACACTAGCACAAGATCCACCCACGTCTCTCTCAATCTGGATGACGAGTCCAGATCACTTCCACCCGTCAGGCCCGAGGCTGATCCCTTGACTCGGCCCGACGACTCGGCTGCCCCAGTATCTCCTACTACACCCGCACCAAAGCTGGTGATATTTTTTCCGTTATCCCCGGACGTCCATCTAGACCTCTTCCTCTTCTCGGTCTTTGCGGGGGAACATTCGTGATTTTTGGTTTCTCTTATAGAAAATTGAATTCTCTGTTTTCTTTCCAAACCACCGGGGGTCGGGCAGTTGAACACCCCGGGAAGCAAAAAAAAAGTCTGTAATTGCTAGATTACATGGACAAATACTCCATCGTGTTTTCCAGCACCGGCGCGCGCACGGTTTTCTTTCAGATGCCCGAATCCGATCCACCTAAGATGCGCGTTCGCCCTCATCGTTTTGAACTCCTTCATCACTCTCTTATCGCAGCAAAGTATATATTTACTCGGAGGCCTCGGCGGCGGCCTTGCGGGCACCGCGGGGCTTGGAGGCGGGGGTGTCCTTCTTGGGCTGCTGGGAGCGGCGGAGGGCGCTCACGCGGGCAACGGCCTCCTCGCGGACATCAGCGCGGTAGCCGTGCTGGGCGGTCTTGCTGGCAACACCCTTGTAGATCCTGTAGTACACATGCAGGTCAGTACCATGTTTTGTATTCTCATTGGCAAGCTTGGAGGAACCATCTTCCAATCCACGCGCATGTCGCAAAGACGTGGAGTAGACATGTAAACGGTTCGTCGGCTTGGCGCACGGGGAATCGAAAGGCTTTCTTACTTGCGGGTGGCGGTCTTGGGGCCGTAGGTGACGGTGACCTGGTTCTGGGCGGGCTGCTGGGGGTTGTTGGGCTTCTTGGTGGTAACGGCGATGCTACCGTCCTCAGTGGTCTGGACACCGACGGCCTGGAGGAGACAGAGAATGGTTAGCAAGGGAACTTTGTCAAGTGCAGGCCCAATTCAGCGAAATTGAGATAGAGAGTGTGTTCAAATACCTTGTTGTTGGCGTAACCGGCGTACTATCAATTCAAAACCCCTCCGTTAGCTTTCGCGTCGCTCGATTACCGCAGTGGGGGAAATCTCCAATATAGAAATCCACCATTGAGATCCAATTGCACCATCATACCTTCAGGGAGTGCTTGTTGACCAGGTTCAGGGGGTCACGGGAGAACTGGGAGCCACCACCGGTGTTGCGGCGAACCAGATAAGCATTCTGGTTACCTATTGATGCCCACAGCTGTCAGCCACGGGCTCGCCAAATCGCCAAAAATTCGACGAGGCGGGAAATATTCAAGACGTACGGGTGATCTGCCAGATCAGCTCGTTGGAGACGTTGGTGCGCTGGACGGACATGGTGACGGGTATGCTGGATTCGAGAAGAATATAATCGTGAATCGCCTTCTGGATGTGGCCGGGGACGTCTTGTGTGATGGAATTCCTCCAACTCGGCGCCTCGCTAAGCAGGCCGCTTTGGGAATAGTGCCCGCCTTGATGCCTGAATGCCTGAATGCCTGGATGCTTTTTCTTATCTAATCGGAGCTGGCTTATTGATGCCTTATTGCCTTAGGCCACCAATACTCCCCTCACGCAGCTCCATTTCCGCCCAGCGTTCCCCATTCGGCGCGAGTTCGGGCATCGCGGATGACGACTCCCTTCGTGTGCTCCGCCTCCTCTTTCATTGTTGCGCCAACCCTTCCAACACCTGGCTTTGTTCAAACTGCCTGGCTTCGGGAAGCCTCTCGATCGGCCTGCCCTCAAGCTCTATTGATTAATCTGACACCGTTGGTGCTGTGCCCATCATGTCATATTTCCTATTCTACTCTCTTATAATATCCGTCATCATCGCGGGAACAGGTACGTCTCCACCATGGGTTCTTCGGACCTCCTCTGAATGAAAGCTGACCAACAACGCCAGCACTCTATCTCACCCGATCACGATGGATCCATCTACTACCCGTCCCTGATTACCTCTACCATCGCCTTCCTTCCAGCTTCACGGCCGACGTGGAGGCCGGCTTGAGTTCCTCACAATTCGACATTACGGCTAATGTGGCAGATGGGGATACCCGGGCAGGACTGGACCAAACAGCAAAGCGGGAGATTCAAAAAATCATGAAGGCCCGGAAGGTCAACTTTGATGAGGCCCGCCGGATCTATACCGAGCAACGATTCGCAAGGAATAATATTGGTCCCGATGGTCGACCCCGAGATCCCAAATTTGTCTCATTCTCATGATCTCTCTCACAAGCGCATAGCTCTTTCACTCGTTCTTGTCTCTCTCTTTTCATTTTACTTTTCCTTCGCCAGTTTACTTTCGCCATTTGGAGATTCTGTTTTTGCATCTCTGGTATGCACCTCTCGAGCCAAATCACGATGACCGCACTAGGTCTACAATACTACTCGCAAGCCTTGCAACTGAATCGTTGCATGACTCTACTTTTTCCAAATACCTCCACGAATGTCTTCCTATCATAGCTCATTTGATTGGTCAAAGGGTGGCTTCGCGCCGGGATTAGCTAAAGCAACGGCTGGTGTTAAGAGCGCCGCTTCCCTGTGTCTGTTCATGTCGGAGGAACCTGCTGGAAGCACCAGAGTCTTAGAGTTCCTCATATCATCTAGTGTGATCCGGATTCCAACGTATGGTCAGCCTAGTCGTCACCATCTTGGTCGAGGTATGCTTTATACAAGCGATCCGCTGAAATTAAAGCAGCAGCTCCGTGTTCAATCGTTAGATGTAGCATGCGCGAGCGCCATTGCATCCAAAATCATCGTCTTCGTAGCGATGGGTTGCATGCTAAATGTCGCATATGCTGACTCAACGACCAGTTCCATACCCAGGCTGCTGGAAGCCAGGAGGTAACGATGGAGGTGCTCCGGGGGCCGCTGGGGCCCCTGCTGGAGGAGCAAAGCCAGGAGGGCCAAATCCTGGCGGTGGTGCTCCTGCTTGCGGGGGATAAGGGGGTTGCTGACCCGCGCCATTGAACCCTGGTGGAAGGAAGGTTTGAGGGCCACCATAGCCGGCTTGAGATGGCGGGGGACGGGCAGGTAGACCGGGAGGAGGAGTGGTGAGTGACGAAGGAGGAGGGAGTCCTGGTCGGCCCTGCTGAGAAGGAGGTACGCTCTGGTAGTTCATCGGCATTGGCATGCCCCTGCCCATAGCGAGATCGGGCGTCTGCGGCCCAGTGCTCACAGGTCTGGAAGCATCACCATTTGGCATAGCGGTAGGGGTAGCCGAAGGACCAGTACCTGCTCCAGGGAATTGACCAGATGGAACCTGCTGTGTTGGTGGGCGAACATTGTGTTTCCGAGCTTGCGCGGCCAGCGTTCTCTCGGCCTCATCACCATGTCTCTCTCCCTTGCCATCCTTCTTGTAGGCGTATTGGACAGAAACTTGCTTGTTCATGAGGTATTGACCGTTCATATTGGTGATAGCGGCATCAGATGACTCGAAGTCGGCAAATGAGACGAATCCATAACCCTTGGACAGATTGTTGTCATCCCGAGCAATCTAAAATCAATAAAGTTAGCTTTCGTTCAAGTTCCGTTTCTTCCAGACCAGATACAAATAGACACTGACCTTAGGCAAATTGACCAAAGTGCCGAACCGACTAAACGTATCGTAAAGGACTTGCTCCGAAACCATGGGATCGAGGTTTCCAACAAAGAGCTCTGCGCCAATCTCCACGGACTTCTGCTTATCTGCGGAGGCCTTGTTCACCCGAATAGGCTTGCCGTAGAGACGAATCCCGTTCATGACCCTTGAGGCATACTCGGCATCCTCCTCGCTGATATACTCCACGAACCCATATCCTTGGTGTGACTGTGTGACTCGATCTTTAGGGAGATGGACGTTCACGATGCGCCCAGCCTGCAGCATGAGCTCCCATACCAGGCTATCGGAAGCTCTCTCATCCAGGTTACCAATGTAGACCGTGGCCTCTTTATCTTGCTCCCTAATTCATATGATTAGTACGACAGATAATGTGTTTGGAGGCGCGGGATGGTAGGTAGAAGCTCTTACCAGTGTCTTGCGCCAGACATATTGGCGACGGCGCCAGTCGCGGCGAGACGCGAATTCTTATTTCAAACGAGGAAATGCACGAAACTGAAATGAGAAATACTCAATTGCAGATTCGTCTTCAACGTGTTGAGGCCGGAGTAGGAGAAGAGAAAGTTGTGTGATGGTTGAAAGGGAGGTTCTGGCGGATGGAATTGCGGATGGAATTGCGGGCGGCGGTGATCGGTGATCATTGGATTTCCCGACCTCCGAAAACTTTTGAGCCAACTTCTCGCGGCTCCCGCAAGTCCCTTAACCTCCACTTTCCACCTTCAACCCGTCAACCCATCCACCCCATCTTCGGATTCTTCACACGACGCTACTATCTAATTGATAGTCAGTCCTTTTTTCAAACCCCCAAACCCCTTCCACCACTTCTATTCATCATGGTTCAATTCTCCGAGGAGACCAAGGTAAGTCTCCGTTCCGACCTCCTTGCGATCCTTATAATATAGGCACTAACTCGGTCTTTTCTCTCTCTATAGGAGCGCGTCTCCAAGGTCATCGATATCTCCCGCGTTGCCATCCACTAGTGAGGTCCCCTGCCTGTCCCCAACATCAACCTGCAACCCTCGCGATGGCCATACCCTTCTCACATACAATCGAACTGACACTTGTGGATTTGATAGTGGTTATCTGCCTCTGATTGTCTACCTTGGTATGTCAAGAGCAGATCCTTCCAACAATCTTTCCTCGGTGGAATGATGAACTGATTGATGCGTAATGAACAGGTTACTCCTACAGCGAGCCTAAGCCGTCACTTTTCAAGTACGTCAAATGTCCAATATCCCTCAGCAGCTCCCATCTAACCAGGTCGATCAGGCTGTTCTCGCCTCTCGCATAAGCGTCGTGCTACAGGGTATTCAACCAGCACCAGAATGATAATCGGTCGGCCGCATTGAGGGACCCACTGGAGTTCAATCAAAGTGGCCTCTTTTCTCACGTTTCGCTCGCCCTACAACAAACGCTAGCCTTTCTTTTATATCGGCAGCTTTTGGATCATTCCTCGGTGGCTCAATATAAGGGCGAGCTGTACAATCCACAACTGAGTCGATGATATGTATTTTTAAATGGAACATGGGATGTTAATCGGTTTTAATTTGCCATTCTACTCTTGGTGTGTGTGAGCTACTGCACATGGAGACTTGATCTACCTCGTATGATGATTGTAATCAGCATTACCTTTTGTAGAGTAGGTAGAGTGTAGCAGCACCCACTTAGTAGTCCACTTTCTCCCCTCCCGTGATCCGTGACTCGTGACTCCGAGATAACCAAGATGACGGCATTCTGCCGCAGCTCTCCGATATCGATAATGAGATTATTCCTCCGTTGCCCGCAACGGCGAAGATACAACAATCCAGCGTCAACTGTTACTGCCTCTTATCTTAATTCACCAACCTTCTGTGGTCCCTAACCAAAGGTTCATGACTGGCAAGGATGGGTTGTCTTCATCCGTTGTGGAGACCGTAGCGGGATTCACAGCAGGGGTTGCCTCCACACTCTGTGTCCACCCGCTTGACCTGGTGAAGACTCGCCTTCAAGGTACGATATGAGTCTCGTTCCTAGTCACCCCCTCCTCTCTATCCCTGGTACATATATTCTTCGCCCATGTATTAACACACTTTGATCCCTCAGTCGATCGATCATCGCCCTCCCGTCTTGGCAGCTCTTTACGAATTATTCGTGAAATCTCCACACATGAGGGCGGTCTTCGTGCCTTCTACCGTGGTCTGGCTCCTAACCTGATCGGGAATTCTACGAGCTGGGCCCTGTACTTCCTCTGCTATGGCAGTCTCAAGGACGCTATCCGCATCTACCGAGGACATGAAGATTGGATGCTCACATCTTCTGATTATTTTCTTGCATCAAGCGCAGCAGGTCCGTACTCACAGACAACAACAACAAGACCTTCTGATCACTAACCAAGTTGTTTTAGGGGCATTTACATCTATTCTCACAAATCCTATCTGGGTCATAAAAACCCGGATGCTGGCAAGTGGTGCTCAATCACCCGGAGCCTATCCGTCGTTCATGTCTGGTGTGAGACAAATCTACCACACTGAGGGTATGCGTGGTTTTTATCGTGGCCTGGTTCCTTCGTTGTTTGGCGTCAGCCATGGCGCTTTCCAGTTTATGGCCTACGAGAGGCTGAAGATTTTCCGTTCCCGGGAGATACGCGATGGATCCTCGATGGGGAACTCTGATGCTATGGTGACCAAAAAGCTTGGAAACGTGGACTTCCTGGTCATCTCCGGTTTGTCCAAAGTGTTTGCCGGGTGTGTAACTTATCCATACCAAGTCATCAGATCACGACTGCAGACATATGAAGCCCACATAGTATACCGTGGGGCCATGGATGCAATCAGTCAAATTTGGGCACAGGAGGGTATCGCAGGATTCTACAAGGGACTTGGTCCGAATCTGCTTCGAGTTTTGCCAAGTACCTGGGTCACATTTCTTGTTTATGAGAACACCAAGCTCTTCATGCCGAAGCTTGCAGAGAGCGTATAGACTTAATTCCAGAATAGAATCCCTCTTAAATTCTCAACGCTGTTTTCCTGTAAGCCCGTTCTTAGCAATTCCAAGAATTTCGAGGTAAGAACCTAATAAATGAGATCAAAGATCCCGCACAGATCATGAAAGGTGTCCTTCGCCTAGAAAGTAACTCGATTGGTAGCAAGAATTGCGAATTGTTGACGCATTTCTCGCTCTATATGCCAAGCCTAGAACAGGGACGAGGTACCATGCCCCTCATGCCATCTTAACTGTCGACATCATCCGTAAATTTCGTTTGGGGTTGAGCGAAAACAACAACGCTACCAAAAATAAGCAACCTTATATAAGGTCTCCTTGGTTCTGGATTCAAACGCTTGGAATCATGTTCCCAATGACTCATGGGTAATATTTACCCACAGCCGCGAGGGCGAATCCATAGCAATATTTTGATCAGGATGACTGCTAGGCCCTACCACCATTCTCGAATATTTGCAGCGATAGTTAGGATGAACAGATCTAAGCTGTCATTGGCCCAGAAGAATAACCGCAAAACTGAGAATATATTATCATCAAACAACAGTCGACTGTGCAGGTCTAGAAAAAAATAGCACCCCGAGTGTTAAAGCGCGAGTGAGAGACGTTCCGCAATCGCTTCTAAGGAATACGTAGTATCTTCGAGGGCCTCCAGAATCAGTCGTACTAGCCGTAAGTGGCCACCTCCATTGATTGCTTATTGGTGCTAGTAACGTCTTGAAATCGTTTTCAAATTGGCCGGGCCAGAACAAGCACACAACTAGTACTAGAAGCCAAATTCTTTAAGATACTCGATATGCTCTACCGCGGTCCGAGAAGGACTCTTGAATTCATCCAACATATTCAAGATATCCCCGTCTCTGTTTCCTCTTCATGGGTAAAAACACATCTTAAATGCCACCTCTTCCAAATGATCCTTGTCCGTGGGTGCCGTGTAAACTCCTAGACTTCCAGTTACTGAATTCTGGCCACTCCTTATCGGGGCCGATTCTAAGCCAAGCGATATGGAAAGCTCCATAATCTGATTCTGATTCGACCGGGTTTCCAGCTTCGCTATGGCTCCTGCATTCACTATATAGATAGCTTCCACACATCATTATACATCAGGTTTAGGTTATTCTTTTGGAAAGATCATGCTGTAGGCATCTTTTTCTCATTGTGAGATTGTTTAACGTACCAAAAACACGGACGTGGCCTTTTTCGTCCGAGAATGCGCCCTATATCGACCACAAATCTTAATTTCTTCTCCCCGCATATTCCAACTCGGATTCTGCGGATTTTGCTACTCGCACCTTCTGTGTCCCGAAACAGCACCCGCAATCATGGCTGAGTTTTTACTGATTTCGGCAGAATCCCCCACTTGGCCATATTGACTTTTCTTGACAGAGGTGACTGTGATGAGCTACGTAGAGAGATGAGATGGGAAGAGAGAAAATGAGGAAGAGATTCAGGATTACCATTATCCAAAAGCAGACTGACTTGCCTTATTGGGACATGATATGCACGATTGATAAGCTTGTATCTCCCCCAAGCGGTCATAAATGTGGTATGAGAACGCCACAATGTGTTACGAATGCCTGGTTGCTAAGGCATCACTATCTGTCACCTGATTCCTTTGGTGTATTTAGATAGCTCTCCCACCACCTTCCCTTCTTCTTTCCTTCCTCATGCTTGGTTATTTGGGCAAATGCTACCATGTTGATTGATCAATATCACTCTCGTGCTTGAGCGTAACACAATACACAAAGCTCGGGGTTTCGGATACATGTAGATGCTCGCACGAATGTAATTTTCTGAATTGAACCCTAATCTAAGTGTCAGGCCGGGGGATGAGGATTTCCTTCTGGGGATGAACCGCCACGCGCAGACAAGAAAACCCCAGATCAGCGGAGCCAATCCCCGCCACTTTTTTAGCTATTTGTAGAATTAGGCATATCATAGGTCACATATTGGAATGGTCGATTCCAGAAGCAGCATAGTACTTACCACTTGACATGGACTTAAGGAAGCTGTAACTACATGGTTCCCTCTCTCCGTAAATTCAATCACTATTTGTCCGGGGCGAAAGTGAGCCTGCTTGAAATCCCCTCACAAGATTTCCTTCATGGCCCTTCCTAGGCTTTCTATCGGCTCTAATGGTGAGATATAAAACCTGATACACCCACCGCACAGTTCCCTTTCTGTTTCAATTTTACATCAGCCTTCCAGGTCTATCCTCGCGATAGGTGCACGAGGTAAAAATAGTCCACGGCCAACCTGTCCACTTCTGTAGTACGCATGTGGAATTAATCGATAATTTTCTAGGTTTGGTAACGGCAAATACGGATTCGGTCGAGCAGATGAAGTCAGAAATCTTTGATCTGCATGGGTGATGAGAATGAGGAGGTGGTGAATCTTCTGGATACAGGACAGGTGGGTACCTTGCCGCTACCTAGCGAGCAGTGTCAACTCGTTGTTCAGATTGCTAAGTTTTCGTTGATTTTCCTGACTGAAATAACATAAATGAGGATCTATATCAGCAAAAATGCACCCGAGAAGCATAAATAGACCCTACTATCGGAGATGGTGTGCTGGTTTCGATTATTGTCTATTCTTTTCTCGAATCCACAAGGCAATCTTGGGACCGCAATCTCAACGATACAGTCTACAGAGACGATGACGACAGAACATATATGGATTTGTGGATATCCTTGATTTATCTGTCTGCAAATGACTCCCCCATACAATATTAACACTACTGCGAGATTACATTGCAGCTCCTCACAATGGCCCTTGGATTGACCTACGCTGTGCCAAAGGACAAAGTTGTTAGGCCGCATAAGAATGGCCCCGCCATCATCGACGCCTCGGACATTCTCGTCCTCGGCGCTGCCATGTGTCTAATTCCTGGGGATGTGAGCCACAACAAAAAACGTCTGTCACTTCTCTTTGAGGACTCTCCTCGAGAAGGGCCTGTCCGCTTCCATCCTCAACACAATTTCCACACCTAAGATATTGAATTAATGGCGCATAATATCGGGTTGGGCTCTATGTATTCGAGCAGAGCCATGCTGTCCGACAGTGCGGATGCCCTGATAGAATATCCAAGTGGTAGCTATGTCCCGATAAATCGTCCGGGACACCTCTTGCCACATTCCGATCGCTGATAAATGTGGACAGCCGTGGGTCGAGGCAGCAAATATCATTACTAAAAAGCTGGGCCTCTGCATTGGAACTGCGGTCATTGTTGATAATCCTCGGTAGATTGATCTATGTCTGTATCGGGACTGTGATGGCCTGTGGAAGGGTGTTGCTATAGGCCAGATAAGCCCAGTCACAATTACGTTGTCCCACCGTCCGACGTTCTGCATCGTATTTGTCCAGCAACGGCGGGCGGCTTCTCCCTGTCGTGAAGGACAAGCGCGAGCTTCCAGATCAGATTCTGGGCGTCATTTATGGCTGTGTTCAAGCCAAACCCTATCAGCGGCGGACAACGGTGGGCAGCATCTCCGGCGATAAACAGACGGCCCTCCCTGTATTTCGTGGCCAGCCGTCGCTCCGAAGTCCAGTGGTTCACTTCCAGCTCTTAAGCAAATTGCGAATACAAGGGGCAAGTTCTTCGCCGTGAACCTCTGGACACTCTCGGGATATTAACAATAGCTGAACACGCTTTCTTCAGAGTGCCGTTCCCAGGTCGGGCCTATCTTGATCTCGTGCCATAGCTGGTTTCTTCTTCGCTCTCGGGGTTCACAAGGTGCGTGGTCAAGGTCCTATCTGTACGGTACGGCGGCGAATAGGCGGCAAGGCATCAAATTCGGGGCTTTTGCTGGTATTTATGCCTGAGAAAATGGGCATCCAGTCGGCGGCCGCTATTCGCCGCCGCCGCCTCTGGTTGACTCAATCTGTATACTCCAGGGAACCTTTGCCGACTTTCGATCTGACGCTCATGGGTCCAGTCTCATATCGAGAGCGTGGAGAAAGCGCATAGAGTCGGCTGCTTACTCAGGCCGGATTCCGAGTGCTCAACATTAGATTCTCATCAACGGTTTGGAATGTTTGATTGAATGTGGGCTAGAATGAAGAATTCCATTTTGTAGGTCGGAAATGAAAAGCGAATACCACAGATATCTATACTTTGGATCTAAGAATGACTGGATAGCTCGCTGAAATATCATTCTGTCGGCCTGATTGATGGTCCCCCGTTCTCGCTAGTCATGACATGTATGTACCTATGTATTTTTATGGGTCGCATATTTACACATGACTGAAAGCCTTGAATCTACTATAGACCCCGGCAGCGGAAGCTACCTATTCTGGAATCACGTAATTTAAAATTAATTATACCTCATCACAGTTTAGGCCATTCTTTAGCGGAGTCATTTCCGTTCCATCTCCTGACTATGTGTTTGGGATTCTCTGTTTGCGGGTTGTATATTTGTGGCTTACATTTTTGTGGCTTACATTTTTGCGAGTTTTTTGTTCGCGGCTCCTAGTCCGGCACCTAACTCTCTGGTATGTGGATGCAATATTAGTTCTAGAATTAGCGGAAGTCTGGTTTTAACAAATTCTTAGAGCAATAGTTGGAATTTCCCACGGAATGTAGGAGGGCTAGGATTATAAAGTCGCATCTTTCACCCTCAATTCTTCTTCACTTCGTTCTATCAGCTCAAGCAAAAGACATTACTCAAGACCTCTGTGACCGCACTCAAACGTTCGCGTAAGTCTCTTATGCCACTTAATATGGGGTATTCATCTAATAATGTGCAGAAACCACTCAATCTTTACTTCATTAAACAAAAATGCGCTATCTTACAACAGTCGTGGCGCTTCTTGCAGTCACTTTAACTGCAACTGCGTGCCAGCCAGGCACTTACGAGTGTGGATCGAGTGATGGATATGTTACGGTTAATGTCTGCAACGGTCAAGGCGCATTGGCCGTTGCTGCGCGTTGCGACCCAGGACAGAGCTGCGCTATAAGGGGTGGTGTCGGTTATTGTGTCTGATAGCAACTCTGCTGCATGTCGAAGAGTACAGATCAATTTTCTTGATGGAGATGTCTTCGCAAACCAGTTGAAGTGGTCTTCGATATGTTACTCATCTCTTCACTAGCAATTGAGCATGCTTACATGTGCTGGGATAAATGCTCTCGCCAAGTTCGAGAGTTTCTAAATCTCTTCAGCTATGGAACTATTTCTAAGCCTACTTGTATCTGCTTTGAATGATTAGCTATTGCACCCCTTTCCACTAATGGGTATTTCATTGGGAAGTCTTGGATGTTGACATTGTCTTGTTCTTAAAGTCCTACGTCATGAGTAATAACCGGATGCTAAATGAGACTATCGAAATCAATTTATAGTATATATAAAGTAAGATAAACTTACTGCTGATCCAAAGAGTGGTACTTCTACATGGTAGTGGGCTTTACAGTCCATTCCTATTGCTAAAAATTACTATCCCGCCTATAAACACTGTGATCTTTCGGATTGCGAGCAATGCTTCACTAGTAGATCCTAAGGTTCCTTTCTGCTGCCTATATCCTGTATCGACTCGAGTTTTGACTAATGCATAAAAATGAATATGCGGGTAGATAAGCTAATATGGATTTTTCCTAAGAATGAATATGTACAACATTCATTTCCTTAATGGGACGATAATATAACGGGACATCTTAGAATGTCATGTTTGAAGCATGCTAAAGAAGCCAAGTTATACGTATTTAAGTATATTTTAATAAAGTTTATCTCTTAATATCTCAGATAACATCTATTCATACCTTAAATTTATTAGAATATATGTTTTCGGACAAGAATGGCAAGTAGACATCGACTTATAGTTTGTAATTAGTTTAGTAATTAGTCTAAATACTTAGAGGTAATAAGATACGAACGTATATTAACGATGTTATCTTAAGGAAAGGAAGACTTATATCCGTATTATACCTTGATACTAATATATAAAAGTAAAGTAAATAGCGAGCAGACCTAGCTATTACATGGTGCCTACTAGTCACTATAAGTAGAGCTAAAAGGAATTAGACTTGCCTAGTTCCACTATTAATCCGAAGAGTATCCTATAGCCGTGAATATTACTATACTAAGCCTTAGACGGACTTAGGTTCTATCAAATATATTCTAAGATATGCTACAGTGCGCGCTAAGTAAGCTAGTCACTTAAGTATTACTACGGAGTAAGCTCCCCTAAAGTCTGTCTACCTATAGGTTAGTTATCTTGAAAATAAGCTATAAGGTACTAGGTACTAAAGGTTATAACAAAGTAACAATATAAGTTTAATAGTTATTAGCGATAGATAGTATAGTATAGGAAGGATAATAGAATATGCTAATTACATAAAATTAGAAGAGATTCCTAAATAGGATAAGAAGGAAATAAGTAGTTAAAAGATACTAAACTGATCTTTATAGATTTTAGTCTAAATTACTAAGTATATAGGGAATATAGTAACGTAATTCACGGGCGAGTGGCTCACACGGGCGAGTGGCCCACTCACCCCCATTACAAAACTTCAAATTCGATTATATCAACCAACACCTATTAATTCAACTAAATAATACGATTTTTACATGAAGTAATCCTGTGGCCAATTTGGCCACATCCACTGCATGTAGGCGGAGCCCTCCTGGCCGGTCGAACCGGCTGATTAGGCAGATCGACCGCTTCATGCGATACTACCTCATCAGCTTCTACTGGCTGAACTAGCTGCTGAGCTAGCTGTAGGCCCTCTTCGATTGATAGGCCTCCTTCGTGTGCAATCTGCCTCTTTGATCGAGTGCGCTTTTGACGTTTCTTTTCATTCGATTGGCGTAGATCGTTGTTCTCCTGCGCTAGTAATGCAGCGCCATGTAATAAGAGATAGGCGCCCTTGATAATTTGATCAAGCATAAGTTTTGACGGCGTAGGAGGGCTATGCGATCGCTGTTTTAGAAGCTCTTTAAGCATAGAAGCTTGCTTCTCTAGCTGGATTGCTGTTTTAGGCGTTTTTAGGGTGAATTGGCTAGATCTGCTGCTTGGTCGGCTTGATGGTGGCGAAGGCGTTCGAAGCGATATATTTAGCTTAGAAAGCACTCTTTCGGCATTAACTAGTACGATACCAGTAGCTACGAAGCTACTTTAAACGATATTTGGCATAAAAGCTTCTATCCTCGCGCGTGGGTAATCAGCGAGGAAGTCAAGCCTATCAATATAATTATAGCCTGTGCGGGCTAAGTCGCTCACGAAGCGCCCGTAGGCACGCTTTAGCACTACAAAGCACCCAACATCAAGCGGCTGCAATAAGTGAGACGAATATGAAGGCATACAAAGTAGTATAATATCATTTTCGGCACAGATTCGATCGAATTAAGGTGTAAGATAGCTACCGTGCCCGTCAAGGATCAATAGCCGAAATCGCCCTCGTACACGCGAAGCAGTGCATAGAATAAAGATTTTTTAAAGCCAGCGAAGGCCGATTTCATCGGTAGTCCAGCCATTATTCGACACTTCGATTCGCCAATCCCTAGGGAGATTTAATTCAAACCAACCAGCGATATAAACCTGGCCTTTAAATATAATACAAGGCGGCAGCGCATAGCCGTCAGCGCATATTGCCTCGATCGCAGTAACCCATTCGCGATTACCAGGCTATAAAATCGATCGCCGACCGTAGTATTCTGCACGTGTAACCACCTTCTGCGATGATATAAGGCCTATTGCAAAGCCTATCTCATCAAAGTTATAGATATCCTCCGGTTGGATACCATTCTCATCAATTACGCGTTGCACTATCAAAAACCACTCTTTTATAGCCTTTAGATCCTCGTTAAGAGCGCGCTAATAATTATATCGCTTTGAATAGCGCGACTAAAGCTCATCGCGCCGTTTAACGAATGTTAATGCCCAATTAACGCCAACGGTCAATAGGGGGGTAGTTCCACGCGCTACAAGAAGGATATTAGCCATCTCTCGAACAGTAGAGGGCCTAGGCGCTGCCCCACGCGAATCCATAGAGAGGATCCATTCAGTAAGCGAATCCTCTTCTAATTAAGTCAATTTATGCGAGTTTGGGCGTGTATCGACGCGTGACATTATGCCTTGTGCCCGCCGCGATAGCGTTCTCGCAGGGATACCATATAGCTTCGCTGCTGCGCGAAAGGATTTAATACGGCCACTTTTAATATCGGAAAGGGCCAACAAGATCTTGCCCTCCTGATTGGCTAATTTCTATGAAGATTCAGTGCGAATTAGTGGCATGGTAGGCGGTTGAATTAGGTAGGGTGGTAGGAAGACGCGATTGTTGATAGGGTAGGCCACTCGCCCGTGTGAGCCACTCGCCCGTGTGAGCCACTCGCCCGTGTGAGCTACTCGCCCGTGTGAGCCACTCGCCCGTGAATTACGTTATTTATACCCTATAAGAGGATACACGAAGTGAAAGGAAAATAATATAAAAAGAGATTAACTTAATAGGGGGAAGGCCTATATACCTAAAATCCTAGTAATAAGAGAGAGGTTCGAAGGGGTAACTACCTAATTAGGTAATAAGTAGGTTAATTAGTGTATATAAATCTATTAAGAGATTACTATAGGGAAAATCGTTAATACTAATTAATATAATTATAGCTCTATAGGAGAAATAGGGAACTATAGGTAGCTAATAAATTAGGCTAACTTTATAGAAGGAAGGGAATAAGGTAATTAGCTAGAATAATTATTAGCTAATAGCTATATCTACTAATATACCCCCTAGCTCTTTCGATTAAATATATATAGAGCTAATAAGAAATAAAGAAAATATAAGATAAAATAATAGAAAGATAAGATAAAATAGAAGGGAGAGAGAGAGAGAGAGAGAGATAGCTAAGTACTAGGATTATTCTCTATATTAAGCTATATAATAAAGATATAGTACTTTTTACTAGAAAGCGCTTTAGTAAGCTTATTAGCTAGTATATTAGTTAATTTAATCTATTTAACTATTAGCCTTTTTACCTAAACTTCTTAGTAAATTTAAAGCTAATAGATATCTATATAATAAAGCTTAGTTTAGAAGATAGACCTTTTATAATTAATAATATTCACTATCTACTTATTATTATATTAGATTATTCTAGGATACTCTAGGTTAAATTAGATAAAAGAGAATAAGTATTTTATCTAAAAAAGCTACTTTACTATATAACTAAATATAAGTAGCTTAGCTTTAGTAGTAGTATAATATAGGGACCTTTTTCTTTATAAGGCCTCTCTGCTTTATAGGGGAAGTAGTCTCTCCTATTCTACTACTTCTATATACGTGACCTAACCCTACTAATATATTATATATTCTACTATCTATAGGAAACTAATAGAACTTTATATACCCTTTACCCCTATCTTAGATTATATATAGTAGTAAACTCTTAAACGGAGTAGATCCTCCGCGGCTACTTACTAAGAGGAAGCTTACGTCCTATTTAGAGCCCTCCTAGTAAAAATAATCCTTCTTGATTTATGAAAAGAGTAAAACGAAGCTAGAAGCTTATATTCTAGAACTCTTTAACGACCTTATAGCGCGGTTCCTAAGATATATAGGTTTTAGAAATCTGATAAAGTAGATAGGATAGCTATCCTTAGTTACGTTAAAGAGATCTAGAAGAAGAAGAAGGCTAAAAATACTTTTAAAAGTATCTAAAAGTAGGTAATAGCTCTAACCCTAAAAATTAGTTAAGAGCTACGTCCGTGATTAGAGCTAGCTAGTATAAAATCTTTACTTAAAGTTCTTTACTAGCCCTATTTAGGCTACCTAATAGTATAGAAGGCCTATAAGAGCTTTATTAGAAAACCTAGTTCTAGAGGTATATCCTTCTAACGAGAAGTAAAACTAAGTAAAAAGAGTCCTTTTTACTCCTATAAAAAACGCTAAAGTAATAATTTCGCGAACTTTTAAAGAAACTCCTATTATAGATTATACTATTAATATCCTAAGCGAATTACTATAGGATCCTACTAGCTAGGATCTTATATAGGCGCCTTTATAACGTCTAATTTTACTTATAACTAAAAATATACTAAACCTTTTACTACTAAATATTATAAGAGAAATATATTCTACTATTATAGAGATAGATAATCCTATAATATATACCTTAAT
This sequence comes from Penicillium ochrochloron, assembly GCA_022985105.1. NCBI lineage: Eukaryota > Fungi > Ascomycota > Eurotiomycetes > Eurotiales > Aspergillaceae > Penicillium > Penicillium ochrochloron. The sequence continues at coordinate 374,052 of JAAVMA010000036.1, forward strand.
AGCTAAATCTACTATAAGAACTATTACTAAGTAGAACTAGTAGAAGGCCTAGCGCTAGATATAAGCTACTATAAGTAACTATTAGTAAGAGTACTAATCCTTAATAATTCTCTTATTATAGTAGTAGCGAATACTCTAGATTTAACCTTAAACGCTATATATATAGAATAAATTACTCTTAAAAGGGCGCTCTTAAAGAAAGTCCCTAAAATCTACGAGTATTTAGAGGCTTTTAAGGATAATATAGCTTAAGAATACCTACTTAACTATAAGCGTTTCTTCTATAAGATAAAGTAACTTATAGAAGCTACTCTTAATAATAAACTAAAGATTATTTATATATAAGATACTCTTATAGGAAAGGCTATAAAAGCTTAGTAAGTCTACTAGTAGTAGATTTTATTTACTTATAGAGACAAAATCTCTACTTAGAAGTAATATTAGGGATAGATCCTCTATAAATTCTTAGAGTATTTAGGACCTAAAAAGTGCTAGGATAGATTTATAAAGCTTAAATAAGATATAAGATAATCCTTTACTAAGTATATAATAGATCTTTAGTAAGCTATAGCTAATACTAACTAGGAAATATTAAAGAGTATCCTTATCTAATATCTCTAAAAGAGAGTAAAAGTTAAACTATAAAAGAAATAAGCTAAGGATAGTATTTAACCTAGAGCCCTAAGAGATATTATTAAATATTTTATTTAGTATAAGTAAGAATCTATAATTACTTACTATTATAGGTAAAAGACCTAGGATACTAATAGAGATATTAAGATATCTATAAATAGAATATAGTTTATATAGGATTTCTTATACTACTTATTAACTAAAGGATCTAATAATCTATAAAGCTATACTAATAGTTATAGCTAAGACTATAAATATTAATCTAAGAGTAAGTATAATATATACTATAATTATAGTAGAAGAGCTATTTCTCCTTAAATTACTTAAGTCTACTAAAGTATAAGGATAAAAGTAAAGAAAAGCTAAAAAATAGCTATAGCTAGATAAACTGGATATACTTATTAGTTATATAAAAGCTATATTATAGACCTAAAAGCTATCTAGCCCTAATCTCCTAGATCCTTCTACTAATATCTTAAAGAAGAAGAAGCTACTCTCTACTCTATAGGAAATATCTTATTATTCTACTAGATCATAATTAGGCCTCTAGGAAAGAACTTATCTATATATATACTTCTAGATAGTAATACTTTATATATATTTATCTTTATAGCTACTTTTAGGAAGTTTATAGCCTATTTTCTTACTCCTAAAAAGACTTTACTACTTTATATTTAAATACTTAATAGATATACGCTTTTTACTAATATTAGTCTAAGGATTCTAATTAAGATTAGCTTCTAGAAAGGCTATATCTAAGTATAAGTCTTAGATCTCCTAGAGTTTAAATTTATACTTAGAAGGGATTTCCTTAGTATAAAGAACCCTTATATTAACTAGATAAATTTAGTAATAATATTATAAGACTATAAATATTCCTATTAGATTAAAGCTCTTATCTCTTTTAAGGATAATAAGCTAGTAGAAGCCTAAGTTAATCTACTAAGTAGCTATTAATATATAGCTAAAAGAGACCTAAAAGGATTAGTTAGAGTATTTCTAGTATTATTAAAGGATCTAGAAGTCTCTAAAATATATCTAGCGTAGTACTTAATAAAAGTTAAGATCTAAAAGTTTAAGAATATTAGCTATTAGAATAGCCTAAAGTATAGAAATAGGAATTTATAGAAGGATTTTTTAGTATAAGATAGTTAGTATTATAGATAGCTAGCTCTAGTTTAATCTAGTTAAGTATTAAGTTAAAGTATAAAAAGTAATTAGTATCTCTAGAATTAAATAAATAATTACTATAAGTATTATAAAAGATTAAGTTATTTCTAATAATAAGTATATAGTAAAATCTAAAAGGATCCTTCTAGAGCCTATAACTAGTATAGAAGGAACTAGATAAGGCCTAAAGACTACTTTACTAAATATAAGTAACCTATTACTAACTAGAAATATTTAGTAATTTAGCTCTATTATACTAGTTAACGTCCTAAACTAGAGTAACTACTAATAATAATCTCTTAGTAATAAAGATAAAAGCTAACTTTAGTAGATTATTATAAGAATCTAGGCTAATAAGAGCTATAAAAGTTAGTAGAAGTATTAAAAAGAGGGAATTTTATTACTTATAAAAATTAGTATTAAGTAACTATATAGTAGAAGTATTAAATAATACGCTAGTACTATCTCTAGTACTCTTATTACTACTAGTTATCTCTATAGTCTAAGCTATCTTTATAATTTTAGCTACTCTTATAGCGCTAGTATTAGTAGCTTTATACTTCTAGATACTACTAATATAATATTAACTAGTAATAGTCTAAGTCTTATTATTTCTATTAAGACTAGGAATATAAGAGACTAAATAGCCTATTTTAGTAACTAGGATTAGGATAGAATAGATATAAAGGCTTATTTTTATAGAGAGAAGAATACCTAAAGATAAGAGATTAAGACTAGAAGAGTCCTATAAGAGACTTTTAGCCTAAGAATAAGTAGAAACTATTATTTACGTTAGTTTAAGAGCTTTAGGAAACTATTAGAAGGCTTTAACTTACCTATTTTAAGAGTAGAAGCTTATAAAAGTAAGAGAGAGGAAGAGGATAGAGAGTTAAGAGTTATTAAAGTAGAAGGAAATTTCTTAGAGAGAGAAAAACGCGTCTATTTATATTATAATATTTATACTAGTTCTTTATTTACTAATTTTAGCTACTTTCTTTATAAGGAAGTTATACTTACCTATAGTTATAGCTAAACGTATCTATCTTCTATATTTAGAAATCCTTTAATTTCTACTACTCTTTTATAGAACGCTATAAGTTTTAGGCTTTTATAGACTTTCTTTTATATATTTAATTTCCTTTTTTTTAGTAGAGGCTAGATAGGGCCTTTCACGCACTCTCTAACGCGAATATATAATCTTAGGACGAGATCGGATTTAGTAGGGAAGGATATAATATAGGGACCTTTTTCTTTATAAGGCCTCTCTGCCTTATAGGGGAAGTAGTCTCTCCCGTTCTACTGCTTCTATGATCTAAGATAGGGGTAAAGGGTACATGAAGTTCTATTAGTTTCCTATAGATAGTGGAATATATAATGTGTTAGCAGGGTTAGGTCACGTGCACGGAATCGGCAGAACGGGAGAGATCGCTTCCCCTATAAGGTAGAGAGGCCTTACAAAGGAAAAGGTCCCTATATTATATCCTCCCCTACTAAATCCGATCTCGTCCCGAGATTGTGCATTCGCGTTAGGGAGTGCGTGAAAGGCCCTATCCGGCCCCTACTAAAACAAAGGAAATTAAATATATAAAAGAAAGTCTATAAAAGCCTAAAACTTATAGCGTTCTATAAAAGAGTAGTAGAAATTAAAGGATTTCTAAATATAGAAGGTGCCGGGCACGTTCGGCTATAACTATAGGTAGGCGTAACTTCCTTATAAAGAAAGTGGCTAAAATTAGTAAACAAAGAACTAGCGTAAATATTATAATATAAATAGACGCGTTTTTCCCTCTCTAAGAAATTTTCTTTTACTTTAATAACTCTCGACTCTCTATCCTCTTCCTCTCTCCTACTTTTATAAGCTCCTACTCTCGAAATAGGTAAGTTAAAGCCTTCTAATAGCTTCCTAAAGCTCTTAAACTAACGCGAATAATAGTTTCTACTTATTCTTAGGCTAGAAGTCTCTCGCGGGATCCTTCTAGTCTTAATCTCTTACCTTTAGGTGTCCTTCTCTCTATAGAAGTAAGCCCTTATGCCTATCCTACCCTAACCCTAGTTACTAGAATAGGCCGTTTAGTTCCTTACGTCTCTAGTCTTAATAGAAATAATAAGACTTAGACTACTACTAGTTAATATCGCGTTAGTAGTATCTAGAAGCGTAAGGCTACTAGTACTAGCGCTACGAGAGTAGCTAAAATCGTAAAGATAGCCTAGATTATAGAGATAACTAGTAGTAATAAGGGTACTAGAGGTAGTACTAGCGCGCTATTTAATACTTCTACTATATAGTTACCTAATACTAATTCTTATAAGTAATAGAATTCCCTCTTTTTAACGCTTCTACTAATTTTTATAGCTCTTATTAGCCTAGATTCTTATAATAATCCGCTAAAGTTAGCTTTTATCTCTACTACTAAAAAGTCGTTATTAGTAGTTACTCTAGTTTAGGACGTTAACTAGCGCGATAGAGCTAAATCGCTAAATACTTCTAGTTAGCGATAGGCTACTTATATTTAGTAATATAGTCTTTAGGTCCTATCTAGTTCCTCCTATACTAGTTATAGGCTCTAGAAGGGCTCTTTTAGGTCCTACTACGTGCTTATTATTAGGAGCGACCTAATCTTCCGCGGTACTTATAGTAACTATTTATTTAATTCTAGAGGTACTAACTACTCCTTATACTTTAACTTAATCCCTAACTAGGTTAAATTAGAGCTAGCTACCTAGAATACTAACTATCCTACACTAAAGGATCCTTCTATAAGTTCCTATTTCTATACTTTAAGCTATTCTAATAGCTAACGTTCTCGAACTTTTAGATCCTAACTCTTATTAAGTGCTATACTAGGCGCGTTTTAGAGACTCCTAGATCCTCTAGTAATACTAGAAATACTCTAACTAATCCTCTTAGGTCTCTTTTAGCTACTCTTTCTTCTATTTTATAGCTAATAGTAGCTCTAGTTACCTTAAAGTCGACTTCTACTCCTATTCCTAGGTAATAACATATAAACGTTACTAAGACTACTATAGCTAGGCCCTAGAGTAATACCTAGCTAACCTCTCTTCTTAGGGATCCTACTATTTAGAATCCTAATAATACTTTAGCTACTCTCGCGGCCTTTAACGCTCTTCTAGAGATAGTTACTTACCTTAAGAGTAACTAATAGGTTCTAGGTAAGTACCTAGTAAGTAAGGAGATCCTTAAATCTAAGGATATCCCTATAAATAAGAAGAAGAATAATAAGAGCCTTAGGAAGAATCCTTTCTTAGACTTTATTTAGCGTTCTCCTCCTTTAGTTTTATTTTTAGCGTTAATAGTAGTTAGCGATAGGAAGAATTCGCTAGCGTACTTAAGCTTTAGTTCGTGTATAGCGTTTTAGACCTAGTTAGTAGACTTTTATAGGTATTTAATATTATTAAAATATTATTTAAATCTATTCTATTAAAGTACTACTTCCCTCTCCTTTCGTCGGCCTATAGCCTAGATTATAATAGCTATTAGGTTATCGAAAAGGATCCTTTTGTGAGTATTAGCGTTCTAAGACCTATTTTAGACTAACTAGGGAGATTCTTCTAGATCCTCCTTCTCGCTATTTCTCTTAGATAATAGCGATTAGAGCTTCTCCTAATCTCTTATTAGCTTTCGTGAACGTTTATTCCTTAATACTTATCGCTTCTAGCGATATTCGAGAGTAATTTCTCTAGTTCTACTATTAACTTCTCTCGCGGAACTATTATCCTTCCCTACTTACTCTAAGCGTATATTATTAGCCTAAAATATCTCCTATTCTTCGCGAGTAAATATAGATAGTTCGTAGTAAGTAGGTAGAGAGTTATCTTATTTAAGGACTTTTAAGATCTCTTTAGGCCTTTTTAACTATAGATCTTTCCTATAGAGAGTGCTCTAAGTAGCTTAGGATATCTATAAGACGTATAGGTCCTCTATATTAGCTTTAATAAGGCAAGATCTATTAATTAGATAGCGAAGAACGCGGCTATTTAGCTCCGCTAGTACGTAAGTACTAAGTAGATAGGCGTTAATAACCTTAAAAGGCCTAAACTACTTACTCTCGTACTTCCGCGGTGATTTATTTTAGACTAAGACCTAGGTATCTTTTTTAAAGCTTATCTTTATAACTAAGCTATTACGTATATAATTTATCTTAATAGCGCGAGTAAGTAAGAGTTCGTTAGCTTTCTTCCGCGTATTACTAACGTTCTAGAGCTCTCTAATCCTTTCTATAAAGGATAAGGTATCCTTTAATAAATCGTTACCTAGTAGCTAAGAGTAAATCCTATATATAAAGTAGAATAGACTAAAGCTAGTTATAGTATATTCACGGATCTAGATAGCAACGACTGCTTATATAAGGTATAGATCCTATACTTTTATTAGCTTTCCTATTAGGAATTTCGTTAATATTTAATCTAGTAGTCTATTTAGGTTTTCTACCTTCCTATTTATTTAAGGATAGTAAGGTATAATAGTTCTATATCTCGTTTTTAGAAGGTTTAGATAGTAGATAACTACCCCTAAAAGAAGGTTTCGGCTATTATCTAAAATTACTTCTATAAGCGCTCTATAACTTATAAAGATCTATTTATATAAGAACTTACCTAAAGCCTTCTTAGTTACTTTAGGGATAGCTTTAGCGACTAGCTAGTTAGTAGCGTAGTTAATTACTATAATAATCTATCTATTACTATTAGGGGTTATTAGTAGAACGCTAATTAGGTTAATTCCCTAGCGTTAGAATAGATAGATTCCTATAGTTACTATATATTAAGGAGCTTCCCTCTTAAGAGCTTATTTAGAACCTTACGAAACTTAGTAGTTTAGGTATAAACGTGCGGTATTTTTAATATCCTTTCGTATCTATAGCTATCACGCTTATAGGTAGATAGCTCTATTTAGGCTAGGCTAACCTAAGTAGCTAAATTCTAAATATATACGGTTTATAAGGTCTCTACGAAGAATAGGCTCTAGGTATAGTATAACGAGCCCGTCTTTATAGGTAAAAATAAGTTATTAGTCTATTACGTTCTCGTCTAGATAGTCACGAAAGCTTAAGCGTATAGTATACTTCTAGATAGCCTTAGTAACGGATTTACGAGATAGTAATTCTCTAGTATTAAGGAATTATATAGTTACTTCTAACTATTCGTTTTTAGGGACTTTCCTAATAATTAGCGACTCTATTAGAGTTATAGTAAGAGTAACATCCTAAATTAGCTAGGATTAGAATACGTTAGTAGAGCTATCCTCTATAAAGTTAAGCCTCCTACTTAGCGTATCTAGGACTACTATGTCTAATCCCTTCTAATACTAAATCTTTAGATTATACTCTTAAAACTTATTAACCTAGTAAGCTAAACGCTTACTATAGATTATAATAGTCTATAGGTATTATAAACTTATATAGTCGGTAATAACCGTGGTTTAGGTACTATTTTTAATATAATAATCCTAGAGGCGTAGGGCCTCTTTAATAGCTAAAAGCTCCTTTTTATAGATAGAATAGTTTAATTCTACTCTAGTTAGCTTCTATCTATTAAATATAACTAGGTATAGTTATCTATCTAGTCCTAGTTAGAGTAGAACTATTCTAATAGCCTATTTAGAAGTATCTATTTCGATAATAAAAGGTTTTAAATAGTTAGATTAGATAAGGATAAGTAAACTTATTATTATTTCCTTAATTTTCCTAAAGATACTCTTATAGGCTACTATCTAGCGGATAGAGCGAAACTTCTACTTCTAGAGATCTATGTCTAGTTCCTTTAGGAGTTCGTAGAGTAGAACGTAGATTCTAGTAAAATCTTTAATAAAATAGTAGTAGTATATTACTAACCTAACGAATTAGTAGACCTTATAAACGTTCTATAGCTTTAGCTAGTCTTAGATAATATTAATCTTTACTAGTATAGGCCGAATAGACCTATTCCCTAGGATATACCTATAGAAGTCTAGTTCCGTGATTAAGAAGACGTATTTATCTAGTTAGGTAATTAATTTTTCCCGTTTAAGGACTTCTAGGACCTTCTAGAGATACTTATAGTATTCCTTCTACGTATTAGAGAAAATAAGAATATTATTAAGGTAAACGATCACGAATTTACCTAAATATAGACGAAGAGACTTATTTATTATAGTCTAAAAGATCGCGGGAGTATTATAAAGGCTAAATAGTATAGTAAGCTATTTATACTTACCCTAGATAGTATTAAAGATAGTCTTTAGTATTATATCTTTAGCTACCTAGACCTATTAGAACCTAGATATAAGATTAATCTTCGAAAGAATCTTTACGCGCCTAACTTAGTCTAGAAGCTCCTAGATATAGGATAATAGGTAGTTATTCTTAATCGTAAGTTAATTTAAGGCGTAATAATTAATATATATCCGCTACTTTCCGTTAGCTTTCTTAATAAAGATTATAGGAAAGCTCTATAGGCTAGAAGACGGCTAGATTAGATCTTTCTTAAGGAGTAGGTTAACTTACTTTAGCTACTCTTATATCTTTTTATCTAAGAGAGAGTATAAATTAATATTAATTAGGTTAGCTTCCCTAGTATTAATCTAGTACGTAATATTCCTTTCTAGTAGTAAAGCGTCTAGGAGCTTATCTCTAAGAACTTTCTTAAACCTTTATAGGATCTTACGTACTTTAGGATCTAGATATTCTAGTATAGCGTACGTTTCCTCTTATCGAATAACTATTAGGAAGGCGTCTATAGATCCTTTCCGTAACGCGTACTTATATTAATAGCTACTTAGTAGGTTAACTTAGACTTCTGCTAGCTTATTATCCTTAAAAGAGGCAAGAGCTTTAATCTAATAAGAGCGTTTATAGTCTTATAACGTTATTACTAAATTTATCTAGTTAATATAGGGGTTCTTTACGCTAAGGAAATCCCTTCTAAGTACGAATTTAAACTCTAGGAGATCTAAGATCTACGCTTAGACGTAGCCTTTCTAGGAGCTAATCCTAATTAGAATCCTTAGACTAGTATTAGTAAAAAGTATACGTTTATTAGGTATTTAGACGTAAAGTAGCAAAGTCTTCCTAGGAGTAGAGAGATAGGCTATAAACTTCCTAAAAGTAGCTATAGAGATAAACGTGTATAAAGCGCTACTATCTAGAAGCGTATAGATAGATAAGTCCTCTCTTAGAGGTCTAATTATAACTTAGTAAAATAGTAAGGTATTTCTTATAGAGTAAAGGATAGCCTTCTTCTCCTTTAAGGTATTAACGGAAGGATCTAGGAGATTAGGGCTAGGTAGCTTTTAGGTCTATAATATGAAGGGCTGAAGTAAGACTTGATTCAATCTAACTAGGCCAACATGCTGTTTACAAAAAGCTTGGAGGAGAGAAGGAATGGAACAAGCGGAACAGCGGTAGAAGAAGGAGGCAAGGCAGTAGCAGAATAGGAACGTGTGGGGAAGAGGCTATATAGCAGGACTATATAGTGAGAAGCGGGTCTAACCCGTTATATTACCCCTCTCCTAGGGCAGAAGGGGTATCTGAGTCGTAACCGTCTAAATTCTAAAAAGATAACGAATCAGGGTCGTTAGGCTTATTAGAACTCACAGAGCATATATCATCGGCTAGCTAGCGACTAGGGCAATCTACTATCTAATGCGCTAGCGAGCTATAGTAGTAGTAAAGGCCTAGCATTACGCGCTTAGCCTATTTAGCTTTAGTAGTTAGGGTCTTAAACGGTAGCGAGGTCGGGCTAGTAGTAGTAGCCTTCGATACGCGAACAGTAGGCGTTAGCTTTAGTAGATCAGGCGTAAAGGTAACTATACCGCTAGTAGCGGTGCGATTTATACAAAGCGGGTCAAGGTCTATCGGATCTAGCTAGCTTTAGCAAGTCTAAGTATAGCTAATCTAGTTCTGGCTAATCTAGTTCTAGCGCTAGGCGACTAGGCGCTACTAGCAGCGATCGTAACGTTAGAGTAGTTCTATATAATTATCGTATTCGAGATCGAATAGAGTATCATACGACTACTCAAGAATCTAGCGTAGCGCGGGCCGTAGGCCGCGGTGTAGTATAATCGTACGAAGTAGATCTTGCTAATAGACCTTAGCTTCATGCGATAACCGTTCGAATCGGGCGAGGTAGGCGACTAAGCTTTCGTCGTCTTTCTGGCGGATATTAGCAAATCGGAGGACTACATCTTATTTCTCACGAGGATTATAATATAGGCGTTCGAAATACTAGAAGACTACTTCGGGCGTAGGATTAGTCTCACGAAGATGTAAGACTAAGGCTTGCTAGGGCGGCTCGAGGCGATCGTAAACGTAGTCGAATACTAGTTAACCGACTAAGCCGTCCGACCGTAGCTTTGCTTAGATAGCTAGAAGCCACGTCTTTAGACTAAATAGTCGGCCGTCGAATCTAGGCAGGTCTAGTAATCTAAACTACGAACGAGTAGGCGCGAGGGCCTCTAGCTAGCGTTGCTGGTCGACAAGTTATTACTAGAGTTACTAAATTAAAACGAAAAGGGGCTAGTTCTAGTCTATTTCGGCGGGGAAACGGTAGTCTAGATACGGGGAAAAGAAATCTAGCTAGCTGACTGGATCTAGTACGACTTAATCGCGAGAAGGAAGCTTTTTATATGTGAAGGGCTGAAGCAAGACTTGATTTAATCTAACTAGGCTAACATACTATTTACAAAAAGCTTAGAGGAGAGAAGGAATGGAACAAGCGGAACAGCGGTAGAAGAAGGAGGCAAGGTAGTAGCAGAATAGGAACGTGCAGGGAAGAGGCTATATAGCAGGGCTATATAGTGAGAAGCGGGTCTAACCTGTTATATATAATATAGCTTTCGTATAGCTAATAAGCGTATCTAGTTCGTCTAGCTATAGCTATTTTTTAGCTTTCCTTTACTCTTACTCTTATACTTTAGTAGGCTTAGGTAGTTTAAGGAGAAATAGCCTCTTCTACTATAATTATAGTATATATCATGCTTGCTCTTAGGCTAATATCTAGAGCCCTAGCCGTAACTACTAGTATAGCTTTATAGATTACTAGATCCTCTAGTTAATAGGTAGTATAAGGAATCTTACGTAAACTATATTCTATTTATAGATATCTTAACATCTCTATTAGTATCCTAGGCCTTTTACCTATAATAGTAAGTAATCGTAGATCCTTACTTATACTAGATAAAACGTTTAATAATATCTCTTAGAGCTCTAGGTCGGACGCTATCCTTAGCCTATTTCTTTTATAGTTCGACTTTTACTCTCTTCTAGAGGTATTAGATAAGGATACTCTCTAATATCTCCTAGTTAGTATTAGCTATAGCTTACTAAAGGTCTATTATATACTTAGTAAAGAGTTATCTCGCGCCCTATTTAAGCTTCACGAACCTATTCTAGCGCTTTTTAGGTCCTAAATACTCTAAGAATTTATAGAGGATCTATCCTTAATATTACTTTTAAGTAGAGATTTCGTCTCTATAAGTAGATAAAATCTACTACTAGTAGGCTCGCTAAGCTTTTATAGCCTTTCCTATAAGGGTATCTTACGCATAAACGATCTTTAGCTTATCGTTAAGAGTAGCTTTCGCGAGTTACTCTATCTCGTAGAAGAAACGCTCGTAGTTAAGTAGGTATTCTTAAGCTATATCGTTCTTAAAAGTCCCTGAATACTCGCGGATTTTAGGGACTTTCTTTAGGAGGGCCCTTTTAAGAGCGATTTATCCCGCGCGTATAGCGTTTAAGGTCGAATCTAGAGTATTCGCTACCGCTATGATAGAAGAATTATTAAGGATTAGTGCTTCCGCTAATAGTTACTTACTTTAAGTAGTAGTAGCTCGTATCTAGCGCTAGGCCTTCTACTAATTCTACTTAGTAATAGTCCTTGTAGTAGATTTAGCTATTAGGGTATATATTATAGGATCGTCCGCCTCTATAATAGCGGAATGTATTTCTCTCGCGATATTTAGCGATAGAAGGTTTAGTGCGTTTTTAGTCGCGGGCGAAATTAGACGTTACTAAGGCGCCTATATAGGATCTTAGCTAGTAGGATCCTATAGCGATTCGCCTAGGATATTAATAGTATAGTCTATAATAGGAGTTTCTTCGAAAGTTCGCGAAATTATTACTTTAGCGTTCGTCACGAGGGTAAAAAGGACTCCCTTCACGTAGTTTTACTTCTCGTTAGAAGGATATACCCCCCCTAGAACTAGGTTTTCTAATAAAGCCTTTATAGGCCTTCTATACTATTAGGTGGCCCGAATAGGGCCGGTAAGGGACTTCGAGTAAGAATTTTATTACTAGCTAGCTCTAATCGCGGACGTAGCTCTTAACCGATTTTCGGGGTTAGAGCTTTTGCCTACTTTTAGACACTTTTAAAAGCGTTTTCGGCCTTCTTCTTCTTCTTCTAGATCTCTTCGACGTAACTAAGGGCGGCCGTCCTATCGGCTTCGTTGGGTTTCTAAAATCTACGTATCTTAGGAACCGTGCTACGAGGTCGTCGAAGAGTTCTAGAATATAAGCTTCTAGCTTCGTTTTACTCTTTTCATAAATCAAGAAGGATCGATTTTACTAGGAGGGCCCTAAATAGGACGCAAGCTTCCTCCTAGTAAGTAGCCGCGGAGGGTCTACTCCGTTTAAGGGTTTGCTACTATATGTGATCTAAGATAGGGGTAAAGGGTGCATGAAGTTCTATTAGTTTCCTATAGACAGTGGAATATATGATGTGTTGGCAGGGTTAGGTCACGTGCACGGAAGCGGCAGAACGGGAGAGACCGCTTCCCCTATAAGGCGGAGAGGCCTTACAAAGGAAAAGGTCCCTATATCATACTTCTATATATATAACCTAACCCTACTAATATATTATATATTCTACTATCTATAGGAAACTAATAGAACTTTATATATCCTTTACCCCTATCTTAGATTATAGTAGAAGTAATAATAATAGCTTACTTTTATAATTTCTATTTAATTAAGCTCCTAAATAGGTAGAAGAGAAAGCTCTTAAAGCTTTTTAAGTCTAAATTTATTAGTAAAGCTTATATTAAATATAATAATAAAAGTAGTTATCTAGTTAGCCTTATAAAAGTAAAGAGTAAGATTCTTAGACTTATTTAGGTAAGTAATTAAGTAATTAATAGTCTTAAGATACTACTTATTATAGTAATTTAAATAGTTACTAATTAATAAAAGCGAAATCGTATTAGGTTTATATAGAGAGAAAGAGGAAGAATCCTACTTTTTATTAATAGAGATTAACTATCCTTAGAATAGTAAGTTTAGTAATAAGATTAATATAGATATTACTAAATAGTAAAGTAGTAAAGGACTTTTTATTAAGTATATAGAATTTAGTAGCTATTTTTTTAGGGTAACCCTATTAGCACGACCTTAAAACCCTAGCGGCACGAAGATAGAAGAGAAGAAAGAAAGGGTGCGTGTATATATAAGACGAAAGAGGGTGGTTAAATTAGTAATTATATAGTATATAAGGCTTAGCAAAAGTTAGGCAGAAATCAGGCAAAAAGGTGGTGCTACTAGGGTTTTAAGGTCGTGCTAATAGGGTTACCCTTTTTTTAATATATACTAATTAGCTAAGCTAGGTCTTATATAACTTTTAGTTATAAGTTAATTTTATTTAAATAAATCAAGTAAGTTTACTTTAATCTTTTATCTTAAACTAGATTTATAAGTATTATAGGGCTTACATAGAAGCCTCTATAAGTTACCTATTTAGTATCCTAGGATTCTAGTATATCTTTATGATCCTAGAGGCCCTAGATAGGGCCGTGCGGGCTACCTTAGTGCCTTAGGCATTACTTATTCTACTAGTTTTTACCGGATTTATACTTATTTAGACCTATTTCCTTACGAATATAATAAAATATACTCTATAATACTCCTATAATTATATATAGTAGTAAACCCTTAAGTAGGCGACCCCTCGCGGCCGTCTAAAGAAGGCTACTCTTAAATAGCAGAGAGTACCCTCTCCCTAGAAAGATCTAGAACGATTATATTACGCGTAGCCGACTGGTTACTGTGAGTTAGAACGTCCACGGGTTATACTTGCCTAATTCTAACTGCGGATTCTAAGAGTATCTCTTAATCGTACCGTTGCTTCGCGAAGCCTTACTACGGATAGGATCCTGTTAAGTATCTTACAGAACGTGCTAGAAGTGTGCGCTAAGTAAGTTAATCACTAAGTATTACTACTAGGTGAATCCCCTACTTATAGGTTAGGTTATCTTAAAGGTGAACTATAAAGTGCAAAGTACTACTAGTAGTAACTAAGTAACAATATAAGATTAATCGCGAAGAACTAAATATATAATAGTAAAAGAGTATCCTTATATATCTAGTCCTTCCTATCACTAATATACTAGGACTTATCGCTAATAAGTCTATCCTATCGCTAATAGGATATAGTTACGTATAGTTTTACTATATACCTATATTTAGGGCGTAATCTTAGTGCCGGTAAAGGAGTAGCCGTTTCCTATGTTATACTAACCGTCTTATAGAGTAAGCGGGTATTATTTATAATAGTTAGTCGTAGGCCGTTTCTAGCTCCTACCCTAAATATCTCTATCTTAGGCCTCCTAGGGTATACCTAAGTATACTAAAACGCATATAATAACGCTAGTCCTTAGCGTCCGTAGAATAATTAGTTTATAGTTACTACTTAAATAGCTATAGCCCCTATGCCTCTTTAAGGTCCGTAATATTATCCCCTCCTTCCCTATCCTTTATCCCTAAAGGATTTAAACGTTAGTATCCCTCTTAGGTTTATATATTATTTTCTATTTTTTATAATTTTTTCCTTTATAGCCTATTTCGCTAATTATATCTTCTAAGGCTTCTATCTATAAAAACGCCTTAACCTATCGAATTAAGGACGAAGGTTTTTAATCCGTGATCCCTTATAAGCGTTACGTCTATTTAAAACGAGTATATATCTATACTAACTACTCTAACTATTATAGTAATTACGTGCGCGCTAGTAGTAGTATAAAGTGTACGATGCTATCTCCGTTATTTACTAATATAGAATAGTAACGTCTAGTAAAGTCCTAAAATTAAATTAAGGAGAAGAAGGAGGCTATCTTAGCTAAGCTCCTTTATCTCTAAAAATAAAAACGTTTATTATAAAAACGTACTAGTAATTTTATCGCGTAGGATTTTAAGGAAGTTACTAAGCTAGAAGAGCTAGAGTATTATAAGGTTAAAGAGCGCGATTATCTTAAAAAAGAGTATATTATATCTAAGTAAAAGGATCGTAAAGTAGAGAGTACTTATACTACGGGTAAGGTTTCTTAATCTACTATTTTAGTTAATAACTATATTCTTATAGTAACGTTAGAGGATCCTACTCTAACTTAGTTATTAAATAATCCTTTATTCTCCTAGGCTAACCTAGATCTCTCCTAGTTAGGTAAGATCGCTAGGTCCTCTTCTCCTATTAGTAGAACTATTAAACTAGCTAGTAATAGCCTACTAAGTTCTTAATAGGTTCCTATATATTTTCTAAGGTATTATAACCTTTCTATTTTATAAGGTAGTAAGATTTTCTACTAATTTTATTTATTACTAGGATATCCTTAATCCTATATTCGTTTTCTATTTCTTCTTCGATTTTAATATTAGTAGCGATTTTAGCGTTCTTAGGTACTTTCTCTAATAATAAGATATAAAATATTATATAGATACGTTATATACTATTAGGTAGCTTTAGATAATAATTAAGTAGTCCTATTTTTTCTTTAATTTTGAATAGTCCCTATTTAAGGTAGTTAAGTTTTGCGCTAGATTATCTAGTATAAATATTACGTTATAAAAGACAAACTTTCTTCTTCCTTTAAAAGTCTAGCGCCTCCTAGCGCGATTAGTCGTAGTAGAATTTTATACGTATATTTAGAAACTCGATATCCTAAGATAACTATAGGTATAGTTATTTTAACCTAGTTACTAGTAGTTAAGATAACTCTATAAGTAGTTATTTTCTAATTAGTTCTCTAATAATTATAGGATTAAGCCTATAATTTATAAAGAATAGTGTCTCTTTTATTATTATATATATTATATTATTATATACGAACTATACTATTAGTAATAATCCTATCTAGTCGTTCTACTAGAAGTTTATATAGTATTAAAGATATTATTCTAAGGTCTAGTTAACCTATTTAGTTTATCTATTAGTTTATAGATAATACGCGGTAGAGAGTCTATACTTAATACTAAGTTAATCTATAAGTAACTACTATATATTAGATATAAATAGCTTATCTCTATCTAAGGTAATCTTACTTAGTATCCTATAATTAGTAAATATATATCTAAGTAATAGATTAGCTATCTATTATGTATCGATAGTTTCTATTATTAGTATTATATATATATATTTAGTTAGTCGGTCGACGACTACTATAATTATATCGTTACTCTCTAAAATAGGTAGTTTCGTAATAAAATCTATAGTAATTTATTCCTATAGTTACTTTAGTACTTCTAATAATTCTATCTCCTTATATAGTATATATCGTAATAATTTATTTCGTTAGTATAAGTTATATTACTAAATATAATTTTTAACTTTTCTATATAGCGCTAGGATATAATAATTCCGTATAATTTTTTCGATAGTTTTCTTAATACTAAGGTATCCTTACGTAGGTTTATTATAGTATAATTAGATAATCTCGTTCTAGAGATTCCTAGGAACGTATACTAAGCTATAAATAAGGATTAGACTATCTTTTATTAAGGCTATATTATTACCTAGAATCTTCTAAAGTAATTTATCTATTTTAGTATTATTTTAGATTTTCTTAAGCTATTCGTTATTCTATAATTCGCTAGTTACTATAAGGATTTAGTAATTATAAATAATATATCCTTTACTATCTATAGTTAGGATAGTAGGTACTATCTTCTTAGTTCTAAGCTTATAGTCTAGTTATTAACTTAGCGCGTCTACTACTACGTTCTCTGTCCCCTTATAATATATAATCTTAAAATCGTATTAGACTAGTATTTCTACCTATTAAGCTTATTATTATATAAGCTTCTTAGTTATTATAAAATAAGTAAGGTTATAGTAATCTATTCTAATAATTATAGTATACTTAGCTCCTTCTAAGTATACTCTCTATATCTAAAATACTAATACTATAGCTAATAGTTCCTTATTATAGATATTATAGTTTAATTCCGCTAGTATTATCTTATAAGACTAGAAGGTGATAGGTCTAAGCTTACTATCTTATCCTAGTTATATAAGTTATACTCTAAGCGCAAAATCTAATACGTTAGTTTCTATAATAATTAGTACGTCGTAATTAAAGATTATAATAATTACTTCTTCTATCTTTTTATTATATATCTCCTTAAGTATAGCGAACGATTTATCTGCTTTATTATCCTATTTAAATAGTACTCCCTTCTTAGTAAACTAGTATAGTCCTACTATATATTTTAAGTATTATAGTACTAACTTATAGTAATAGTTAGCGAGTCTAAGAAAACTCTATACGTCCTTAACGTATATAGGTATTAGCTATTTAAGGATACTTTTAATCTTATCTTACTCTATCCTAAGCCTATTAGGACTAATAGTATACCTAAGGAAGCTAGTATATTAAATATAGAATTTATACTTCTTAAGCTTAAGGATAACCTTAGCTTCTCTTAGTCGTTATAATACTAGTTTATTATATTTAATATACTCTATCTCTATTTTTAAGAACACGAGGATATTACTAAGGTATCCTTTTAATACTTTAAAGATAAATTATTAAAATAATACTAGTATATTAGTAAGTCTAAATAGTATAACGTTATATTTAAAGTATCTAAACTTAGTCCTAAATACTGTTTTCTATTTATCTTCTTCCTTAATCCTAAGTTAATTATATATATTAGTAATATTATATTTACTAAAGTATTTTGCTCCTTAAATAATATCCTAAATTTCGTTAATTAATAGTAATAGATACTAGTCCTTAATAGTAATATTATTAAGTTATTAGTAATTAACGTATATTCTAAGTTCCTCTCCCTTCTTAGGTATAAATAGGATTAGGTATCCTACTAATAATTTTAAATATTAAATATATCCCTTCTTAAGGTTATTCTTAATATATTCCTCTAGTATTACTAACTCTTTTTATAATAGTATATAGATTAGTATAAATTTTAGTTCCTAGCTATCCTTAATCTTAATTTTATAGTTAAACGGACTATACTCTAGTAGCTTACTATCTAGTAGTAGCGTAAATATATCCTAGAATTTAGTATATTCCTTAGGAATCTTATATTCTTCTTCTAGTACTCCTATAATATAAAGGAATATTTCTCTATCGCTAACGAGAACGTATTCCTTTAGTTTATTATCTATTATATTTAATTATTATTCCTTATTTATAATATCCCTAATATTAGTTATTTTTCTATTAGGCCTATCTCCTAGCTAAAAACTCCTCTTAAGTTCGTCTTCGTAAGGATTCTTATAAGTACCTACGTTCCCTTCGCTAGGTCTCTTTAGCGTTTCTCTAGTAATCTTCCTAGTCTATATCTTACTTATCTATTAGTAATTATATCTACTAAAGAGTATATATTCTATTTACTAGTTAATATCTAGGTTATACTTCCTAAGCTAGGATATCTCTAGTATTATATTATACTCTCTAAGATACGTAATATCGAAATTAATTACCTTAAAGTAGTCTCTAATAACTATTAGTAAGGATCTACTTTTATATATAATCCCTAGTCCTAGACTCTCTTTATTAAGTCTAATAATAAATATAGGCTATAGCTTCTCTACGCTTTAGATCTTATAGTAGCGTTTATACTATAGGCTTATAAAGTTCCTTACTATCCCTAAGTTAATTATTACTCTAGACGGTTTATACGCGATATTAGTAGTAATCTTTATATATACTCCTTATATAGTAGCTATAAGGTATTATTATTTAGTGTTTATCCTCTAGTTTCTATACTAGAGTCCCGCGTATTCTAGTTTCTAATTAGGTTTCTTTTCCTAATATAGTAGCTTTAGTTCTAGGCTCCTTTTAACTCTTCCTACTACGTACGTTATATAGCTATCGTCGTAATAGACTAACACGGTTCTTAGATTATACTTAGGGTATCGTGCGTATCCTTAGTATATATACCTTAGACTATTATATAGATATTTATTTTCTATATTATTATATATCGATACTTTAACGAGTAATTCCTATAGCGCTCTAACTCGGTCTAGGGTACTACTAGATTATAGGTATCTATATATCCTGTTAAGGTATTTATTAACTCGAAGTAGTTAGTTAGCTTTAGCTTTATTATTTTATTATAGCACGTCTTATAGTTTATCTCTTACGTCGTAGAGGATACTTATAGTCTACTTATATAGTTATCGAATTCGTTCTAGGTCTTTATCTAGACTAAACGTCCGCTAGAATATCGCGAATCGCTCGTCTTTAATCGTGTGTTATAGGGGTTTCTTTTAAGGCTATTTAGTAGTATCTATTCCTAGGAGCTAGAGTAGAGTCTCTAGGATCTCTAGGGTTTCTAGCGTCTTAATTAGTATTTTTAGGATCCCTATTCCCTAGTCCTAGGAATCGTCGGATAGTTCCTAGGAGTTAGTAGTATTCTAGGGACTATACTAGGTCTACTCTTAACTCTTAATACCTTCCTAATCTATCTTAGGGAAGTTCTCTATTATATACTCTATACTAATTAGGCCGCGGTATTCTTCGTCTAACCGTCCTACTACCTATATAGTAATCTAGTCCTTTAGGCGCTTATACTTATCTAGAGTAGCCCTAGTAATAGCTTCTTATAAGCGTTTAGTATTATCCACGAAGGTATCTTTGCTATTTCCCTTCTATCCTAGACTCATCGAGCTATTAATCACTAACTATCCCTTATTATTAGTAGCTTAGAGTTACTAGGGTTAGATCTTACTATCTTAGGTCGCTCTTAACTACTATAGCCTTATATTATTACGTCTATTATTACACTTATGCGCCTATAGCTTTACGTTATTACGCCTATTATTATACTTACGCGCCTAATATCCTGCTTTTCTATATTTTAAGTATAAGTTATTATTTTTTTATTATTTTTCTTCTTCGGCTAGGAGCCTCGCTACGTTAAGCTCTATTAGTTATAGCCTATAGGGATTACTATATAACTCTCTTAGCTATTATTATAGTTAACCTTATCGCTCTTTATGACGGCGTGCGTGTCTAAAGGACTATTATCCTTAGCTTCTCTATTAGTATATTTCTTTTTATTAGAGATATCTCTTATAGAGTTAGTTATTAATACGTACCGCGGTAGTAACTATATTATTAATAGTCTTAGGTTACTCGATCCTAACTAGTTCGTCCTTAATATCGTCCTTAAGTCCGTCCTTAAAGATCGTGATATAGGTATCCTTATCCTAGTCTAAGTAGGATATAATCTATTAGAATTTAGTAGCGTATACGCTAGCTAATCTAGTTTACTTAAGTTATCGTAGGCGTTATTCTACGCTATAGATAGCGTTAATATTACTAAATATTTATTTAAGTTTCTTCTTAAATATAGTATAGGACGTAAATATTTCTTAAGTTATATTACTCTATTAGTTCTTATTAGCCTTTTCTTAGTATTTACGGATAAATAGTTTAAACTATTCGAAAGCTTATCCGCGAAGATAGGTAGAGATAAAGACTACTTTATCTTCTTCGTTCGTAATCTATAGATTTATATAGAGCTATATTTCTATCTATATTAGGAAGCCTTAGAGTTTAGAGCGTGCCCTATTAAAGAACTCTAGCTTCAGAAGTTTTATAGAGTATTATAACTACTTCGCTTCTAGATTAGCGATATACTCCTAAAGCTAGGTAACTATATCTATAAGCTCCTTAGGGGTTACTAAGGTCCTCCCGCTCGAAGATACGTTACTACTAGTACTATTATTACCTACTATAATAACTTTACTTTACGGTTTAAAGATAGAGCAATTAATATATTACGCGTAGCTGACTAGTTACTATAAGTTAGAACGTCCACAGGTTATACTTACCTAATTCTAACTACGGATTTTAAGAGTATCTCTTAATTATACCGTTACTTCGCGAAGCCTTACTACGGATAGGATCCTATTAAGTATCTTATAAAACGTGCTAGAAGTACGCGCTAAGTAAGTTAATCACTAAGTGTTACTACTAGGTGAATCCCCTACTTATAGATTAGGTTATCTTAAAGATAAACTATAAAGTGCAAAGTACTACTAGTAGTAACTAAGTAATAATATAAGATTAATCGCGAAGAACTAAATATATAATAATAAAAGAGTGTCCTTATATATCTAGTCCTTCCTATCACTAATAAGTTAGGACTTATCACTAATATGCTAGGACTTATCGCCGATAAGTCTATCCTATCGCTAATAGGATATAGTCACGTGTGGTTTTACCGTGCACCTATATTTAGGGCGTAATCTTAGTGCCGGTAAAGGAGTAGCCGTTTCCTGCGTCGTGCTAACCGTCCTATAGAGTAAGCGGGTATTATTTATAACGGTTAGTCGTAGGCCGTTTCTAGCTCCTACCCTAAATGTCTCCGTCTTAGGCCCTCTAGGGCATGCCTAAGTATACCGAAACGCACGTGATAACGCTAGTCCTTAGCGTCTGTAGAATGATTAGTTCACGGTTGCTACTTAAATAGCTGCGGCCCCCGCGCCTCTTTAAGGTCTGTAATAGATTATAGGAGGAAAAGGGGATTATATAGCTAGAAGGGCCTCTCCGCGAGTAAAAGCGTTAGAAAAGGGGGGAAGGCCGCGAGTAATATTATAGTGATCTCGAAACTCGCTATAGTATAGGCCTCTTCCTAAGAAACTTACTAATATAATAAGAGAGGGCTTAAGTAGGCTAATTACGAGTAATCCCTAATATAGAGTATCCTTCTACTTATATATAGCTAAGAGTTAGAGCTATAAGTAAGTAGAAGTAAAAATTCTAAAGTAATAGTAACTATTAATAGTTAGTAATTAGCTAAATAGACTACCTTACTACTACTTTATTAAATAGTTTAACCTAAACTAAAACCTTCGACGAAATAGAATACTTTCTATATATACTAACTAATAAGTAAGCCTCTTAGGGCTACTCCTATAAACTATAGGACCTAAATCCTTACGCCTAGGATCTACTAGATCTACTAACAACTATCGGATTATTACTATAGGCATAAATCCTATAGGTGCACGAAGCGTTCGTGCTGGTCGATTGAATACCACGATTATAGAAGAGAGACGAAAGCGTACGAATAGGGAGGGGTCGGTAGTAAACTAGTTAAATAGTAGAGGGCTAACGTAGTGTAATCAGAATTACCTTAAGCTCTACTCGTGGATAAAAAGGGTATTAAACTTATTATATTTCACTAGGGAAGTAGGTAGTATTTATAACTTTAGGTATATAACAAGTATTATAGAAAAAAACTCATAAAAATCTAAGATAATATAGGGACATACAAGAGTATTAGGAAACTCGTTACTTTTTCTATCTAATATAATAGTTAATATCTATTATCGCTAATCGTAGAGTATTTAATCCGATATAGCTCTAATTAGTCTAATATATATATCGCTTATGCACACGCTTAGTACGGGGTAGCACCTATATATATTAATATACCTCCTTAGCTCTCGATATAATAAAAGAATAAGATTAAAGTAAGAGCTAAATAAGATAAAATAAAGGAGATAGGATAAAAAGCCTTCTAGAAGATAGAGAGGATTTCTATACCTAGCTATTAAACGAAGGTAGTATATTTTTCTATAGGAAAATGCTTAGTAAGTTTATTAGCTAGTATTTCGGCTAATTTAACCTATTTAATTCGTAGCTATTTCGCCTAAACTTCCTATCGAATCTAAAGCTAGTATATATTAACGTAGCGAAGTTTAGTCTAAAAAGAGGATTTCTCTCTTATAAGTAGGTTAACTATTTACTTATTATTATATTAAATTATATCTAATTAGTTAGGATCGAATTAGATAAAAGAGAAGAGACGTTTAATCTAATATAGCTACTTAGCTACGTAGCTAATCGTAAGTAATTCAGCTTTAGTTATTAACGTAGTAATAGTCTTCTACTTACGCGATTTCTATTTAATTAGGCCTCTAAATAGGCAAAAGATAAATCCTTTAGAGCTCCTTCGATTATAATTATTAGTAAAGCTTATATCTAAGGTAGTAGTAAAGATAGAAGCTCTTATTTTACTATTAAAATAGAGGGAAAGATATTTCGTCTAATATAGGTAAGAGATTAGATAATTAGTAGCTTATAAGTACCTCTTATTATAGTAAGTAAGCGACTTTACTAGTAATTAGTTAGTAAATATAGTATCTAGTCTAGTCTAGACGGTAGGGAATAAAGTTAATCTATACTTCTATTAATATAGCTTAATATACTTTAGATTAATCAGTTCTAATAGGATTAGATTAAGCTGTTTGTTATTAGTAGTAGTATACTAATTATTCTATTATTAGTTATATTAAACTAGGTAGTAACCTTTTTAATATAAGTGTTACGAGGCAGACCTATTACGCGTAGCCGACTGGTCACTGTGAATTAGAATGTCCACGGGTTATACTTGCCTGATTCTAACTACGGATTCTAAGAGTATCCCTTCGATCGTACCGTTGCCTCGCAAAGCCTTACTACGGATTAGATTCTGTCGAGTATCTTGCAGAACGTGCCAGAAGTGCGCGCCAAGTAAGTCAATCACTAAGTGTTACCACTTAGTGAATCCCCTACTTGTAGGTTAGGTTGTCTTAAGGATGAACTATGAAGTGCAAAGTACTACTAGTAGTAACTAAGTAACAATATGAGATTGATCGCGAAGAACTAAATACATAATAATAAAAGAGTGTCCTTATATATCCAGTCCTTCCTATCAGGCGATAAGTCGAAACTCATCGCTAATGCGCCAGGACTCATCACTAGGTAAGTCGGGCTTATCACTTGATGAGTCGTCACGTGACAACTTGATCGGGTAGTCCGTTATGCCGGACATTATCTAGTATATATATAAATACACACATAGGATAAAGTCCGCTATAAGGATATAGTGTCCTTGATCACCCCGAGTGATCACTAAGCATAATCGTGTAAGATGTCCTCTTACACTAACCCACTTTGCTCCTAGGAGCCTTTTTGTATATGAACTTACTCCTAGGAAGTATATATATAATACGTCTTATTAGTTACACGTGACTTATGTAGGTGTTCCCGTTCTTAAGGGCTTAGTTAGCTAACGTTGTCCCCCGCGGGTTTCTGACGGTCTGCCTCGTAATATTATCCCCTCTCTTCTCAAGCCGATGTCCTTAGTAGCTATAAGTAGCGTAGTCCCCTAGTTTACGCTTCGTATGTTTTCTGTTTCTTTTCTTTCCCTTCGTGATGTCGTCCGATCGTGCTAACTATATCTTCTAAGGCTTCTATCCGTAAGAACGCCTTGACTCGTCGGATCGAGGACGAGGGTTTTCGTTCTGCTATTCCTTACGAACGTTATATTCATCTTAAAAGAGTATATATTCGTGCTAACTACTCCGATTATTGTAGCGATTGTGTTCGTGGTGATGGAGGAGTAAGGTGCACGATATTAAATCTAACTTTTACTAATACCGAATAGAGGCGATTAGTAAAGTCCTAAAATTCCTTAGAGGAGGAGGAAGAAGCTATCCTCCTTTAATAATAAATAATGTTAGCTAAGCTAGCCTAGCTTCGGAAGCAAAAACGCTTATTATAGAAGCGTGCTAGTGATTTTATTGCTTAGGATTTTAGAGAAGTTACTAAGTTAGAAGAGTTAGAGCGTTGCGAAGTTAAAGAGCGCGAGCGTCTTAAAAAAGAGCGTGTCGAGTCTAAACGAAAAGATCGTGAAGTAGAGAGTGCTCGGGCCGCGAACGAGGTTTCTTAATCTACTATTATAGTTAATAACCGTATTCTTGCGGCGATGTTAGAGGATCCTACTCTAACTTAGTTATAGAATAATCCTTCGTTCTCCTAGGCTAACCTAGACCCCTCCTAGTTAGGTGAGGCTGCTAGGTCCCCTTCTCCTGTTGGTAGAACTGTTAAACTAGCTAGTAGTAGCCTACTAGGTTCTCGATAGGTTCCTATGTGTTCTCTAAGGTATCGTAATTCTTCCACTTTACGAGGTAATAAGGTTTTCTACTAACTTTGTTTATTACTAGGATATCCTCGACCTTATATTCGTTTTCCGTTTCTTCTTCGATTTCGACGTTAGTAGCGATTTCGGCGTTCCTAGGTGCTTTTTCTAATAATAAGACATGAAAGGTTATATAGATGCGTTGTATACTATTAGGTAGCTTTAGTCGATAATTAAGCGGTCCTGTTTTTTCTGTAATTTCAAATAGTCCTAATTTAAGGTGGTCGAGTTTCGCGCTAGGTCGTCTAGTGCGAATATTACGTCGTAAAAGGTAAACTTTCTCTCTCCTTTAAAAGTCTAGCGCCTCCTAGCGCAATTAATCGTAATAGAATTTTATGCGTATATTAAGGAACTCGATATCCCTTAATAACTATAGGTGTAGTTATTTCAACCTAGTCGCTAGAAGTCGGGATGATTCTACGATTAGCTATTTCCTGATTAGTTCTCCGATAATTATAGGATTAAGCCTATAATTCGCGAAGAATAGTGTTTCTTTTATTATTGCGTGTATCGTATTATTATATACGAACTATGCTATTAGTAATAATCCCGTCTAGTCGTCCTGCTAGAAATTTATATAGTATTATAGGTACTATTCTAAGGTCTAGTTAACCTATTTAGTTTGTCTATTAGTTTGCGGGTGGTACGCGGTAGAGAGTCTATGCTCGATGCCGAGTTAATCCGTAAGTGACTACTACATGTTAGATATGAACAGCTTATCTCTGTCCGAGGTAATCTTGCTCGGCGTTCTATAGTTAGCGAATATATGTCTAAGTAATAGGTTAGCTATCCGTTATACGTCGATAGTTTCCGTTGTCGGTATTATATATACATATTTAGTTAGTTAGTCGACGACTACTATAATTATATTATTACTCTCTAAGATAGGTAGTTTCGTGATAAAATCTATAGTAATCTATTCCTATAGTTATTTTAGTACTTCTGCTAATCCTATTTCTCTGTATAGTGCGTGTCGTGATAATTTATTTCGTTAGTATAAGTCGTATTACCGAATATATTTCTTAACCTTCCGGTATAGTGCCGGGATATAGTAGTTTCGTGTGACCTTTTCGATGGTTTTCTTAATTCCTAAATATCCTTATATAAGTTCGTTATAGTGTGTTTTAATAATTTCTTCTTGTAGGTTCCCCGGAACGTATACTAAGTCGTGTATAAGGACTAAGCCGTCTTTAACTAACGTAGTATTATTCCCTAGGATCTTCTATATTACTTAGTCGTTTATAGTGGCTTCCCGGATTTTATTAAGCTATTCGTTATCCTATAGTTCACTTATTACTACGAGGATTTAGTAGTTATAAATAATATACCCTTCGCTATCCGTGGTTAGGATAGCGGGTACTACCTCCTTAGTTCTAAGTTTATAGTCCGGTCGTCGACTTAGCGCGTCCGCTACTATATTCTTAGTTCCCTTATAGTATATAATCTTAAAATCGTACTAGGCTAATATTTCTACCTATCAAGCTTATCGTCGTGTAAGCTTCTTAGTTATCGTGAAGTAGGTAAGGTTATAGTAATCTATCCTAACGATTATAGTATACTTAGCTCTCTCTAAGTATACTCTCTATATCTAAAACGCTAATACTATAGCTAATAGTTCCTTATCGTGGATATCGTAATTTAATTCCGCTAGTATTATCTTACGAGACTAGAAGGCGATAGGTCTAAGCTTGCCGTCTTATCCTAGTTATATAAGTTATGCTCCGAGCGCGAAGTCCGATACGTCGGTTTCTATAATAATTAGTGCGTCGTAATTAAATATCGCGATGATTGCTTCTCCTACTTTCTTGTTATATATCTCCTTAAGTGTAGTAAATAACTTCTCTGCTTCGTTATCCTACTTAAATAGTACTCCCTTCTTAGTGAATTAGTATAGTCCCGCTATATATTTCGAGTATTACGGTACTAACTTGCGGTAATAGTTAGCGAGCCTAAGAAAACTTTGTACGTCCTTAATGTATGTGGGTGTCGGCTATTTAAGGATACTCTTGACTTTGTCTTGTTCTATCCCGAGTCCGTCGGGGTGGATAATATATCCGAGAAAGCTAGTATATTAAACGTGGAATTTATACTTTTTGAGTTTAAGTATAACCTTAGCCTCCCTTAACTATTATAATACTAATTTGTTATGCTCGATGTGTTCTACCTCCGTTTTAGAGAACACGAGGATGTCGTCGAGGTATGCGATAACGAATTTGTCGAGGTATCCTTTTAATACTTTAAAGATGAATCGTTAAAATAATACCGGTGCGTTAGTGAGTCCGAACGGTATAACGTTATATTCGAAGTGTCTAAACTTAGTTCTGAATACCGTTTTCTATTCGTCTCCTGCCTTAATCCTAAGACGATTATATACGTTAGTGATATCGTATTTACTAAAGTATTTCGCTCCTTAAATAATGTCCTGAATTTCGTTGATTAACGGTAATAGATGCCGGTCCTTAATAGTAATATCGTTAAGTTGTTAGTAATTAACGCACATTCTGAGTTCTCCTCCTTTCTTAGGTATAAATAGGATCGGATATCCTGCTAACGATTTCGAATACTAAATATTTCCTTTCTTAAGGTTATCTTTAATATATTCCTCTAATATCGCTAACTCTTTTTGCGATAGTATATAGATCGGCATAAACTTTGGTTCCTAGCCGTCCTTGATCTTGATTTTATAGTCAAACGGACTATACTCTAGTAGCTTATCGTCTAGTGGTGGCGTGAATATATCCTAGAATTCAGTATATTCCTTAGGAATCTTGTGTTCTCCTTCTAGCGCTCCTGTGGCGTAAAGGGATATTTCTTTATCGCTAACGAGAACGTATTCCTTTAGTTCGTCGTCTATTATATCTAGTCGTTATTCCTTAGTTACGATGTCCCTAATATTAGTTATCTTTCCGTTAGGCCTACCTCCTAGCCGAAAACTCCTCTTAAGTTCGCCTTCGTGAGGGTTTTTATGAGTACCTACCTCCCCGGGGCTAAGTCTCTTTAGCGTCTTTAGTTCTCTTCTAGTCCACCTCTCGCTCGTCTATCGATAATTATATCTATCGAATAGTATATTTCCTGACTGCTAGTCGATGATAGGGTTATGCTTCCTTAACTAAGGTATACCTAAGATAATATCGTATTCTCCTAAAGGAGTTATATTAAAGTTAATAACTTCGAAATAGTCTCTAATAACTATTAGTAGTGATCCGCTTTTGTGCGTGATCCCTAGTCTAAGACTCTCTCCGTTAAGTCCGATAATAGGCATAGTCTTAAGCTTTGCTATCCCTTAGATCTTATAGCAGTTGCGATACGCTAGACTTATAAAGTTACTAGCTACTCCTAAATTAATTATTACTATAGTTGATCGAAGCATAATATTAGCGACGACCTTTATGTGCTATCCCTAAGTAGTCGCTGCAAGATATTACGGTTCGTTGTTTATCCTCCGGTTTCCGTACTAGAGTCCCGCGTATTCTAGTTTCTAGTTAGGTCTCTTTTCCTAACGTAGCGGCTTTAGTTCTAGGCTTCTTTCGACTTTTCCTATTGCGTGCGTTATATAGCTATCGTCGTAATAGGCTAACACGGTTCTTAGATCGTGCTTAGGGTATCGCGCGTATCCTTAGCATGTATACCTTAGGCTATTACACGGATATTTGTTTTCTATATTATTATATATCGATGCTTTAACGAGTAATTCCTATAGCGCTCTGACTCGATCTAGGGTATTGCCGGGTTGTAGATACCTGTATATCCCGTTAAGGTGTTTATTAATCTAAAGTAGTTAGTCGGCTTTAGCTTTACTATTTTGCTGTAGTATATCCTATAGTTTACTCCTTACGTCGTTAAGGTTGCTTATAGTCTACTTATATAGTTGTTGAATTTGTTCTAGGTCTTTATCTAGACCGAACGTTACCTAAAATCGTGCGAATCGTTCGTCTTCGATTATATATCGTGGGGGTTTCTCTTAAGGCTATTTAGTAGTATCCGTTTCTAGGAATTAGGGTGGAGTCTCTAGGATCTCTAGGGTTCCTAGCGTCTTGATTAGTGTCTTTAGGATCCCTATTCCCTAATCCTAGGAATCGTTGGATAGTTCCTAGGAGTTAGTAGTATTCTAGGGACCGTACTAGGTCTACCCTTGACTCTCGATACCTTCCTAATCTATCTCGGGAAAGTCTTCCGTCGCGTGCTCTGCGCTGATTAGGCTATAGTAATCTTCGTCTAACCGTCCTGCCGCCTATGCGGTGACCTAGTCCTTTAGGCGCTCGTACTCGTCTAGAGTAGCCCTAGTAATAGCTTTTTGTAAGCGTTTAGTGTTATCTATGAAGGTGCCTTCGCTGTTTCCCTTCTATTCTTAGTTCGTCGAGCCGTTGATTACTAACTATCCTTTGTCGTTAGTGGCTCGGAGTTGCTAGGGTCGGACCTCGTCCTAGGTCGCCTGAAGTTACTATAGCCTTATGTTGTTGCGCCTATTGTTACGCTCACGCGCCTATAGCTTTGCGTTATTGCGCTTGTTATTGCACTCACGCGCCTAATGTCCTGCTTTCCTATATTCAAAGCATAAGTTGTTGTCCTTTCGCCGTTTTTCTTCTTCGGCTAGGAGTCTCGCTACGTTGAGCTCTATTAGTTATGGTCTATAGGGGTCGCTGCTCTCCCTAGGCTATTGTCTGTTCCCGCGCCTGCCTTCGTGGCGGCGTGCCTATCTAAAGGACCGTTGTCCTTAGCTTCTCTATTAGCGTGTTTCCTTTCGCTAGAGGTATCTCTCGTAGAGTCGGTTATCGATGCGTACTACGGTGGCGACTATATCGCTAATAGTCTTAGGTCGTTTAATCCTAACTAGTTCGTCCTTAATATCGTCCTTAAGTCCGTCCTTAAAGATCGCGATATAGGCGTCCTTATCCTAGTCTAAGTAGGATATAATCTGCTAGAACTCGGCGGCGTATACGCTGGCCGATCTAGTTTGCTTAAGTCGTTATAGGCGTTGCTCTACGCTACGGATAGCGTTAATATCACCGAATGTTTGTTTAAGTTTCTTCTTAAATACGGTGTATAAGGCGAATATTTCCTAAGTAGTGTCGCTCTACTAATCCTTGTTAGCTTTTTCCTAGTATTCACGGATAAATAGTTCGAACTACTTAAAGGCTTATCCGCGAAGGTAGGTAAAGATAAAGACTACTTTGTCCTCCTCGTTTATAATCTATAGGTTTATACGAAGCTGTATTCCTATCTAAGTTAAGAAGCCTTGGAGTTTAAAGCATGCTCTATCGAAGAACTCTAGCTTCGGAAGTTTTATAGAGTGTCAGGATTGCTCTACTTCTAGATTAGTGATATACTCCTAGAGCTAGGTAACTATATCTATAAGCTCCTTAGGGGTCACTAAGGTTCTCCTGCTCGAAGATACGTTACTGCTAGTGCTGTTATTGCCTGCTATAATAACTTTGCTTCACGGTTCAAAGATAGGGCGATTAATGTGTTACGCGTAGCCGACTAGTTACTATGAATTAGAATGTCTACGGGTTATACTTGCCTGATTCTAACTGCGGATTCTAAGAGTATCCCTTCGATCGTACTATTGCCTTGTAAAGCCTTACTACGGATTAGATTCTGTCGAGTATCTTGCAGAACGTGCTAGAAGTGCGCGCTAAGTAAGTTAATCACTAAGTATTACTACTTAGTGAATCCCCTACTTGTAGGTTAGGTTATCTTAAGGATGAACTATGAAGTGCAAAGTACTACTAGTAGTAACTAAGTAATAATATAAGATTAATCGCGAAGAACTAAATACATAATAATAAAAGAGTGTCCTTATATATCTAGTCCTTCCTATTAGGCGATAAGTCGAAACTTATCGCTAATGCGCTAGGACTCATCACTAGATAAGTCGGGCTCATTACTTAATGAGTCGTCACGTGATAACTTGATCGGGTAGTCCGTTGTGCCGGACATTATCTAGTATATATGTAAATACACACATAGGATAAAGTCCGCTATAAGGATATAGTGTCCTTAATCACCCCGAGTGATCACTAAGCATGATCGTGTAAGATGTCCTCTTACACTGACCCACTTTGCTCCTGGGAGCCTTTTTGTATGTGAACTTGCTCCTGGGAAGCATATGTGTAATGCGTCTTATTGGTTGCACGTGACTTATGCAGGTGTTCCCGTTCTTGAGGGCTTGGTTGGCTGACGTTGTCCCCCGCGGGTTTCTGACGGTCTGCCTCGTAACAAGACCGTTAGAAACCCGCGGGGGACAACGTTAGCTAACTAAGCCCTTAAGAACGGGAACACCTGCATAAGTCACGTGTAACTAATAAGACGTATTATATATATACTTCCTAGGAGTAAGTTCATATACAAAAAGGCTCCTAGGAGCAAAATAGGTTAGTGTAAGAGGGTATCTTACACGATTATGCTTAGTGATTACTTAGGGTGATTAAGGACACTATATCCTTATGGCGGACTTTATCCTGCGTGTATATTTATATATATACTAGATAATGTCCGGCACGACGAACTACCCGATCAAGTTATTACGTGACGACTTATTAAGTAATAAGCCCGACTTACTAAGTAATAAGTCCGGGTAGTATTAAGCGATAAGTCCCGACTTATCGCCTAATAGGAAGGACTAGATATATAAGGATACTCTTTTACTATTATGTATCTAGTTCTTCGCGATTAATTACATATTATTACTTAGTTACTACTAATAGTACTTTGTACTTTATAGTTCACCTTTAAGATAACCTAACCTATAAGTAGAGGATTCACCTAGTAGTAATACTTAGTGATTAACTTACTTAGCGCGTACTTCTAGCACGTTCTATAAGACACTTAATAGGATCTAACCTATAGTAAGGCTTTGCGAAGTAATAGTACGATTAAGAGATACTTTTAGAATCTAAAGTTAGAATTAGGTAAGTATAACCCGTGGATATCCTAATTTATAGTGATTAGTTGGCTACG
The DNA here is from genome assembly GCA_022985105.1 of Penicillium ochrochloron. Taxonomy (NCBI): domain Eukaryota; kingdom Fungi; phylum Ascomycota; class Eurotiomycetes; order Eurotiales; family Aspergillaceae; genus Penicillium; species Penicillium ochrochloron. Next base: position 406,019 of record JAAVMA010000036.1, read on the forward strand.
CGTAATATATTAATCGCCCTATCTTTAAACTATAAAGCAAAGTTATTATAGTAGGTAACGATAGCACTAGTAGTAACGTATCTTTAAGCGGGAGGACCTTAGTGTCCCCTAAGGAGCTTATAGATATAGTTACCTAGCTCTAGGAGTATATCGCTAACTTAGAAGCGAAGTAATCCTAATACTCTATAAAACTTCCGAAGCTAGAGTTCTTCGATAGAGCATGCTCTAAACTCTAAGGCTTCTTAACTTAGATAGAAATGTAGCTTTGTATGAATCTATAGATCGTAAACGAAGAAGATAAAGTAGTCTTTGTCTCTACCTATCTTCGCGGATAAGCTTTTAAATAGTTCGAACCGTTTATCCGCGAATACTAGGAAAAAGCTAATAAGGATTAGTAAATACTACTTAGGAAATATTCGCCTTATATACTATATTCAAGAAGAAACTTAAATAAATATTTAGTGATATTAACGCTATCTATAGCGTAGAACGACGCCTATAACGACTTAAGTAAACTAGATCGGCTAGCGTGTACGCCGCCGAGTTCTAGTAGATTATATCCTACTTAGACTAGGACGAGGACGCCTATATCGCGATCTTTAAGGACGGACTTAAGGACGATATTAAGGACGAACTAGTTAGGATTAAGCGACCTAAGACTATTAGCGATATAGTTACTACCATAGTATATATCGATAACCGACTATACGAGAGATACCTCTAGCAAAAGGAAACACGCTAATAGAGAAGCTAGGAATAATAGTCCTTTAGATATATATAACGCTACAAAGGGCGATAAGGCTAACCACGACGATAGCTAAGGGAGTCGTATAATAATCCCTATAGGCTATAACTAATAGAGCTTAACGTAGCAAGGCTCCTAGCTAAAGAAGGAAAACGACGAAAAGATAATAACTTATGCTTTAAATATAGAAAAGTAGGATATTAGGCGCGTAAGTATAATAATAGGCGTAATAACGTAAAGCTATAGGCGCGTAAGCGTAATAATAGACGTAATAACGTAAGGCTATAGTAGTTAAGAGCAATCTAAGATAGTAAGGTCTAACCCTAGTAACTCCGAGCTACTAACGATAAGGGATAGTTAGTGATTAACGGCTTAATAAGTCTAGGATAGAAGAGAAATAGCGAAGGTACCTTTATAGACGATACTAAACGTTTATAAGAAGCTATTACTAGGGCTACTCTAGACGAGTACGAGTACCTAAAGGACTAGGTTACTATATAGGCAGTAGGACGGTTAGATAAAGAATACCGCGGCCTAATTAGCGTAGAGCACGCGATAGAAAGCTTCCCTAAGATAGACTAGGAAGATATTAAGAGTTAAGGGTAGATCTAGTATAGTCCCTAGAATACTACCGACTCCTAGGAACTATCCGACGATTTCTAGGACTAGGGAATAGGGATCCTAAAGACACTAATCAAGACGCTAGGAATCTTAGAGATCCTAGAAACTCTATCCTAGCTCCTAGGAACGGATACTACTAAATAGCCTTAAGAAAAAACCCTATAATACGTGATTAAAGATAAACGATTCGCGATATTCTAGTAAATATTTAGTCTTAACGAAGACCTAGAACGAATTCGATAACTATATAAGTAGACTATAATTAACCTTAACGACGTAAAGAATAAACTATAGAATATACTATAATAAAATAACAAAGCTAAAGCTAACTAGTTACTTTAAGTTAATAAATATCTTAATAGGATATATAGGTATCTATAACCTAGTAGTACCCTAGACTAAGTTAGAGCGCTATAGGAATTACTTATTAAAGTATTAACGAATAATAATATAGAAAATAAATATCTATATAATAGCCTAAGATACGCGTGCTAAGGATACGCACGATACCCTAAGCACGATCTAAGAACTATATTAGCCTATTACGACGATAGCTATATAATACACGTAGTAGGGAAAGTCGAAAGAAGCCTAGAACTAAAGCTACTACGTTAGGAAAAGAAACCTAATTAGAAACTAGAATACGTAGGACTCTAGTATAGAAACTAGAGTATAAATACTAAATAATAATACCTCGTAGCTACTATATAAGAGGCGTATATAAAGATTACTACTAATATTATGTATAAACTATCTAGAGTAATAATTAACTTAGGAGTAGTAGGGAACTTTATAAGCCTATAGTATAAACCCTACTATAAGATCTAAGACGTAGCAAAACTACGGCCTATACCTATTATTAGACTTAACGGAGAGAGTCTAGGACTAGGGATTACGCACGAAAGTAGACCCTTACTAATAGTTATTAGAGACTACTTTAAGGTAATTAATTTCGATATTACGTACCTTAGAGAATATAATATAGTACTAGAAGTACTCTAGCTTAGGAAGTATAACCTAGATATTAACTAGTAAGTAGGATATATACTCTTTAGTAGATATAATTACTAATAGATAAGTAAGGTATAGACTAGGAAGATTATAAGAGAAATACTAAAGAGACCTAGTAAGAGGGATATAGGTACTTATAAGAACTCTTACGAAGGTAAACTTAAGAGGAGTTTTTAGCTAGGAGATAGACCTAATAGAAAAATAACTAATATTAGAGATATTATAAATAAGGAATAATAGTTAGATATAATAGACGATAAACTAAAAGAGTACGTTCTTATTAGTAATAAAGAGATATCCTTTTACGCTATAGAAGCGCTAGAAGAAGAATATAAAATTCCTAAGGAATATACTAAATTCTAGGATATATTCACGCTACTACTAGATAGTAAGCTACTAGAGTATAGTCCGTTCGACTATAAAATTAAGATTAAAGACGGCTAGGAACTAAGGTTTATACTAATATATATACTATCGCAAAAAGAGTTAGTAATACTAGAGGAATATATTAAAGATAACCTTAAGAAAGGATATATTTAATATTTAAAGTCGTTAGTAGGATACCTAATCCTATTTATACCTAAGAAGGGAGGAGAACTTAGAATATACGTTAATTACTAATAACTTAATAATATTATTATTAAGAACTAGCACCTATTACCGTTAATTAACGAAATTTAAGATATTATTTAAGAAGCAAAATACTTTAGTAAATACGATATTACTAATATATATAATTAACTTAGGATTAAGGAAGGAGACGAATAGAAAACGGTATTTAGGACTAAGTTTAGATACTTCGAATATAATATTATACCGTTTAGACTTACTAACGTACTAGCGTTATTTTAACGATTTATCTTTAAAGTATTAAAAGGATATCTTAATAAATTCGTTATCGCGTACCTTAACGATATCCTCGTGTTCTTGAAAATAGAGGTAGAACACGTTAAATATAATAAACTAGTATTATAACGACTAAGGGAAGCTAAGGTTATACTTAAACTTAAAAAGTATAAATTCTACGTTTAATATACTAGCTTCCTTAGATATACTATTAGCCCTAATAGGCTTAGGATAGAATAAGATAAGATTAAAAGTATCCTTAAATAGCTAATACCTATATATATTAAGAACGTATAGAGTTTTCTTAGACTCGCTAACTATTACTATAAGTTAGTACTATAATATTCGAAATATATAGCAGGACTATACTAGTTTACTAAGAAGAGAGTACTATTCTAATAGGATAATAAAGTAGATAAATCGTTTACTATACTTAAGGAAATATATAATAAAAGAGTAGAAGAAGTAATTATCGTAATCTTTAATTACGACGCACTAATTATTATAGAAACCGACGTATTAGACTTCGCGCTCGGAGTATAACTTATATAACTAGGATAAGACGGTAAGCTTAGATCTATCGCTTTCTAGTCTCGTAAGATAATACTAGTAGAATTAAATTATAATATCTACGATAAGGAACTATTAGCTATAGTATTAGTATTTTAAATATAGAGAGTATACTTAGAGGGAGCTAAGTATACTATAATTATTAGGACGGATTACTATAACCTTACCTACTTTATAATAACTAAGAAGCTTATATAATAATAAGCTTAATAAGCGGAAATATTAGCCTAATACGATTTTAAGATTATATACTATAAGAGGACAGAGAATATAGTAGTAGACACGCTAAGTTAATAACTAGACTACGAACTTAGAACTAAGGAGATAGTACCTGCTATCCTAACTATAGATAGCGAAGGGTATATTATTTATAACTACTAGATTCTTGTAGTAACTAGCGAATTATAGAATAATAAATAGCTTAAGAAAATCCGAAATAATACTAAAACGAATAAGTTACTTTAAAAGATTCTAGGTAATAATATAGCCCTAATAAAAGATAGTCTAGTCCTTATTTATAGCCTAGTATATATTCCTAGGAATCTCTAAAACGAGATTATCTAATTATATCACGATAAACCTACGTAAGAATACCTTAGTATTAAGAAAACTATTAAAAAGATTATACGGAATTATTATATCCTAGTACTATATAGAAAAGTTAAAAACTATATTTAGTAATATAATTCGTGCTAACGAAATAAATTATTACGATATATACTATATAGAGAAATAGAATTAGCGGAAGTACCTAAATAACTATAGGAATAGATTACTATAGACTTTATTACGAAACTACTTATTTTAGAAGATAACGATATAATTATAGTAGTCGTCGACTAACTAACTAAATACGTATATATAATACTAATAATAGAAACTATTAATATATAATAGATAGCTAACCTATTACTCTAATATATATTTACTAATTATAGAATACCGAGTAAGATTACCTTAGATAGAGATAAGCTATTTATATCTAATATATAGTAGTTACTTATAGATTAACTTAGTATTAAGTATAGACTCTCTACTATATACTACCCGTAAACTAATAGATAGACTAAATAGGTTAATTAGACCTTAGAATAGTATCTTCGATACTATATAAACTTCTAGTAGGACGACTAGATAGGATTATTACTAATAGTATAGTTCGTATATAATAATACGATATATATAATAATAAAAGAGATACTATTCTTCGTAAATTATAGGCTTAATCCTATAATTATTAGAGAACTAATTAGAAAATAACTACTTATAGAGTTATCCTAACTACTAGTAACTAGATTAAAATAACTATACCTATAGTTATTATAGGATATTAAGTTTTTAAATATACGTATAAAATTCTACTATAACTAATCGCGCTAGGAGGCGCTAGACTTTTAAAGGAGGGAGAAAGTTTATCTTTTATAACGTAATATTCGTACTAGACGACCTAGCGCAAAACTCGATCACCTTAAATTAGGACTATTTAAAATTAAAGAAAAAACGGGACTACTTAATTATTATCTAAAGCTACCTAATAGTATACGACGTATCTATATAATATTCTATATCTTATTATTAGAAAAAGTACCTTATAACGCTAAAATCGCTACTAATATCGAAATCGAAGAAGAAACGGAAAACGAATATAAGGTTAAGGATATCCTAGTAATAAACAAAGTTAGTAGAAAACCTTATTACCTTATAAAGTAGAAGAATTACGATACCTTAGAGAATATATAGGAACTTATAGAGAACCTAGTAGGCTACTACTAGCTAGTTTAATAGTTCTACTAATAGGAGAAGGGGACCTAGTAGCCTTACCTAACTAGGAGGGATCTAGGTCGGCCTAAGAGAACGAAGGATTATTCTATAACTAAGTTAGAGTAGGATCCTCTAACGTCGCTATAAGAATACGGTTATTAACCGTAATAGTAGATTAAGAAACCTCGTTCGCGGCCCGAGCACTCTCTACTTCACGATCTTTTTGTTTAGACTTAACACGCTCTTTTTTAAGGCGCTTACGCTCTTTAACTTCGCGATGCTCTAACTCTTCTAACTTAGTAACTTCCTTAAAATCCCGAGTAATAAAATCACTAGCGCGCTTTTATAATAAGCGCTTTTATTTGCGAAGACGGGCTAGCTTAGCTAATATTAGCTACTACTAAAGAAGGATAGCTTCCTTCTCCTCCTCTAGCGAATTTTAGGACTTTACTAGACGGCGCTATTCGGTATTAGTAAAGGTCGGATTTAATATTATATACTTAATATCTCTACTATCACGAATATAATCGCTATAGTAGTCGGAATAGTCGGCACGAATACACACTCGCTTTAGACGAACGTAACGATTATAAGGAATAGCGGATTAAAAGCCCTCGTCCTCGATCCGACGAGTTAAGGTGTTCTTACAGATAGAAGCCTTAGAAGATATAGTTAGTACGATAGGACGATATCACGAAAAGAAAAGAAAAGAAATAGAAAACATACGAAGCGCGAACTAGGGGACTACGCTATTTATAGCCGCTAAGGATATCGGCTTAAGAAGAGGAGGGATAATATTATGAGGTAGACCGTTAGAAACCCGCGGGGGATAACGTTAGCTAACTAAGCCCTTAAGAACAGGAACACCTACATAAGTCACGTATAACTAATAAGACGTATTATATATATGCTTCCTAGGAGCAAGTTCATATACAAAAAGGCTCCTAGGAGCAAAATAGGTTAGTGTAAGAGGGCATCTTACACAATCATGCTCAGTGATCACTTAGGGTGATTAAGGACACTATATCCTTATAGCGGACTTTATCCTACGTGTGTATTTATATATATACTAGATAATATCCGGCACGACGAACTACCTAATTAAGTTATCACGTGACGACTTATTAAGTAATAAGCCTGACTTACTAAGTGATAAGTCCGGGTAGTATCAAGCGATAAGTCCTGACTTATCGCCTAACAGGAAGGACTAGATATATAAGGATACTCTTTTACTATTATGTATCTAGTTCTTCGCGATTAATTACATATTATTACTTAGTTACTACTAGCAGTACTTTATACTTCATAGTTTATCTTTAAGACAACCTAACCTACAAGTAGGGGATTCACCTAGTAGTAATACTTAGTGATTAACTTACTTAGCGCGTACTTCTAGCATGTTCTGTAAGACACTTAATAGGATCTAACCCGCAGTAAGGCTTTGCGAAGCAACGGTACGATTGAGAGATACTCTTGGAATCTGAAGTTAGAATCAGGCAAGTATAACCCGTGGACATCCTAACTCACAGTGACTAGTCGGCTACGCGTAACAATAAGCTACTTAATTTAGCTAGGTCTTTCGTTTTAATTAGTCTTATATAATTCGAATACTCATAAATTAGGTTAATTTGCTATAGTCTTTTATCTTAAAGCGTTATAAGAGAAGACCTTTAATTTACTAAGCGTGCTTACTCTTACTTTAATAATAGATAGTAAGTAAATCGTTAATAAATACTATAATAACTATACGGTTATTAGGGCAAGATTTAAATCTAAGTAAGAGAAGTATCTCTTTAATATTATCTTCCTATCTCTTACTAGCGATTCGTAGACTATATACTACCTTATATAGGCGAAGAATTATTAACCTATAGTAGCCTAATCCTAGTAGATATTAGTAGTAAACTTCTTTTTTTAGCGTGCTATTTAGAAACGTATTGATAGTATCTATTTAAAAGGTTTTAAGGTTATATCTTATTATAATCGCGATAAGCGTACGAAAGGTTCTAGTAGTAAGTATACTAGTATAAGCGTCTTAATCGTTAAGGATTTAGGTGTCTCCTTATATATATAAGCGTGCGTTATATGAATTATCCTATTAGTTATATAGCTTATTTATATTAGAAGTAAGCTAAATATAAGGTAAATCTAACGTTTAAGAGAGTGTAGTATAGTCTACTTTAGTAGTAGTAGTACTTTTACTAGTGCCTTTACTCCCTAGGTCTTACTATATCTCTTAGTATATAACGTTAATATTATTAAAGATTCGTATAGCTTCTTTATTTTTAAGAGTATTAATTAAATATAATAGATTAGTCTCTTTATAGATATATATCTTTTAATTAGGTAAGGAAGGATTATAGAATTCTTCTTCGTTAAATTACACGTCTCGTGCATAAATAATTTAGCGATAGATAGGTATCTAAATACGCTAAATATTATATACCTTATAGCCTACTAGGTAGCTAATAGCCGCACGTGATATAAGCTTAGCTAGCCTTAGTAGCTTAGTGATATAAGCGTAGGCCTTATATCCGAAGATTCTAATATTAGATAGATCTAGTTTAGTCTAAAGCTAATATAGTACTCTATTACTAAGATAAGCTACGAGTACTTTATAAGGTGATTACTAATTAAGAGATAGATAAGGAATATAGTTTTAAATATAAATAGCTACCTTAGCTACCTTAGGCTAAAGATAGCCTAGTAGATTTAAATTAATTACTATCTATCTAGCTATCTTTAATATTAATATATTATAACGCTTAGCGTAGCCGTTTTAATTAGGCTAATAGGGTAGTATAGTCTCTAGGTTAATTCTACGCGAAGGTACTTCTTAGCTAAAGAAGTTAGATAGGGCTTATTCATTATTAGAATAGATAGTAAGAACGTGAAGATTAAATTACTTTTAGACGAAATCGATCTAATTATAGAGAGATTAAGATAAATTAGTCTTAGAAGAGAGATCTTTAGCTAGTTAATACTTTATAATAGGATTAACTAAGTATAAAAGGTATAACGTTTTCGTGAGTAATTACTTAAAGTATATAAGATCCTAGTATATTAATTCGAATAGTTAACTATACTATATTAGTAGCTAAGAGATTTAACGTAATAAATTAGCTAGTTTATATACTTTATAGTAGCTAATAGGTAAGGATATATCTTTAATAGTAATATTTAATATATATTATAGTAGGCGTGATATAACGTCTTAGCTAATATAACCTAGTCTTTAGTGCTATTAGTTAATTATGCTATCTAGCTACTTCTTCGTATATAATAATAGAGTAACTTTACTAAATTAGTTAGTAAGAAGAGATATATAATTATATAAAGTAGAAATAAGAGATAGGTAAGAGATAGGTAAAGAAAGAGAGATATAATTAGTAGTATAGCGCTCTATATCTATCGTTTTATCCTATTTAATTAGATAAATACTAGATTTCGTATTTAATCTATAGATAGGCTTTCTATTCTTCTCTTCTAGTATACCGTTCTTACTATTATAATAGATTCTAGCGCTTATAGCACGTTCTACTAATATAAGGTTAATATAGAATCTTAGGTAGTATACGATATATTTTAGGGGAAATATAGTTCTATTAAGAGACTTTATTAGGGTAACTATAAGCTCTCTATAGCCAAGGATAGTAGTCTCTATATTACTAACTACAATAGAGGAAACGACTAGCCTATAGTTTAATAATAGATCTCTATTATTCGTGATATAGATCGATGCTCTAGTATTATAGTACTAAATATTATTCTTCTTAGCTAAGACCTAAATTATGCTTATTACTTTACTATTATCGCTTCGGAAGATATCGTTAGCTTACTACTTTAGTATATAGGCTAAGAATACCTCTCTATTAGTTATTTCGTTATTATTAGCTTCTTTATTAGTAGATTTAGTTAATTCGTCTAATTTCTAATACTTTTTTATTATATATTAATAGGCCTTTTTAAATACTAGTAAGGTCTTATATTATCGTTTTAGTGCTTACTAGGCTTTCTTACTAGGCTTCTAATCCTTTAGCCTAACTAGTAGATTAATATAGCTATATTAGTTAAAATTATAGTCGTTATTACTTAGTAGACTCCTATATAGGTAGGTGCCCTTTTGTCCTAGTTTCGATAGCTTTTTGTCTAATTATTTATCGTTATTATTAGGTCTTTAGCCCTAATAGGTTTAGTATATAATCTATCGCCTATTAGTAGGTGATGACTTGAGGTCCTCGATAGCTAACATGCATGATGTTGGCCGGTGGTTTCCTTCTAGGACCAGGCCGGTTGGTTTCCTTTGTGCTTTGGGCTATATAGGCCCTTTCTCTTTTTCCTTTGCTTCTTCTCTTGATCATCTCTCTTAGATAGATTAATCGATTTAGATTCTTCTTCCGCTTCCTGTGCGATTAGTGCCGTGGGCACTGTTAGGTTATGTAGCCCTTTTTGATTTACTGATTTCTTCTGTTACTATGGCACAACGCTAGGATCCTGTGTTCGCTAAAAGTGTAGCGGCATAGATTGATTATAGTGACTACGTATCTGCTAAAGCTGTTTCGCAAGGTAATTTGAACCAGGCTACTGATGCCCCTGATGAGTATTAACTTAACCCCCTTGATGATTTGGAAAATGTTAACGACTTTGATAACTGGCTGGATGATGTTAATCGTGTTCTTCGTCAAAAAGGCCTTTGGCGCTTTATTGATTCTTCAATTTCTCGACTACCTAGAGACTCCCCACTTGCTGATCGCTGGGTGAAAATCTTAAGGGATGTGCAAATTTGGATATATTAGTTAGTGTCGAAAAATATTAATCGAATGGTAACCTCTCGCAATTTTCGTATTGATTTTGCTGATGAATATATTGAAAACCTCAAAAATGTATTGAATGTTACTGGCTATAATGTAATAAATAAGGATTGTGTGATATAGTGGTCTCTTCGAAGATCTTAGTATACTTCTGCTGTGGATTATATTAATTTATTTAGAGATACTATCACTAAAACCTTAAAGAGGATTAAAATCAACCTAGTTCTCTTGCGCTAGGTTCTGTTATACGAAATTCGAGATGATAATCCGATAATAGTTGTATTAAAACACTCTTCTTTTGACGAGAAATATGTAAAGACTACCGATTTTGATATTAGTGAGTTCTATAAACTTTGTACTAACCTTATTACCGAATTAGAGACCTTTTAGTTAATCTAACCACTTGCACTTGTGTTAAGGGCTAACGGTATTAATCTATCGAGTTCTAATATAGGGAACTTAAGGAACGCTAATTTAGATTTTTAGCTATTGAAGAATAAACTACCTTAGGGTAGCCCTAGAGTTATTGCTAAATAGGTTAAAGATTAGATAGAAGGTCTAAATTAATTAATACCCTAGGGTTACTACTTATTTTGTAATAATTAAGGCTACCTAACGAAGGATTGTATACACTTAGTGTATAATAAACGGCTACTAGCATAGAAACCTGCTAAGGGCGTATAGATTAATTTCCTATAGAGAAATAGAAATAATTTGAACGGTCAAAAGCCTTAGGATTAGAACTTTGATAATCGTATCCGAAAGGATAGAAGTAGTTCGCTAGCTTTAATTCTACCTATCCTAAACTATATATAGAAACCTTCTTCTTCTTCTTTTAATTTAAATTAATCACTAATTTCTTCGTTAAATAGAATTAATCCCTAATTATTAATCGTTAATAGAAACCCCTAACCAGTAATTAGATATGCATCACTAATTATATAGGTAGTGTAACTAGAATTAGCTACGGTTTTATATTATTATCCCTATAGTTATTTAAGTTTAACAATTAAGCCCTTCGGTAGTAATAGACTAAACTATCATTTTACTACTGTAATAGTTAAAACTAACGAATAGTTTAATAACATAACCCCTATAGGGGATAATAACGATTTTGATGTAGGCAGAGTGAGCCTATTTATATTAAATACTTTGGAAGTTAACTAAAAATTTCCCTATCCGTTATTATTAGCTTTAATTACTCGTTCTACGGGTGAGTGGATAGTTAATTCGGGTGTATCCCGCACGATATACGTGGACGGTGATACGATTATACACTTTAAACTATATAAACTAAACGAGGGTTATACTTACTAAACCTCGGAAGGTAGAATATTAGTTATAAAGGGTTAAGTAATTACAAGAATTAATTTAATTCTAGAAGATCGTATTACTAATTTAGATATAAAATGCGAATATATACTAGAGGGCCTATTTAATCTGCTTTTAACGACTAGGGCTTACTACGATTATGCGTTTAGATAGAAGGATTAGCTAAATATAATAGTTAACCTATTTAATAAATTAATTATTAAGGCCTACGCTTTCCGCTAACGAGGTGTTCTATTCTTATATATAATATTAATTCGACTATTATTACTAACTAAATTAAATACACTAGATTATGTGGCTTAAGCCTTCTTACTAGTAATAATCTTGCTAGAACTTACGTACTTCCGTTTAGGGTATATTAGCTAACTAATAGCTAAAATTAACTATTACTGGATTGGCGAAGAAGTGCAAGGTGATTAAGAATTTAATTATGAATCCTGTAAGTTAGCTAAATTAAAGAAGATTATTTTATATACCCCCTAAAAGCGTGTAACTAAACTATTCGAGTTTCTTTATATTAATCTTTAACCCTATAAGCTAATAGGGATTAGAGGAATTAATTATATTGTGATAATCTGCGATGATGCTACTAGAAGAAGATAGGTAATACTAATTAAGACTAAGGGTAGTTCTTCCGACGTGTTAATTAATTAGGTAACGCAAATCTTTAACGTTATAGGTAATTAGCCTTTAGAAATCTGAACTGATAGAGATCTAAGCTTTCTAAAATTTATTTTATAGATTAAAGAAAAAGGTATGACCTTCACAATCTCCCCTCCTATAACTCACGAATAGAATAGTGTTGCCGAATCCTCTAGGTATATTATAATATAGGGCGCGAGGACCCTTATAATATCTGTACTGAATGCGCCCGTATATCTTTAGCTAGAAGTAGCGATAGTAATAGCTTACGTTCTAAATCGAATTCGCCGACCGGGTGAAATTAAATCTCTAATAGAGAAATGGAATAATAGCTTGTAATTGCGCGAAGCTAGGCTAATTAACCTCGGTTTCCTTCGTGTGTGGTTTTCTAAAGCCTATATTTATATCCCTAAAGAATAAAGGGTGCAAGATAAAAAGATAGAACTACGCGCATAGATTAGCTACTTAGTTAGCTACGAGAGTAATAATAGTTATATCTATAGAATCTACGATCCCTCGAAAAGATAAGTGGTTCTTAGACGTGACGTTGCCTTTTAGGAAGAACCTTTACTAATTCGTTATTTGCTAAAGTTAGAAGACTTAATTGACTAAAAGCATAAGCCTCGCTAAAAGCACTAATTAATAATTTAGAGAAAGAAGAAAGAGATCTAAACTTAATATAAGGATACTCTAATATAATTAACGGATTAATTATTAATTTAATTATAATCGAATTCGAACTTTTATAAAGGTATAGACCTGATTACACTATTTGCTAATCGTGAGCAGAGCATATTTCACTAAAATCACTAAATTATGACACTGAAGCTAATTGATATATTATAACTAAATGCTCTAACATAACAAAGATTGATTAACCTACCACTCTAAACTACTACTAGACTAATTACATTACTAAGGGCTAGAAATTATTATTTGTAACTATCTCTACTAACTTCAGAAACCTAAATTAACCCTTCTCTACTAATTCGATCATCTTCTCGTGATTCTAGTGAATCTTCGTTTTTAGAAAATTAGAATGTTTTAAATATTTCCTTACTAATTCGACAAAGTCTTCCTACTATTCTATTAGCTTTATTACCTCTAATTAAACCCTTTCGACTATATATAGTGCGAGGTTTATTACTAAATACACTAGCAAAAAGATTATTTAGTGATATTATGCAGGATCCCGATTTACTAATTCTAAGTATTAAGGGTTTTCCCTAGCCGTTACTAAATCGATCGTTACTAGTTACTCCGGGTGTATATCTAAGAAGTTCTTTATTGCTAATTAAATCCCTAATTAATCGCTTAATATAATTACTAATTAATCGTTTAGTTCGAGAGGTATCTTCTGTTGACCTAATTATAATTATTTAAATAAATCCTATTTAACCACTAAATAGTGTTCTAAGACGTTTAGCAAGAGAAAGAAAACTAGCTAACCTTAGACCTAGGATAGTTAAATATCCCGAGAAAGGCCGAATAATATTAGATCCTTTATTAATTATAATTAAAGATGTTATTATAGGTGATAGGATTGCTTGTTCTGTAGCAGAACGTTTCCGAATAGGAATAGTGAAGATCCCTAATACCTATATAGAAGTAATAAAATCCGATTTTATAGACTATTAGCTACAAGCTAAGAAGGTCTAATTAGATAAAATTAAAGCTTCTAATATAATAGTTCTTGTGCCTTATCCTCCTAAGGGCACGTTAATTTTGCTAGGGAAATAGATCTACGATTTAAAATCTAATAGTGATAGCTACGTTTTGGAATTCCGCGCTAGATAGGTTATCTATAGAAACCGTTAAGCACTAGGAATTAATTTCTAACTAGATAAGAGATTTGCTCTAGTCGTCTCTAATACTACTACTAAGTTATTTTTAACACTTAGAGCTATTAGAAAGTGGTTAGTTGACTAATAGGATATTATAGGTGTATATCTTAATGCTATATTAGATAATCGAGTGATTTTTATGAAACAACCTACTAGCCACGAATACTAAAGCCCTAATAGTGTGGAATATGTTGTATTAATTTTAAAAGCATTATACGGTCTTCGTTAAGCTAGCTACCTAATGACTCGAGGTCGAGTCCTCTTGCCTACATGCATGCATGATGCATGATGTTGGCCGGTGGTTTCCTTCCAGGACTAGGCCGGTTGGTTTCCTTTGTGCTTTAGGCCATATAGGCCCTTTTTCTCTTTCCTTTGCTTCTTCTCTTGATCATCTCTCTTAGATAGATCAATCGATTCAGATTCTTTTTCCGCTTCCTGTGCGATCAGTGCCGTGGGCACTGTCAGGTTATGCAGCCCTTTTTGATTTACTGATATTCTTCAACTGTTACCATGGCACAACGCCAGGATCCTCTGTTCGCTAAATCTGTAGCGGCACAGATTGACTACAGTAACTACATTTCTACCAAAGCTGTTTCGCAAGGTAATCTGAACCAGGCAACTGATGCCCCTGATGAGTATCAACTCAACCCCCTTGATGATTTGGAAAACATCAACGACTTTGATAATTGGCTGGATGATGTCAATCGCGTTCTTCGTCAAAAAGGCCTTTGGCGCTTTATCGATTCTTCAACTTCTCGACCACCTAGAGACTCCCCACTTGCTGACCGATGGGTGAAAATCTCAAGGGATGTGCAAATCTGGATGTACCAATCAGTGTCGAAAGAGATCAACCGAATGGTAACCTCTCGCAATTTTCGCATTGAATTTGCTGATGAGTACATTGAAAACCTCAAAAACGTGTTGAATGTCACTGGCTACAATGCGATGAAAAAGGATTGTGTGACATGGTGGTCCCTTCGAAGATCCTAGTACACTTCTGCAATGGATTATGTTAATTCATTCAGAGATACTGTTACAAAAATTTCAAAGAGAATTGAAATCAATCCAGTTCTCTTGCGCCAAGTGCTATTGCATGAAATCCGAGATGATAACCCAACAATGGTTGCATTAAAGCACTCTTCTTTTGACGAAAAATATGCGAAAGCAGCCGATTTCGACATTAGTGAGTTCTACAAACTTTGCACTGACCTTATTACCGAATTGGAGACCTTTCAGTCAATTCAACCACTTGCACTCGTGTCAAGGGCCAACGGCACCAACCTATCGAGTTCCAATGCAGGGAACCCAAGGAACGCTAATTCGGATTTTTGGCCATTGAAGAACAAACCTCCTCAGGGTGGCCCTGGAGCTATTGCTAAATGGGTCAAAGATTGGATAGAAGGTCCAAATCAATTGACACCCTAGGGTTGCTGCTCATTTTGTGGTAAGCAAGGCCACCCAACGAAGGATTGCATGCACTTGGTGTATGATAAACGGCCACCAGCATGGAGACCTGTCAGGGGCGTGTGGATCAATTTCCCATGGAGAAACAGAAACAATTTGAACGGTCAAAAGCCTCAGGATTGGAACTTTGACAATCGTATCCGAAAGGATGGAAGCAGTTCGCCAGCTTCAGTTCCACCTATCCCAGACCACAATTTGCAAAAACCTTCTTCTTCTTCTTCTTCCAATTTGAATCAATCACCAATTTCTTCGTCAAATAGAATTGATCCCCAATCATCAATCGTTGACAAAAACCCCCAACCAGTAATTGGACATGCACCACCAATTGCGCAACCAGAATTGGCTACGGTTTCATATTTTTATCCCCACGGTTATTCAAGTTTGACGATTGAACCCTTCGGCAGTAATGGACCAGAATACCATTTTGCTACTGCAATGGTTGAAACTGATGATTGGTTCAATAACACAATCCCTGTGGGGGATGACAACGACTTTGATGCAGGAAGGGTGAGCCCATTTGCATTAAACACTTTGGAAGTTGACCAAAAATTTCCTTACCCGTCATCATTAGCTTCAATTACTCGTTCTACGGGTGAGTGGATAGTCGATTCGGGTGCATCCCGCACGATTTGCGTGGACGGTGACGCGATTATACACTTCGAACCATACAAACCGAACGAGGGTTACACTTACCAAACCTCGGAAGGTAGAATATTAGTTGCAAAGGGTCAAGCAATTGCAAGAATCAATTTGATTCTAGGTAACCGCATTACCGATTTAGATGTAAGATGTGAATATGTGCCAGAGGGCCCATTCAACTTGCTTTCAACAACCAGGGCTTACTACGATCATGCGTTCGGTTGGAAAGATTGGCTAAATGTGATGGTTGACCCATTTAATAAATCAATCATTAAAGCCTACGCCTTTCGCCAACGAGGTGTTCCGTTTCTACACACAATATCAATACGACCCTCATTGCCAACTGAATTGAATACACCAGATTATATGGCCCAGGCCTTCTCGTTGGCAACAATCTCGCCAGAACTTGCGCATTTCCGTCTAGGGCATATTAGCCAACCAACAGCCAAAATCAATCATCATCGAATTGGCGAAGAAGTGCAAGGTGATCAAGAATTTGATTATAAACCCTGCAAGTTAGCCAAATCAAAGAAGATCATTTCACACACCCCTCAAAAGCGTGCAGCTAAGCCATTCGAGTTCCTTCACATTAATCTTCAACCCTGCAAACCAACAGGGATTGGAGGAATTGATCATGTTGTGATAATTTGCGATAATACGACTAGAAGAAGATGGGCAATCCCGATTAAAACGAAAGGCAGTGCATCCGACGTATTAATCAATTAGGCAAAGCAAATCTTTAACGTCGTAGGCAATTAGCCTTTAGAAATCCGAACTGATGGAGATCTAAGCTTTCTAAAATTCATTTCATAGATTAAAGAAAAAGGTACGACCTTCACAATCTCCCCTCCTGCAACTCACGAACAGAATAGTGTTGCCGAATCCTCTGGGCACATTATGATACAGGGCGCGAGGATCCTCATGATATCTGCACCGAATGCGCCCGCATATCTTTAGCCAGAAGCAGCGATGGCAACAGCGTACATTCTAAATCGAATTCGCCGACCGGGTGAAATTAAATCTCCAATGGAGAAATGGAACAACAGCTTGCAATTGCGCGAAGCTAGGCCAATTAACCTAGGTTTCCTACGTGTGTGGTTTTCCAAAGCCTATGTTCATATTCCCAAGGAACAGAGGGTGCAAGGTAAAAAGATGGAACCACGCGCATGGATTAGCTATTTAGTTAGCTATGAGGGCAACAATAGCCACATCTATAGAATCTACGATCCCTCGAAAAGACAAGTGGTTCTTAGACGAGACGTTGCCTTTTAGGAAGAGCCTTTACCAATTCGTCATTTGCCAAAGTTGGAAGACTCAATTAACCAAAAGCATGAGCCTCGCCAAAAGCACCAATTAACAATTCAGAGAAAGAAGAAAGAGATCCAAACTCAACATGAGGATACTCTAATGCAACCAACAGACCAGTCAACAACTCAATTACAACCGAATTCGACTTATCATAGAAGTGTAGACCCGATTACACCATTTGCCGATCGAGAGCTAAGCACATTTCACCAAGATCACCAAGATCACCAAATTGTGACACCGAAGCCAATCGATGTGTTACAACCAAACGCTCCAACACAACAAAGGTTAATTAACCTACCACTCCAAACTACCACTAGACCAATTACATTACCAAGGGCTAGAAATCATCGTTTACAACCATCTCCACCAACTTCAGAAACCCAAATTGACCCTTCACCAATTCAATCATCTTCTCGTGAATCTTCGTTTTTAGAAAATCAGAATATTTCAAATATTTCATTTTTGCCAGTTCAGAAAAATCTTTTGAATATTCCATTGGCTTCATTACCTCCAATTGAACCATTTCGACCTCACACAGTTCGAGGATTATCACCAAATACGCCAGCAAAAAGATTATTTGGTGATATTGCGAATGACCAAAATCCTGATCAACCAATTCCAAGCATTAAAAGTTCCTCCCGATCGGCTTCCGTTACACCAACTACTCCAGGTGGATTTCCACGAAGTTCTTCGTTACCAATTGAATCCCCACCCAATCCCTCAATGCAGTCACCAATTGATCGTTCTGTTCGAGAGGCATCTTCTGCTAACCCAATTGTAATTGTTCACTCAAATCCTCAACCACCAAATAATGTTCAAAACCAACCAAGACGTTCAGCAAGAGAAAGAAAACCAGCTGACCTTAGACCTGGCATAGTCAAATATCCTAAAAAGGGCCGAATAGTGCTAGATCCCTTGTCGATTGCAATTAAGGAAGTCATTGCGAGTGATAGAATTGCTTGTTCCGCAGCGGAACGTTTTCGAACGGGAATAGTAAAGATCCCTAACACCCACATGGAAGCGATAAAATCCGATTTTTCAGACTATTAGCTACAAGCCGAAAAGGTCCAATTAGATAAAATCAAAGCTTCTAATACAATAGTTCTCGTGCCTCATCCCCCCAAGGGAACGTCAATTTTACCAGGGAAATAGGTCTACGATTTGAAATCTAACAGCGATAGCTACATTTTGGAATTCCGTGCTAGATGGGTTGTCTATGGAAACCGTCAAGCACCAGGAATTGATTTCCAACCAGATAAGAGATTTGCCCCAGTCGTCTCTAATGCTGCTGCTAAGTTATTTTTGACACTTGGAGCCATTAGAAAGTGGTCAGTTGACCAATAGGATATTGTGGGTGCATATCTCAATGCTATATTGGATAATCGAGTGATTTTCATGAAACAACCCACTAGCCACGAATACCAAAGCCCTGATAGTGTGGAACATGTTGCATTAATTTTGAAAGCATTGTACGGTCTTCGTCAAGCTGGCCACCTTTAGCATAATCTGTTCGATGAGGATTTGAAAGAAATTGGCTTAACACCGTTGCCGACCGAACCTTGCATTTACACAAACCAAGAGAAAACCATCTTCGTCTTGATCTACGTTAATAATGTACTTTCCACTAGCCTTGACAGCGAAATTCAACGTGTTCGAGATGCAATAGCATTAAAGCGCAAGCTAAAGATCCTACCATTCAAAAGATTTTTAGGATATAACATTTTTCACCAACGGGAAAAAGGCATCATCTTCCTCAATCAGCAAATTTACCTTTCATCATTGCTTTCTGATGAAGGTTTTGCTAATGCTTCCCCTACATCAATTCCAATGGATCCATCTTAGAGAACCACCGATAATAATGTTATTGACACCGTTGACAAGCTCGACTTTGCGAGGAAAATGGGTAAGGTCGGATAGTTATCGATCAAGATGCGACCAGATATTACAGCCGCTGTGTCAAAATTACAAAGGCGCAATAAATCCCCCCGGAAAGAAGATCTTAATGCGTTCAAAGACCTCCTCCGATATCTTTCGGGTATAACCGACCTTAGTATTCCGTTTGGAAGAGATCCAACCAAAGGTCTTGAAGGTTTTGTTGACTCTTTATATGCTGATGCTGAACGTGGAAAATCCACTAAGGCCTACATTTAGTTCTTCGCAGGTGCACTAATTGCATAGTCCTCCCACAGGCAGGATATTGTTGCAACATCATCGACAATAGCCGAATACTGTGCAATAAGCACTGCGATCAAGGAAGGTATTACATTAGCCAAATTGGCTGCTGATTTGACTCTTTCTCCCCCATGGAACGAAGACAATCCTGATACTATTCCACTTCCACTCTATTATAACTCCGACAATGCAATAAGAATAGTCACTAATGGCAAATTAAGCACCAAAGTGTCATGGATCAGCACTCGTTACCATTTGGTGCGCGACTTAGTGAAAAGAGATTTAATTGCATTGATTAACATACCAAGCAAGAAGAATGCAGCCGACATATTGACCAAAGCAAAGCCGCATGGTGTTTTTGAGGAGGATCGTGATAAATTATTGTGCATGACGAGACCCCTAGACTGCTCAAATTGATTTCTTTCGTTAAAGTGCTAATTGGCTAAATTTTGATTTTCATGCAATTCGTTTCCTACAAAAATTGTTGATTTAAATGCCTTCCTGTACTATTTCTTATCATTGTTTCCTATTAAAAGATGTGATTTTTTATGCCTGTTTACATGGTTCTATCATCAAGGAGATCATGTTAAAATTGCCTATGCTACAACGATGTTTTGCGAATTTTCTTGTTTTCCGCCTTGGCCCTGTGGGGGATGTGATGACTCGAGGTCGAGTCCTCTTGCCTACATGCATGCATGATGCATGATGTTGGCCGGTGGTTTCCTTCCAGGACTAGGCCGGTTGGTTTCCTTTGTGCTTTAGGCCATATAGGCCCTTTTTCTCTTTCCTTTGCTTCTTCTCTTGATCATCTCTCTTAGATAGATCAATCGATTCAGATTCTTTTTCCGCTTCCTGTGCGATCAGTGCCGTGGGCACTGTCACTACCTTTAGTATAACCTATTTAATAAGGATTTAAAAGAAATTAGCTTAACACTATTGCCGACCGAACCTTATATTTATATAAACTAAGAGAAAACTATCTTCGTCTTGATCTATATTAATAATATACTTTCTACTAGCCTTAATAGCGAAATTTAACGTGTTCGAGATATAATAGTATTAAAGCGTAAGCTAAAGATCCTACTATTTAAAAGATTTTTAGGATATGATATTTTTTACTAAAGGGAGAAAGGCATCATCTTCCTTAATTAGTAAATTTACCTTTTAATATTAATTTCTAATAAAGGTTTTACTAATACTTCCCCTATATTAATTCTAATAGATCTATCTTAGAGAACTACTAATAATAATATTATTAACACCGTTGATAAGCTCGACTTTGCGAGGAAAATAGCTAAGGTCGGATAGTTATTGATTAAGATGCGACTAGATATTACAGCCGCTATGTTAAAATTGCAAAGGCGTAATAAATCCCCCCGGAAAGAAGATCTTAATACGTTCAAAGACCTCCTCCGATATCTTTTAGGTATAACCGACCTTAGTATTCCGTTTAGAAGAGATCTAACTAAAGGTCTTGAAGGTTTTGTTGACTCTTTATATACTAATGCTAAACGTGGAAAATCCACTAAGGCCTATATTTAGTTCTTTATAGGTGCACTAATTACATAGTCCTCCCACAGGCAAGATATTATTGTAATATTATCTATAATAGCCGAATACTATGCAATAAGTACTATAATTAAGGAAGGCATCATATTAGCCAAATTAGCTACTGATTTGACTCTCTCTTCCCCATAGAACGAAGACAATCCTAATACTATTCCACTTCCACTCTATTATAACTCCGACAATACAATAAGAATAGTCACTAATAGCAAATTAAGCACCAAAGTGTCATAGATCAGCACTCGTTACCATTTAGTGCGCGACTTAGTGAAAAGAGATTTAATTACATTAATCAACATACCAAGCAAGAAGAATACAGCCGACATATTAACTAAAGCAAAGCCGCATAGTGTTTTTAAGGAGGATCGTGATAAATTATTGTGCATAACGAGACCCCTAGACTACTCAAATTAATTTCTTTCGTTAAAGTGCTAATTAGCTAAATTATGATTTTCATACAATTCGTTTCTTACAAAAATTGTTGATTTAAATACCTTCCAGTGCTATTTCCTACTATTATTTCCTATCAAGAGATGTGTTTTCTTATACCTACTTATATAGTTTTATCGTTGAATAACTTACGTTAAAATTGCCTACGTTACAAGATTATTTTGTGATTTTCGGCCTTAGCCCTATAGGGGATATGATGACTTGAGGTCCTCGATAGCTAATATGCATGATGTTAGCCGGTGGTTTCCTTCCAGGACCAGGCCGGTTGGTTTCCTTTGTGCTTTGGGCCATATAGGCCCTTTCTCTTTTTCCTTTGCTTCTTCTCTTGATCATCTCTCTTAGATAGATCAATCAATTCAGATTCTTCTTCCGCTTCCTGTGCGATCAGTGCCGTGGGCACTGTCAGTAGGCTATACGATTAGTTAATACTAGTTAACGAATAGGTTAACTAGCTTAGTTAGGGTAGGCTTATATAAGCCCTATACGATTAAATTATACTAGAAAGTATAGAAGCTTTAGTCGCTTAGTTAAATAGCTTCTAGGAAATCGTAGACTAAAGAGAGAGGGTCTTAGAAGTAAGAGATATTAGCCTAACTTCCTTCTAATTAGTAGATAATCTATTTCTAGCCCTAGGTAGCTAGCTAGTAGAGAGGATTTAGCTAGTAGTACTTAACGTTTAATTATATCCTAATCGCGTAGGATTTAGTGATTCTTCGATTAGTCTAATCTAGCGAATATAGCACGTGGCTATTTAATAGTATTATATAGAGATAGGCCGTTAATAATCCTTCTTCTCTTAGATATAAGAGATAATTAAATTCCTTGCTTAAGCGATTAAATTAAGCGTATATATTACTTATAATTAGATTTTAATAATTTATATTCGCTAAGTAAGATTCGATAGATTAATAATTAATCTAATATAAGATTAATTAAGCATATAGGGATCTTTTAATCTAATTTAACTATATTAGATAGCTATAGCTTAGTTAGCTCCTATAGTAGCGTAGTAGGTTATTTATTAGGATTAACGTATTACTATATACTATTCTCTAGTATATAGTCTTATATAGTAGTAATCCAGGGGATCTAATATACGTAGTATTTTAGTAGGTAATTAAGCTAGGTAGCTCGAATATTAGTTAAATCTATCACTTATAAGATAAAAGTGATAGAAAGATAAGATAAAAGTAAAGGTAAAGTAATTCTAAACACTTTAGCAAAGGATTATAGCGATCGGGCTTATAACTATCGGATTATTACTATAGGCATAAATCCTATAGGTGCACGAAGCGTTCGTGCTAGTCGATTGAATACTATAATTATAAAAGAGAGACGAAAGCGTACGAATAGGGAGGGGTCGGCAGCAAACTAGTTAAATAGTAGAGGGCTAACGTAGTGTAATCAGAATTGCCTTAAGCTCTACTCGTGGATAAAAAGAGTATTAAACTTATTATATTTCACTAGGGAAGCAGGCAGTATTTATAACTTTAAGTACATAATAGAGTATCATAGAAAAAAACTCACAAAAATCCGAAATAACATAGGGGCATACGAGAGTGTTAGGAAACTCGTTGCTTTTTCTATCTAATATAATAGTTGATATCCATCATCGCTGATCGTGGAGTATTCAATTCGATATAGCTCCGATTAGTCTAATATGTGCATCGCTTATGCACACGCTTAGTGCGGGGTAGCACCCACACATATTAACAATAACTATGGCGTTACTTCTACTATTATACGAAATAGGCTAGTAGTATTTACTTCTTTTGTAAAACGCGCTAGATAATATAACTATACGTCTTATCTAAGAAATAGTTTATCTCTTATAGCTTATAGAGGTAAATATAAGGGCCTATCTAATATTAGCTTAAATAGGAGTAATCCCTAGTATAACTAATTAGGTAGAATTAAATAAGAAATAAGTACTAATAAAAACGATTAATAAGATTAAGGATTATAATAGAAAGATCTAAGGAGACGCTATACGCGAATATCTCTATAATTATAAGTATTACTTCTAGAGAGTAGCTAAATTCTCTTTAGCTAAATTAACTAATTAGGAAAAGGTTATATATACTAGTAGTACCTTAGTAGGAAATACCCTAAAAGGATAGCGTAGCTATAAGCTATAGGCTATAAATAGCTATAGAACTACTATTATAACCTAGTAGAGCTATAAGGATTAGATTAACTATAAGTTCTTAGAATACCTAAGTACTATAAAGAGATAGAATTATTTTAAAATACTCTAATAGAGCCTAAAGTAACTCTTTATAGAGTATATAACCTAGCTCTAGTAGGCTATAATTAAATATAAATAGATAATTCTAGATCTAATCTTTATTAAATTCTTATAGGATAGTACCTAAATATATCTCTAGCGTTAGTAGATGAAAGAATAGAACTCTCTTACTAATCTCTAAGAGATTATTAACTACTTTAAAAGTTATAAAGAGAACACTACTCTTATAAGTTACTACGCTAGATAGGTCCTAGATAGGTCCTAGATAGTAGTAATATAATAGATCTATTTATAATACTAGCTAAATAAGCGCCTAGAAAAGGAATTTAGTATTTTAATTATAGGAAAAGAGGATATATTGCCTATAAGTATCCTATATCTAAGAAGAGAGAGAGAGTAAACTAGGAGTAATTAAAACTATTAGGAAATAGAAGAGGCTAAATAAAGTTAAAGCGCTTATTAGCTATCTCTATAAAGCTTTAAAAGTTCCTAAATAGCCTATAGAGAACTAATTAGACCTAGAAAAGAATAAGAATAGCTAAAAGAAGGCTTCCTTATATACTATAGGAGACTTACTCCTATTCTATAGGACTATTATTAGACTAGGAAGATATAACGTAACTATATGCGCCTTACTAGATTATAGAGCTTCCTATACGTTTATATCTTTTATTATTATTAGGAAGCTTAGGAAGAATATAGCTAGCTAGTAAAGTATAATACCTCTATAAGTTTATATACTAGATAATAAGTAATTATATATAGATATATTTATTCGTATCTCTATTACTCTTAGCTTATAGAAAGAATATTTAAAAGCCTAGATCCTAGAGCTTCTAGATCTTAAATTTAGGGTAATACTATTAGTACCTAATAGAAATACTAGCCGCACCTAATAGGGCTTAATTTCTGCCTGATTTTTGCTAAGCCTTATATACCTTATAATTACGAATTTAACTATCCTTCTTCTTCTTATATATACGTATCCTTTCTTTCTTCTCTTCTATCTACTACTAGGCCTATTATATAACCCTCTAATAATCCTACTATAATTATATAATCTATACTTTTATCTTATTTAATCTATCTACTAGCCCTATTACTTATAGATAGCTCTTACTCCTACTAACTATAGATTCTTTATACTCTATTATCCTACCTACTCTACTACTAAGCCTACTATAGTTCTATAAGAGCTTTAATCTTATAAAGGAAGCTCTTTAGTAATCTACTAGGGAATAGGGTTTTACCCTAGTTACTAGAAGATGAGATTAATAGTAAGTTATCCTTACTTATTTCCTTTAGCTAAAGCCTACTAAGGAAACCCTTTTAGTCTTATCTAAGGCTAAATCTCGCGAGGTTATTAAAATTAGGACTAATTACTTATATACTATTTAAATCTACTAGCAGAAGGCTAGGAAGAATATTTCTCCTAATTATTATAAGATTATAGTAAAATATAGTAAATATAATTATAGCCTAACTCTACTTAATCTTTTAGTTCTACTTTATTAATAGGAGAGGAAATAAAAGGAAGAGAAACTCCTTAATTACTTTAAAAAAGATCTAAAACCTATAGAAATTTTAATACTTTTAGAGCCTAAGAAGAGTCTCCTAAACTTAAATAACCTCTAAAACCTCTATATCTAAATAAGATTAGTTTTCCTTACTAGTTATATATTAATTAAAGTAGTAATAGAGAGCTTACCTAGGTAGATTATATAATATAAATTAGATAAAAGATAATAGCTAACTAGAATCCTTTTTATCTTAAGGATTAGCCTTTAATTTCTTTATATTTATCTAAATATTATATAGATAGATACTATATATAAGACTAATTAGTAAGATAGGATAAATAAGAGAAAGATAAGAGAAAGATAAGATAAAACTAATTAATCTTAGATAACTAGGTATAATAATATACTAATAATTAATATTATTAGATAAATCTTAATAAGGAAAACTTTATATAGTCTATTACTTTATTAATAATAAGTAAGAATTATTATATCTTTAGATATTTTAAGCTCTTTAAATATAGCTTATATAGGTAAGGATTTAAGCCTTATATATTATCTTCTCTAATAATATAGACACTCTTTTAAATATATATAGGAAGGTCTTTAAGGATTTAGCTTATATACTCTATCTCTAGTATATTATAAAGAATATTAAAATACGCGTATAGCTATTAATTTTAAAGTAGTTACTCTTATAAGATCCTAGTTTAGATATTTTAAAGAAGGTAATTAAGGAATAGTAATCTATTAAGGCTAGGTTTATATAGATTACGCTTAAGCCTACTAAAGATAGGATAGAAGTAAGAAAGACCTCTTTTCTAGAAGCCCTAAGCTACCTAATCTACTAATTAGTAGTTAAATATATTAAAAAGTAGTAGTTTAGTAAGAGAGTAAAGTAATTTATACGCTACTATCTTAATAGAATTCTCTATTATAATAAGCTTACTTCTTCTTATATAAAAAGAGCTTACGTAAAGCTTAAGCGCGAAATTTATACCTTAACTAGTAATATTCTTATAACTATATAAGTTATTTCTTAAGTTATTTCCTATATAAATTTGTAGGCTTTTTACTTAATCTAAGACGAAATCTACTATTATCCTATCTTACTTTAAGTTCTACTTTTACGTAATCTCCTTAGTCGAATCTCCTAAAGTATAATTTAAAAGGTTTATAATTTATAGGAGGAATTTAGCTATATAAGAAAGCTACTACTCTCTTATACCTAATATTACTAGTAATCTCTTAGTCTCCTGTATTATTATATAATTAAAGATCTAATAGATTATAGCTAATCTCTTCTTTAATCCTATTTTAACTAATAATACTAGCTAATATTACTAAATTAGGTAATTTAGATAAATTAGTAGTAAATTAGACGGATAGGAAGGGTTTAGATTAATAAGCTAGCGTAGGTAAAGAGGATTAGATAGCTAAAACTACTAGAGATTATAAAGCGTTAATAATAATAAGGAGAGAAGTATTTTACTAGTTAGAAATTTAGGGTAAAGTAAAACTAAGGTACCTACGTTTCTATAAATAAAACTATAGGAATTATAGTATTACTACCTTTAAAGAGAGCTAATATATTAATAAGGCAAATACTATTAAACTAGGAGACGAAACTTTAGTAAGGATATAGGATAGACTATAGCTAGAAGGCTAAGAAATTAGTAATAGTAGAGAAGGAATTAAAGAAAAGGATATAGTAGATTACTAAGTAGCGAATTAGGCTAGTTAGTAGATAGATTAAATAAGATAAAAGTATAGGTTATATAATTATAGTAGGATTATTAGGGGGTTATATAATAGGCCTAGTAGTAGATAGAAGAGAAGGAGGAAAGGATACGTATATATAAGGAGAAGAAGGATACGGAGGTCCATTTCAAAAGAAATAAGCAGCGCATTGACCACCACCATTTTAAAATACTGTATGACCATCGTTTCCTACTATACCCTAAACATCCTCCCAATCGCCCTGCTGCTTCTCCCTGCCCTCTTTATATTCGTTTCCT